>CM060574.1:12070611-12414126 GCA_030625065.1 Alectoris magna
GGTGGGTCTCGCCTATCTCAGCCGGAGGAGTAGTCTGTCTTCATCACCGCTGAAAGAAGAATTACAGAATATCCTAGGACCGCTGACGTACCATAGTGATGCACCAAAAGAAACGTTGATTGCTCCACCAGAGAAGAGTCCCGTTCAGGAAGGAAAATATCCTATTCCTTGAAGATGCGTGGTACACAGATGGATCCAGCAAGGGCAACCCGAGCAAGTGGAGAGCGATAGCATATCACCCCCTCTACTGAGACAATCTGGTTTGATGAGGGGGATGGTAAGAGCAGCCAATGGGCAGAACTGCAAGCCACGTGGATGGTTATAACCAAGGAACCCAATGATGGTGTCCTGAACATCTGCACAGATAGTTGGGATGTGTACTGGGGCCTCACTCTTTGGATTGCACAGTGGGCTACCCAGGAATGGACTATCCACACCTGACCAATCTGGGGTAAAGACATGTGGTTAGACATCTGGAATGCTGTTCAGCACTGGACTGTACGTGTCTACCGTATTGCAGTCGGCCCCGCGCCGCCGCTGGCTCTTTCTGCGCTGTGTCTGCCAGCCGTTGTCTCCTTCTGTCCACAGTTCAGGCGTCTCCTCGGATGATAGTATGCCATCGGCGGCCGTTGGCCCCTCAGAGGCTCGTGGGGGTGGTCGCGGGACTGTTCAGAGCACTAGGGATTCTGAGGGAGATGATTTACCAGAGAGGCTGTTAGAGGAATTGGGGCAGCTTTCAGTTAACTCCAGATCGTTAGCTCAGGCAGTTCAAATTCAAGCTGCACAACAGCGGGAGCGCTGGTTCAGCAGAGCCTCGAAATGTTGAAGTAGATACAGGCTGATCCCTGAAACTTTAAAACTAGCTGTAATACTTCGAGATGTACTTGTTGCTCCTTCGTTAGTGAACTCCCCATAGTTCCCAACTTCTCGCCTTCTGTCCGGCAGAATGGTGCGGGCTGCGCGCGAAACAATCTCTCTGAAGTTCAGTTGGGCAATGCTGCCAGACCGGGCTCGCTCAGCCTCAGCTTGATTTGCCTCACGTAGTGGGCGCCATTTGCTGCGTCTGATGCATGGACTAAGATGAGAACGATCCAAATCGTTTATTACAAGTTCTCACATCACTTATATACCATCACAAGTTTTCTTTCCCTAGCTTTCCCATTCGCCCCTACATGTCAACAGAACATTCCACAAACAATACCTCAACCGTTCACGCGGGCATTTATCCAATCAGAGCTGCGAGCTGTTCTTTCTTCTTCTAGAGGTGTCCTTGGTTCTCATGCTGTTTATCTTGCTCCACAGCTGCTGCTCCATACAGTCCTTCTTGTATTCCCACAACACCTGCTACCAGGCAGTCAGAGAGAGGGTGAGTGTCGCTTCCGTGACGTATTTTCCTCTTTGACCGTGTGGTCCTCTGGGATGTGTAGTTCTTCTCTGTGCTCCACATCTTAATAGCTTATTCTGTTTTCCGAGCAGGTGTTCCAATTGGGCTCTATATCACGCACTGGCCATGCGGATATGGTGTACAAATGGAAAATACCCTTCAGACTCTGAGAGAAATAAAAGCAGGAGAGAATCTGTGATGGGTGAGAAAGGTAAAGTGCACTTTGAAGCAGGGGGTGTTCTGCTGTCACTCCCTATCGCATCCACCGCCAACAAGTTTTGGCACATTTGCCCACTAATATCGATTCTATCTGACATGCAACTTCATGAAGTTGTATGACCATTAATCATCTATTAGTTCAAAAGCATGGTTGTGAGCACTCTAAAAGTATTTGCTGCACAAAATTTCGTGATCATTCAAAATCAATATCTCAAGAGTATGTGGAAGTTGAAGGCTTTTTCTAATCAGTTACAGGTTATCACAGAATGGGACCCCTTAGGGATTTATTACCAGGCTGCAGTAAAAATGTTTCTGAATTTCCAAAACCTGGGTTCTCTCTTGATGGGGAGCTTTTGGACAAAATGGGTACAAAACTCTGGGAGGCTTCTATTGCTAAAGACAGAACAGCTGCTAAACTTTTGTATGTTTGGCACTAAATAATGGAAGGGCTTGAACAAATTTGACAAGGAAGTATTTCTTCTGACTGTTCCCTATTGCCCTCCTTCCCACCCTCTGCGGCTCGCCCCCCCCCCCGAGCTGTGGAGAAGATAACTCGTCACACCCCCCCCCCGCCCCCCTGCGCTGCTGCCCTCCTCCCTGCCCACATCGCACGCCTTGACGCTGCCTCCCTGGACCACGTCTATGTTGTCTGTTGCTACGTCTCTGCAGCCTGCATGTAACTTGATCACACAGGGGCAAACCAGAACCAGAAGAACTTTTTGATCCTGGTCCAGTAGATCTGGAGGACGAGCCAATCATTTTCCATCATGATGATAATTTGAAGGATGCAGGAAAGAGGGTTTTTCCTATAGCGTACCACAGTGCTTTTGAGCAGTGCAGAAATGATCCTATATTACGGGGTGATGCTGATCAGCCTGACTCGACGCAGGGACAGCTCAAAGAATGAAGTGTTACAATTGTGGGGAACCCGGTCATGTACAGAGGGACTGTAAGGAGCCTAGGCAAGCAAATAAAAATGTTCGTGCTATTCCAGATTGACCCTGTCCCCGGTGCAGGAGGGGGCTACACTGGAGAGAATGCCGATCCAAACTCCCTGTTGCTGCACGGACCTGCGATCTGCTGGGAAACGGGAAAAAGAGTGCGTGACCGCTCACTACAACAGGAAATATGGTCCTGAATCGGTCGGCCACTGCCTGGCCAGCTCACTCAGACCAGCCACCGCCGGCAGTGCAGGAGTGGATCTGGCCACCGCCCAGTCAGTGACGCAGACTGACAGCACCGTGACTCTCATTCCAACAGGTGTCACAGGCCCCCTTGGGGATGGGCCTAGCGCCCTCTTGTTAGGACATTCTTCTGTTACACGGATGGGACTTTTTGTTTTACCAGGACTTATAGATGTTGGCCACACTGGAGTGATTAAAATAATGGCACGGATGCCCTCATCCTCTGTTTTATTTCCAAAGGCCAAAAAATAGCGCAATTAATCCCTTTTCATTCTTTGATTGAACCTGGCATCGAGGACCGAACTGGTGGATTTGGGAGCACAGACAAACCTGCTGTGTTATGGACTACGCAAGTGACATATGGCAAACCATTGTTACCATGCTTAGTAAATTATTGACAGTTATTAGGCCTAGTGGATACCAGAGCTGATGTTACCATCATTAAGTCAAGTGATTGGCCCTCTGAATGGCCATTAAAAGACCCTAATTCTGTTATTGTAGGAATTGCGGGGTACTCCATACGCTTGGCATCCCGCACAACAGCACTGACCAAGTGGTCATCGAATGCACTCATCAGACATTGAAATTGCAGCCTCTGTGGTTAAGGGAGGGGGGAGACAAGGGTGATCTGACCGCAATATTGCAATAGACTGGTAGTGCTCAACCAGCTGGCTAGCAACGGTGGTGTCTCTTCTCGGGGGTCTGGTGTTGGGCGCCTGAATCTTCTATCTGGTGGGGCCCAGCCAACCTCCTTACATGGGGCCGAGGGTATGCTTGTGTTTCCACAGGTACAGGGACCAACTGGATTCCCGTGCGACTTGTTTGGCCATGGATGTCATCGAACACTTCTGCTAATGGCTACCATCTGGCGGACGATGGGAGCGCTGACCCTGACAGCACCCAAGCTGTCGGGGAATTTCTGGCAACAGTACGCAAACTTAACTAACACCTCTAATGCTTACGCTGCGCTGACATGGAAAGTCTGCTGGGGATGGAAGGATTCTGCTGTCTTGATTTTGGTGCAAACGCAATGTCAGCTATTGATAAGATATGGCTGGAAGCCAAGGACATGGCTGAGTCCATGTTTAAAATTAGAGTGGACAATGGCTGGGGGTTCCTGTCCAAGCTTTTCGGCGCCCCCCGATGGTTGGAAAATGTACTTGCGATGGGGGCCATCATATTAGTCATTGTATTGCTTATTATTTATTTTCTGTGTACTAAAGAAGGGTGGAAATGTTGGGGAATATGATTAGCCGGGAAATGGGCCTGACTAAAGAACTGCTAAGATAAAAACAGCCAAAGCAGCTGAAGCGGAACCATGGAACGGGGATACGAAGAAGCGCTATGCCGGATGCCCCACGATGACATGATTTATGCAAGGGAGGACTCTGGGAGTGGGAAGTGTCGTGTGTATGTGTGGGGTTGCGTAGAAGGTGTACGGGACATGCATGCATGGAAGCCATGCTAGTATATAAGCTGTGTGATGCAGCAGTAAATTCAGAGAAGACATCATGGCATCGGTGACTGTGTCTCCCTCCCCGTCGGATTGTCGAGGTTCCGAGATGATCGGGTTACTGACAGCTACGTCATGTCCCTATGGCAGATCAAGACACCTCCTTTGGTGCCAGATATAGTTATGCAGCCACAGATATCTGGCCAAAGAGTATGGTACCAGCGGCTGGGGCATGCCCTGGTACATGCTGAAGTGTTGACCCAGGATAGAAATATGGCCTGTATCTTCCCCTGGAGAACAGAACTTCTCCTCCTGGTACCTGTATATTTTATGTATATATTACTCCTAGTGAGTCTTTGAGACTTCGGGATCACTGGAAGGAACAAAATGCCATCAAAGTGTTCCAGTGTTGCTGTCAGGTCACGTGCAACACCCGGTGATGACCTACATGGGACTGATGAAACATAGATGGACTTGTCACGGAGTTATCCAGATCAGTCTATGTCCGTGATGGCACAGTAGGCCCGTGGACCACCCCCCGGATCCAAAAATGGGAAGGAAAAGGGAAAAGGGTAGGGAGATGGGAGCTGGGCTCAAGGAAACAAACAGAGCAGCGGCAACGATCTAAGGAGGAAAACTTATTTTACTAACTATGGAATGCAAGATAACACAATATAATACAATCTAATTGAAATTGAGGCAAATAAAGCAAGTAAAATAAGAGAGAGAGAGGTTTCTGAAGTCTGAGAAGCCTTCTTTGAAATTGAAGACGTACGGCTTGGAAGCATACCCACACCCGCTGTCAGGCAGTGAGAGAGCGAGAGAGCGAGCGTCACTTCCGTGACGTATTTTCATCTTTGACTGCGAGGTCCTCTGGGACGTGTAGTTCTTCTTCTCTGTGCTCCACAAGATGTTATGATGTGGAATACCAATAGCAAAAATTACAAAACCGTGACATTCCACACCTTATTCTACACTACATCATGCTTAATATACATATATATACAAATAAACAATAATTAAAAATGCATTACACACACACAGGTCTATATACATATATATACATGGAATTACTGACTGCACTCCCCCAACATCAAATTCCCTTGTGGTACACATTGAACATCCCCATCTTTCTGTATCACCCACCAAGTGCACCCAGGTCCCTGGGCAAAAACAGTTCCACGGAGAGGTTTGCTCTTTCCAGAGGCTGGAAGGACCCAAACTGCTTTCCCCAACATGTTCTTTACATGTACAACAGGGACCTTACCTCCCTCTCCAGTATGTAGGGGGCTGGATTGGGTAGGACCATCACGATTGAGAGATCCTCTGGTATTGACCAACCAGGTGGCTTCTGCCAAATGCTTCACCCGGTGCTTGAATGTACTACCACCCCTTGCCTTCAACATAGTTTTCAACAACCCATTGTATCATTCAATTTTACCAGAAGATGGTGCATGATAGGGGATATGATAAATCCACTCAATGCCATGATCTTTGGCCCAAGTATTTAGAAGGGAATTCTTGAAATGTGTCCCATTATCAGACTCAATTCTTTTGAGGATGCCATGTCACCACAGGATTTGCCTCTCCAGTCCCAATATGGTGTTTCGGGCGGTAGCATGGGGTACTGCATATGTTTCAATCCACCCAGTGGTTGCCTCCCCCATGGTAAGCACATAACGCTTACCATTGCGAGATCGTGGCAAGGTGATATAATCAACCTGCCACGCCTCCCCATATTTATACTTTTGCCATTGCCCTTCCCCCCAGAGAGGTTTCTTCCTCTTGGCATGTTTAATTATGGCACATATCTCACAGTCATGAATAACCTGTGTAATAGCGTCCATAGTTAAGTCCACCCCTTGGTCTCTAGCCCACCTATATTTGCGTCTCTTCCTTGATGGCCCGAGGTCTCATGGGCCCATCGAGCTAGAAATAATTCACCCTTGTTCTGACAGTCCAAGTCTATTTGAGCCACCTCAATTCTGGCAGCTCGATCTACCTGATGGTTGTTTTGTTGTTCTTCAGTAGCCCGACTCTTGGGCACGTGAGCATCCACATAGCGCACCTTCATAACCATATTCTTTGTTCGGGAAGCAATGTCTTTCCACAGTTCAGCAGCCCAAATAGGTTTATCCCTCCGCTGACAGTTATTTTGCTCCCACTGCTGTAACCACCCCCATAAGGCATTTGCCACCATCCATGAGTCAGTATAAAGATAAAGCATCGGCCACCTCTCCCGTTCAGCAACATCTAAGGCCAGCTGGACAGCCTTTACCTCTGCGAACTGACTTGATTCTCCTTTTCCTTCAGTGGCCTCTGCAACCTGTCGTGTGGGACTCCACACAGCAGCTTTCCATCTGCGATGCTTCCCCACAATACGACACGATCCATCAGTGAACAGGGCATATTATTTCTTCTCATTTTCTGGTAGTTCATTGTATGGTGGGGCCTCTTCAGCATGTGACACCTCTTCTGCTGGTGATGTTCCTAACTTTTTACCTTCAGGCCAGTCCATGATCACCTCTAAAATTACAAAACACAAAACCATGACAGCCTCAAGTTGTGCCAAGGTAAGTTTAGGTTGGACGTTAGGAAACAGTTCTTTACAGAAAGGGTGGTTAAACACTGGAATAGGCTCCCCAGGGAGGTGGTTGAGTCACCATCCCTGGATGTGTTTAAGAGCCATTTGGATGTGGTGCTCAGAGATATGATTTAGCAGAGGGTTGTTAGAGTTAGGGCACTATGGTTAGGCTGCGGTTGGACTTGATGATCTTTGAGGTGTTTTCCAACCTGAGTAATTCTATGATTCTATGATTCTATGATTCTATGATTCTATGATTTTTTTTTTTTTGAAGTGGAAATTTCCAATATGTCTGTGTGTAGCATAGGATAAGTTGCCTTTCACAAAGAAAGCTTCTGAACAGAGTAAAGTTGAGACTGGGGTGTTCCGACCTAGGTAAAATAGGCACAGGAACTAGGTAAGTTAATTATATAGGGTAGGAGAGAGTCTGGTACAGGACAGAACTAGTGTGCAAATTGTTGAAAATATTGTCCTCCTATCGCCGTAAAAAGTACAGAACATACCCAAAGACAGTGGGTTGGTAACGTAGCTATGGAAGTGTAACGTAGCAACAGCATTGGAAGCTTGTGAGCCTGAGACGCTCAACCAATGAGTGACAGGAGAGGCATTACCTGCATTGGACCCAGGGTGTATAACGGAATGGATTTCACTGACTGTGCAATTTCTCCCTTGTCAGTAGGGGGTTGCCCATTACTGCAATAATGAATACACTGCCCTTCACAGAGATCTTTGCCTGATTAGAAATTTTTGATCTTGAGCACGTTTCTTACACACATCATAATATCATGTAAAGCACTGGGAGTTAAAGATTTAATGCTCCAGTTCTGTGGTCTGACGATTTTCCAGGTACCTGGTTCTCAGAAGCAAACAAGAACTACTTATTCCAGAAGACTTTCATTTCCATTTTCCTTTTAAAGGGAAAGATAAAACCGTTCACAAGTCGTGAGACATCCGTTTTTTTTTCCCCTTTCTGCTCGTCTGTAGTGTGGGCTCCCTAGCCATCTTGTCTTCAGCATTAGAGTAAGGCCTTCAGTTTTGAACACTCTCACTCTCATTTTCTTTGATTTATGAGCTTCAATTCCAATTATATTGTATTGTGTTTTGTTATCTTGTTATCATTCCAATATCATGTTTAGTAAATTAACTTTCCTCCTCAGATCATGTCCTTCTCTGTTTTGTTTTTAGGCCCATCTCGCTACCCTTTCCCCTTTTCCCCCTTCCCTGGAGTGTGGGTCTGTGCATCCCCCTGCCCCATTAGTCACAGAACTGAGCCAAACCAGCCTGTAAAACATTGACAAGCTCAGTACATGATCTGTTTGAATATTGCCAGGTCCAACACCAGCACTGTGCACCATGGCAGTCACAACCTCTGCTTGGCACCCGCAAAGATATTTCACCAATACTGTCACTGATTCTGTTTTTGTGTTCTTATGGCTGTTTGCAAAGGGGATGTGCTCCCACCTCTCCCTGGGTTTCTTCTGAATTTGAGAATTATGCAGTACCATGTTTTTTAGTTATTTCTTATTTTAATTGGTAAGGGACCCAAAAACCCCACCTCTCCAAGGGCTCCAGTGTCAATGGTTTATGGACTGGTTCAGCCCGGTTCCGTGACTAGCGGGACAGAGGGATCCACAAATCCGTGCCTCCAGAAAAGGGAAACAGGGGACCCTGAATAATTAAAAACAGCAGCAACAATCTGAGGAAAAACAAACTAATTTATTAAATATGGTATTGGAATGCAAGATAACACACTGTAATACAATATTCATTAGAATTGAAGCTAATACATCAAATATAATGAGAGAAAGTGTGTGAGAACTGATGGCCTCACCATACGCTGAGGTGAGATGTGCAGTCGGGGCAAGCAGCAGGAAGGAGAGCTGAAGGAAGAAAGGGACATCAGGTGACCTTGCCAGGGGTTATATCTTCTCTCTATGCAGAGACCTCTGGAGTATGTAGCTCCTCTTCTAGACAGGTGCCCAGAGCTGGAGCATTAACTCTTTAACTCCCAGTGCATGACATGATGTTATGATGTGGAATACCAATAACCAAAAATCATAAAACCATGACACTCCAGGAAACTCATTTTTTCACATAGGAATGTTCTTGCAAACCCAAACTTCAAACTGGTTTTCTTACCAGGCCCTCTCCCTCACTGTATCCCAACACTTCAGAGATCCATGGGAAAAAAGAGTACTCTCACTAAAGACCTTTCCTTTGAGCTTCAGTCATCCTAAGGTCTCATGCAGCATCTTCATGCTCATGAGATGTGAGCAGGACCAGAGCACGTGCCTAGGGCTTGCATGCCCTGTGTTGGGGGGCATGGAACTCACATTTACTGGTGCTAATTAGGAGGGCAGAAGGACTGTGTTCTAATTTTCTCTGTCCCCTTCCTCCTGTCTCTTGCTGCTGTTTTCAGTGGCTGAAATGGATTGACAGAAGAGCAGAAGGAACAGAAAAGGTAGAGATAAGCCTTGTTAGCTGCTAAACAGCAGGCCTAAAGTAGCAAAGTAGCTGGAGGCTTCATTGCCCACACCAAGTCCATCCAGCTCCTGTCTTAAAATGGATGGTAATATATCAACTATTCAAAGAGTAATTCCTCTTATATTTCTCCAAAAGAGCAGTCAGGCACAGGCACAAACTGCCCAGGTGGTGGAGTCACTGTCCGTGGAGGAGTCCAAGAACCATGGAGATATAGCACTGAGGGATGTAGTCAGTGGGTATGGTGGGGTGGAGTGAGTTGGGCTTGGAGATCAAGGAGGTCTTCCCTAACCTTAATGATTCTGTGATTCTACTGATGTGCGGAAATCAAACTCTATAACCACAGAGTAGTTACAAAGCATGTATACTTAATCAGTGCTGCACACACACCAGATGCAGAGGGGGTATTCCCACTTAGCCTGCATACCAGAGGGCAAGAAAGGCACATAGAATCATAGAATCACCAAGGTTGGAAAAGACCTACAAGATCATCCAGTCCAACCGTTCACCTATCACCAATAGCTCCCACTAAACCATGTCCCTCAACACAACATCCAATCCTTCCTTGAACACCCCCAGGGTCGGTGACTCCACCACCTCCCTGGGCAGTCCATTCCAGTGCCTGACCACCCTTTCTGAAAAGTATTTTCTAATGTCCAGCCTGAATCTCACCTGCCGCAGCTTGAAACCATTCCCTCTAGTCCTATCACTAATGACACAAGAAGAGGCTGACCCCCAGCTCACTACAACCTCCCTTCAGGAAGTTATAGAGAGCAATAAGGTCTCCCCTGAGCCTCCTCTTCTCCAGGCTGAACAATCCCAGCTCCTTCAGCCTCTCCTCATATGGCCTGTGCTCCAGACCCCTCACCAGCTTTGTTGTCCTTCTTTGAACACGTTCCAGGGCCTCGATGTCTTTCTTGCAGTGAGGGGCCCAAAACTGGACACAGTACACAAGGTGCGACCTCACATACTTAAAGAGCAAGCTGCTTACATCTGCATTAGATGTCCAAGAAAAGGCTGGGTTATTACACTGAGTCCCCAAAATGATTGATTCCCCCCCCACCTCCTCCCCCCCAGTCTCAACTCTTTACACGTGTACCTGCTAGTGGTCTTTCTGATAAAGGTCAAAGTGCTATTTTCTTGGACTTGGGTTAGGATAGAGGATGCTTAGCTGGCTCTGGTTGGTCATCTCATCAGCCACAACTCTGTTCACCAATCTGCTGCTTCTTTGTTAATTTGAGATTTTACTGTTCAAGCCTGCTACCACACATTCTAAAGATAGGACAGCTAACGATGTTATTTGGAAAAACAGGAGACCTGCTGTCTGCACTAATTGTTTAAGTCTGTAGAAAAGCATCTGTTACGGGCAGCGAGAACCTCGCTTAGCAAGGTCAAACCTGCAGCTGTCAATTCAACACACTCAACTATTCCTCCAATGAGAAGATGTTTTAGTCATTTTATACCAGGCAACCAGCATGTCAGCGTGCCCCAAATTCCCAAGAAATCAGTCAGTGTTTCATATTGCATTACCCAGCGAACTACCTGGGATTTTTCCCATATGGGCTGCAGATCTGTTTCTTCTCTGTGGGTTTCATCTTCATAAACACAACAAGATTGATTGACAATCATGCACACTTCCCCTTCTTTGGCCGTTAGTAAGCCTAAGGCCATTGAATTTTTTAACACTACCTTGCTAAGAGAGCTAACTTCTGTCTGAACTGCTGTTATAGTATCCATAGTGGCATTCTTGATATCTTCCAGCGCTTTTGAGAAATTTAATATCACATTCCGGAGATCTGTGATTCCCCGGATTGGGATGATTGCGCTGAAGAACGTATAAAGTCACAAGGGATCTTTAGTTAATATATTGGGGCTTCTTACTCTCTCCTTGTATTTTGATATTGGCCCCACATAGCTCTTGCTAGACCTGATGGGAGTTCTTTTGGATGGAGGCTTGTAGGACATGCTATAAATCCTCCTATGCAATTTATATTATACAGTCCATCTTTCCAATTTATTGTTACCAATTTTCAATCTCTCTCCCACCCCCACACAGCCACCTACCTTAATGGCAGCTGCCATTAAATTTGAAAATGTAAGATTGATCCAAGGTACTTTAGAAGATAAGGGAGAATACATGGAGTCATTCATACATCTACTTATAAGTTGGGTCACCCCATTATGTGTCCAGAATATGAGCTTGAATTTTGGTCCTAAAATAATGGTACTGTTAACAGCAGCTTCCTCACCTGCCCCTAAACAAACAGACTCCCTCTGACCACTTTTATAACTGCACTGAGCAGACAAATTTACTGACAGGATCCCAAACCACGGTACTTCCATCCCTGCCTTTGGTAGTCTCATGCGCAGACCCATGACCCTTCCCACTCCCAGAGTCCTCCCTTGCATAAATCATGTCATCCCCAGGATATTTTCCACTTGTACATCATATCCACATGCGTGATACAGAGCCCAATTGAAACACCTGCTCGGAAAACAGAATAAGCTATCAAGATTAGCTCTCTTAACATGCGCCTTTGTCTCAAGTGATGCATGGTCATATTTTAAAAATCCTGATTAGTGGGATGAAAGAGAGGTAATCATTCTACGATACAGGGTCATCCCCTTTGCCTGGGATTTCTTTCCAGGTTTTGTCTTCGCAAATTAAGAGAAAGCTAATTGATAGGCTAATAACATCATAACTGAGCATTACTAATACATCAAAAGAACTATTTCCATAGATACCAGCATTGGTAATGCAGGAAATTCTCCCACTATGTCATGCCAATACCAGCGTTCTTTGCAGTATAACAGGTTACAAAGCAATACCAGTAAGTAAGAAGCACGCAATCCCAGTCACTATGAAAGCTGGATGCTAGTTTCTGCCTTGAGATGACACTGAACATATCGTACTGGAACCCACGTAGGGCCAGTCCCTGACAGTTTGGAGACACCGGACAGACCAGCAGCTCAGCACCATCTGCCAGGCTTAAGAACACATCCCCTTCAAGAGCACAATTTTTCATTAATCCACTGACAATGGTCTAATCGGGTCTGTTGGAGCAGCCCCGAGTGCACTCGCTTCTCCTTTCCATAGTTTGAGCCAAGTTCTTAGAATTAACTGAAAAGTGTCGCAGTTATGCTAGTAACCTAGTCGGTAAGTCTTCTGATTCCTCCCTTCCCTGTGCCCCCCCTCCTCCGGATTCATCCGTCTCCCTGGAAGGACCCCTAGTGGAAGGCATGCTGACATCCACCGGGGCTTTCAGAGGCTCTGCTGAACCACGCTCCCGCTGTTGTTGCGCAGCTTGAATTTGAACTGCCTGAGCTAATGATCTGGATTTAACTGAAAGCTGCCCCAATTCCTCTAACAGCCTCTCTGGTAAATTATCTCCTTCAGAATCCCCAGCACTCTGAACAGTCCTGCAACCCCCCCACGAGCCTCTGAGGGGCCAACGGCTGCCGATGGCATAGGGACATGATGGGGGTCTCTTGTTGTAGCCGTCAATAACCCGATCATCCCAGAACCTCGACAGTCTGGGGGAGAGAGACACAGTTATGGATGCCATGAAGTCTTCTCTCAATTTACTGCTGCATCACACGGCTTATATACCAGCATGGCTTCCACGCATGCATGTCCTGTACACCCGTTACGCAGCCCCACGCATGACCCGTGTCATTCCCAGAGTACTCCCTTGCATAAATCATGTCATCATGGGGCATCCAGCAAAGCACTTCTTCATATCCCTGATCCATATTTCCGCTGCAGCTGCTTCGGCTGTTGTTATCTTGAGTTCTTAACTCAGGCCCATCCCCCGGTTGACCTTATTCCCCAACAACCCAGCAATCCAAGAAGCTTAAAATGTCAGAAAAGTTACTAACTACATTATAGACAGAATTCCCTTCCTAGGCTAAAACACCTCCTGACGATATTCTGGTCCCGCAAAAATATCCAGTTATGGCCCTAGTCGATTAAGGGGCAGAAACATCAATCATTTACGGAGATCCAACTAAATTCAATGGTAACAGAGTGATGATTGGAGGTTTTGGGGGACAGACCATTCCAGTCACCCAAACCTCATTAAAATTGGGGGTCAGGCGTATCCCACCTCAGGAATATAAGGTGTCTATTGCCCCAGTCCAGGAATATATACTGGGCATAGATATCTGTCATGGTTTTGTAATTTTTGCTATTGGTATTCCACATCATAACATCATGTGGAGCACAGAGAAGAGGAACTACATGTCCCAGGGGACCTCACGGCCAGAGATGGAAAATACGTCACGGAAGCGATGCTCGTTCTCTCTCTCTCACTGCCTGGCAGCGGGTGTGGGTGTGCTTCCAAGCCGCGGCGCCTTCAACTTCAAAGTAGGCTTCTCGGTGTTCGGAAACCTCTCTCTCACATTATATTTGATTTATTAGCTTCGATTCTAATTATATTGTATTATATTGTGTTATCTTGCATTCCGATATCATAGTTAGTAAATAAGTTTTACTCCTCAGATCGTTGCCGCTGTTCCGTTAGTTCCATTGAACTCCCATCTCCCTACCCCTTTTCCCTTTTTCCCTTTTTTTTTCCGAGGGGGCCGGGGGGCTACGGGCCTACTGCCCCCTCCCCTGTCACGGACACAGATTGATCTTGATAACCCCGTGACAGTTCTTGGTGGAGAATGCGGGCAAGATATTAAGATAAGATATTAAGATATTAAGATAAGATATTAAGATAAGGGGCTTGTTTTCTGGTTTTTGAAATAAATCCCTCTCTGCTCTTAAAAAGTTGCTTTTTAGCTTGTTAGAATGAATCTCTGCTCTCGGAGAGTTTCGTTAGCTGTGTTGGGAAAGTTTATCTCTTTTGCAGGTGCTCACTGAAAGCTTGACCTTGACAGTCCAGGTGGACTGCCAATATTCTGGTGATATTTGTAAACTTTGAGCACTGATATTTTGCTTCTGTAAAGAGAAAAAAAAAAAAATGCTTTCCCTTGTAAAACTGTTTTTCAAGGGACTGCATGCCATTGGTGTTTCTTTTTTGATACTCAAAACATACTGGGCCCTGATTAAGTTTGCCACTTTGCTCTATGGAGCTACAGGTATATATAGTCAATTGAAAACACTGTTAGAAATACCTACCTGCTACCTGCATACAATGTGGGATACAACTGCAGAGGGAGCTGCTAATTTTACAGAACTTGTGATTTTTAAGCAGGCTCCCAGTCTCCCCTTTGAATCCTTTATGCAGTTTTTGAATGCCCATTTGATCACAGTGTCAGTTTCCCTGAATGCACTACTCATCATTTCACTCAGTATTTGTATTTATCATATTTTGAAGAAGTCTTCCCCAGAACCAGAGAATACTGAGTGGCAGGGAGCGTGGAAAGGCTTGGGAGAGACTTTAAAGAGATGGCCATCCTCAGTGTCATGGAGCTTTACTCCTCAACACTTGAGAGACCCTGAGAATTTAAACAATTATTTAAGACAGGAATGTTGCGGCTCAGGCAGATCTGAGGAGGCACAAATGATCTGGGGCCTGGCTAATGCTTATCGGGCCTTATTCAATACTATCCCAAAAAGCGATAGAGTTTCTGAAATTGAGAGAGAGAGTCTCCAAGCTGAGAGAGAGAGTCTCCAAGCTGAAAGAGAGTGTCTCAGAGATGATAGAGAGAATCTGCAGTTCCAGAAAGAGAGTTTTCAGGAAAGTCTCTGAGCTGAAAGGGAGAGTATCCAGAAGACAATACAAAATGAGCGAGACAGTCTCCAAGCTGAAAAGGAGAGTTTCCAGGAGAGAGTCCAAGCCGAGAGGGACAACCTCCAGGTCCAGAAAGAGAGTCTTCTAGTCGAAAGAAAAGACCTCCAATCCGAGCGAGACACACTCCAGTCTGAGAGAGATGCCCCCCGAAATGAGACTCCATGCAATCTAAACTTGGCAACCACCAATTTCAACAAGACACCCTCCAGTCTGAGAGAGATACCCTCCGGTCCGAGAGGGACATCCTCAAGTCTGAACGGGACGTACTCCGAACTGAGCGAGACACCCTCCAAAATGAACTAAGCAGAATTCAGTTTTCTCAGGCCATGCTTGAATCTGAACTAAATATCCTCATAGTTGAAAGAAACGGACTTCGAGCCAAATTGGAGAGGGAGAGCATCAGAAATGACCAACCAGATCAACCACAGGAGGTACCGGAATCGATGTCAGTTGCCCCTGTAAGAGGACGGAAAACGAAACGAGTCTCAACTCAGTTAAAGAAGGAAGAGGAGGAAAGGAAAGTAGAGGAAGCAGACTCTGTAAGAGAAGAGGAGGAAAGAGGTCCAGAGCGGCTTGATCCATGGAAAGCGGCCCTGAGTCTAGGGGAGGGGCCTTCAATAAGATCGCGGTCACCAACTCCCAGGAGGGTAACAAGAAGTCCTGACAGAGCAGGAGGTGAGCAAGACATTGTTACTATTGTTGATCGATCTCTAAAACTGAGTGAAATTAGAGGTCTGAGAAAAGACTTTTCACGACACCCGAAAGAGCCTATTGTCACCAGGTTACTCTGATGTTGGGACAGTGGGGCCAACAGTGTGTGGCTAGATGGTAGAGAAGCTCGCCAACTGGATGGCATTACTAGAGACTCAGCCATTGACAGGGGTATTGGTACATGCCAGGATGGATCCTTCACCCTCTGGAAGTGAATGCTGTTAGCCGTAAGAGAAAGATACCCCTTCAAAGATGATCTGATGCCTGAGAAAAAGAAATGGACTGATATGGAAAGAGGTATCGGTTATTTGAGAGAGCATGCTGTAGTGGAAATGTTATACAGCTCCGACTTCATCCCTGATGAGCCAGACCAAAATCATGATCCTGAGAGAGTCAGGTGTACACCAAATATGTGGCGTACATTCACGAAGACTGCACCGGAAAGGTATGCCAGTACACTCGCAGCAATGTTTGGCAAAGGGGTAAGAAGACCCCTTGTAAATGAACTGGTTAATAAACTTCAAGACTTTGAGTTACATTTAGCCCCTCTACGGGCTTGTGTTTCGGCCATCACAAAGGTAGTTGAAGAGCTAGACAGAATGAAGAGCGAACAAGAAGATATGAGGGACGAATTGTCTACCATGCTTAATGCAGACGGATCCATAGTGGTACCAGATACATCTGACAAGCACTGTCTACTGGAAGAGCTGATCAACTTGGTTTCCTCCCAACCTGCATCATCCAATATCTCAGCCATCAGAAGGAGACGTCCTTGTGCTCGGGCGAATGACAACAGTAAGACTACATCGCGTCTTGCCTTGTGGCGCTACCTGCATGACCATGGGGAGAATATGAAGAAGTGGGATAATCAGCCCACTCCTGCACTTCAAGCACGAGTGAAAGAATTACGAGACAGATCGACCACCAAGGTGAACTTCTCCAAAAGGGTGATTGCTCCTGTCGCTACGAACAATCGAGGTAAGAAATAGGGGGGCCCTGCCCCCAGCCAGGGGGGGGAAGGGACATAGAGTGTACTGGACTGTGTGGATTAGGTGGCCTGGCACATCATGACCACAGAAATATAAGGCCCTGGTGGACACTGGTTCACAGTGCACCCTAATGCCCTCGAGTCACCAAGGGACAAAATCGATTTATATTCATGGAGTGACTAGGGGTTCCCAAGAGCTGACTATGTTGGAGGCTGAGATAAGCCTCACTGGTAAAGACTGGCAGAAACACCCTATTGTGACTGGCCCAGGGGCTCCATGCATACTTGGTATCGATTACCTCAGAATTGGATATTTCAAGGATCCCAAGGGTTATCGATGGGCCTTTGGAATAGCTGCTGTAGACACAGAAGGATTTAAGTAGTTGTCTGTTTTGCCTGGCCTGTCAGAAGACCAATCTGTTGTGGGGCTGCTACGAGTAAAAGAGCAGCAGGTACCGATTGCTACAAAAACGGTGCATAGACGGCAGTATCGCACCAATAGGGATTCCTTGCTCCCCATTCATGAGTTAATTTGACAACTGGAGAGTCAGGGAGTGATTAGTTGTCATGGTTTTGTAATTTTGCTATTGGTATTCCACATCATAACATCATGTGGAGCACAGAGAAGAAGTACTACACGTCCAAGGGGACCTCGCGGTCAGAGAGGAAAATACGTCACGGAAGCGACGCTCGCTCTCTCTCTCACTGCCTGGCAGCGAGTGTGGGTGTGCTTCCAAGCCGCGGTGCCTTAAATTTCAAAGTAGGCTTCTTGGTCTTCGGAAACCTCTCTTTCTCTCTCTCTTATTTCACTTGATTTATTAGCCTCAATTTCAATTAGATTGTATTATAGTAAAATAAGTTTTACTCCTTAGATTGTAGCCGCTACTCTGTTTCCTTGAGCCCAGCTCCCATCTCCCTACCCCTTTCCCTTTTTCCCTTCCCCTTTGTCAGGGGCCGGGGGCCCACGGGCCTACTGCCCCCCGTCACGGACACAGATTGATCTAGATAACCCCGTGACAGTTTTTGGTGGAGAAGGCGGGCACAATTTTAAAGCTTTCAATATTAGTTACAAGTTAGTTAGTAGGGAAGAAGCAAAAAACACCAGGACTTCTTTAAGCCAGAGACTGCAGAAGCATTGCTACCTGACCTTCATAGATTAGATTGTAGTCTGGGCAGTGTGCCAAACTCTGGACACTGTACAGAGTGTCTTCTGTTTTGGTTCTTTGGTTGTTTTTGTTTTTTTTTTTCTTTCTTAGCAGCTACCAGCTATGAATCCACTCTTCATTATAGCTGCTCTGTTTAAGGGATTGAAAACAATTATGATCCTCTCAATGTATTGGCCGATTATTAATGTCATGCTTTCTTGTTGTGGAATTGTGTTCGTATATAACCAAATAAGGGCACTGATGGAGACACCTGCCTGGTACTTATATTCAATGTGGTATAATTTGGATTTTGACACTTACATCCCAGATGGAATAGCTAATTTTACAAACAACTACATCCCAGACGGAATAGCCAATTTTACAAACAACCATCAGGTAGATCGAGCTGCTAAAATTGAGGTGGCTCCAATAGATTTGGACTGGCAGAACAAGGGTGATTTATTTCTAGCTCGATGGGCCCATGAGACCTCGGGCCATCATGGAAGGGACGCAACATATAAGTGGGCTAGAGACCGAGGGGTGGACTTAACTATGGACGCTATTGCACAGGTTATTCATGACTGTGAGACGTGTGCCATAATTAAACAAGACAAGAGGATGAAACCTCTCTGGGGGGAAGGGCGATGGCAAAAGTATAAATATGGGGAGGCGTGGCAGGTTGATTATATCACCTTGCCATGATCTCGCAATGGTAAGCGTTATGTGCTTACCATGGCGGAAGCAACCACTGGGTGGCTTGAAACATATGCAGTACCCCATGCTACGGCCCGAAACACCATATTGGGTCTTGAGAAACAAGTCCTGTGGCGACATGGCACTCCAGAAAGAATTGAGTCTGATAATGGGACACATTTCAAAAATTCCCTTACAACTACTTGGGCCAAAGATCATGGCATTGAGTGGATTTATCATATCCCCTATCATGCACCACCTTCTGGTAAAATTGAACGATACAATGGGTTGTTGAAAACTATGTTGAAAGCAATGGGTGGTGGAACATTTAAGCACTGGGAGAAGCATTTGGCAGAAGCCACCTGGTTGGTCAATACCAGAGGATCTGTCAATCGTGATGGTCCTACCCAATCCAGCCCCCTACATAATGTAGAGGGAGATAAGGTCCCTGTTGTACACGTAAAGAACATGTTGGGGAAAGCAGTGTGGGTCCTTCCAGCCTCTGGAAAGGGCAAACCTCTCCGTGGAACTGTTTTTGCCCAGGGACCTGGGTGCACGTGGTGGGTGATGCAGAAAGATGGGGATGTTCAATGTGTACCACAAGGGAATTTGATGTTGGGGGAGTGCAGTCAATAATTTCATGTGTATATATATGTGTATAGACCTATACATGTAATGCATTTTTAAGTATTGTTTATTTGTATATATATATGTATCTTAAGCATGATGTAGTGATGTAGAATAAGGGGTGGTATGTCATGGCTTTGTAATTTTGCTATTTGTATTCCACATCATAACATCATGTGGAGCACAGAGAAGAAGTACTACACGTCCAAGGGGACCTCACGACCAGAGAGGGAAAATATGTCACGGAAGCGACGCTCGCTCTCTCTCTCACTGCCTGGCAGCGAGTGTGGGTGTGCTTCCAAGCCGCGGTGCCTTCAATTTCAAAGTAGGCTTCTCGGTCTTCGGAAACCTCTCTTTCTCTCTCTCTTATTTCACTTGATTTATTAGCCTCAATTTCAATTAGATTGTATTATAGTAAAATAAGTTTTACTCCTTAGATCGTAGCCGCTACTCTGTTTCCTTGAGCCCAGCTCCCATCTCCCTACCCCTTTCCCTTTTTCCCTTCCCCTTTGTCAGGGGCCGGGGGCCCACAGGCCTACTGCCCCCCCTGTCACGGACACAGATTGATCTAGATAACCCCGTGACATTAGTAAAACTCACTCACCTTTTAACAGCCTCATATGGCCAGTGCGTAAAGCCAGTGGAGAATGGTGGCTGACGGTAGACTACCGTGGCCTGAATGAAGTCACACCCCCACTGAGTGCTGCGGTGCTGGACATGTTAGAACTCCAATACGAACTGGAATCAAAAGCAGCCAAATGGTATGCCACCATTGACATTGCTAACGCCTTCTTTTCCATTCCTTTGGCCACAGAATGCAGGCCACAGTTTGCCTTCACCTGGAGGGGCATTCAGTATACATGGAACCGTTTGCCCCAGGGGTGGAAACATAGTCCCACCATTTGCTATTGGTTGATCCAGACTGCACTGGAACAGGGTAGTGCTCCAGAGCACTTACAGTACACTGATGACATCATTGTGTGGGGCAATACAACAAGGGAAGTTTTTGAGAAAGGAGAACAAATAATCCAGATCCTTTTACGTGCTGGCTTTGCGATTAAGCGAAGCAAAGTGAAAGGACCTGCTCAGGAAATTCAGTTCCTAGGAATAAAGTGGCAAGATGGGCGTCGTCACATCCCAGCAGATATGATAGACAAAATCGCTGCTATGTCTCCACCCACTAGCAAGAAAGAGACACAGTCTTTTCTGGGCATAGTGGGCTTTTGGAGGATGCATGTTCCAAACTACAGCCTTATTGTAAGCCCCCTTGATCAGGTGACGCGGAAGAAGAACGATTTTACATGGGGCCCAGAGCAGCAGCAGGCTTTTGAACAGATTATACAGGAGATAGCCCGTGCCGTGGCCCTGGGGCCAGTACGGACGGGACAGGATGTAAAGAACATCCTCTATACTGCTGCTGGAGAGAAAGGTCCCACTTGGAGTTTATGGCAAAGAGCCTCAGAAGAGACCCTAGGCTGACCCCTGGGATTTTGGAGTCGAGCGTACAAGGGGTCTGAAGAGGGCTACACTCCAACTGAGAAGGAGATCTTAGCCACATGTGAGGGGGTTCGGGCTGCTTCCAAAGTAGTCAGTACTGAAACGCAGCTCCTTCTGGCACCTTGACTGCCAGTACTGAACTGGATGTTCAAAGGAAAGGTTCCCTCCACCCATCATGCTACTGATGCCACTTGGAGCAAGTGGATTGCACTTATTACAATATCCTATGGGGTCTGGCTCTCCAAACAACTGTGGGAGAGTTCAGGCTCTGACAAAGATGTATTAGTTTCCAGGCGGTACAGGCAATACTGAGAGGCCATGCGAAACATGAGCCTATTTGTCTGCTGAAACCACACCAGATTACTAATGTAAGGCAATATAGACTTCCGGGTGGGCAAGAGGAAATATCAAGAACAGTGCAGGAATTGGAAAAAGTGGGTATCATAAGATCTGCACATAGCCCGTATATTTCCCCTATATGGTCAGAGCGAAAGTCAGATGGAACATGGAGAATGATAATAGAGTATAGAGGACCAAACGAGGTCATGCTGTCTATTCATGCTGCCGTACCAAATATTGCCCCCCTAATGGACACATTGAGTAGAGAAATCAAAGCATACCATTGCATCTTAAATTTGGCAAATGCATTCTTCAGTATTCCGATTGCTGAAGAATCACAAGATCAGTTTGCATTCACATGGGAATGCAGGCAGTGGACCTTTCAGGTCCTGCCGCAAGGGTACGTACATTCACCAACATACTGTCATAATCTAGTGGCGCGTCACCTGGCTAAATGAAAGAAACCTGATTATGTCAACTTATGTCATTATATCGACGATCTCCTGTTAACATCTGACTCATTAGAAGCAGTGGGACAAGCAGCAGATTTGTTAACCACCTATCTGCAGGAAAGAGGATGGGCTGTAAATTCTCAGAAGGTGCAAGGTCCAAGCATGCCTGTCAAATTCCTGGGGGTAGTTTGGTCCGGGAAAACCAAAGTACTACCCAGTGCTGTAATAGATAAGGTTAGGGCGTTTCCAGACCCTATGACACCAAAGCAGCAGAAGGAATTTGTAGGTATATTTGTAGGTATTTGTAGGCCCAAGCACAAACTGTTGCTCCTTTCTACCTCATTTAGCACAGCTGCTAAGACCACTATACAGAATCACAAAAAAGGGGCGACTATGGGATTGGGGGAAAACGGAACAGGACGCTTTCCAACAGGCAAAACTAGCAGTTTAAAAAGCCCAGGCACTGGGTATATTTGATCCTACCCTCCCAGCTGAATGAGATGATCATGTTACTCAGGATGGTTTTGGCTGGGGCCTGTGGCAACACCAGAGTTCTGCTCAGACCCCTATCGGATTCTGGTCTCAGGTCTGGCACAGAGCAGAGGAAAGATACAGTATGATTGAAAAACAGTTATTGTAATGCCTATTCGGCATTACAAGCGGTAGAGCCAATATGCCAAAGGGCAGAGATCTTAGTTAAAACCACTCTGCTGGTTGGGTTGATAGGGGTGGGTAAAAGATCTGACCCACATTGCTAAGACAGGGGTGGCCCAAGCACAAACGGTGGCACGATGGGTCACCTATCCCAGCCAGAGAAGTAGTCTGTCTTCATCACCGTTGAAAGAAAAATTGCAGAAGATCCTAGGCCCAGTGACGTACCGTAGTGAGGCACCAAAAGAATGAAACATTGGTTGCTCCACCAGAGAAGAGTCCTGTTTAGGAAGGAAAATATCCTATTCCTTGAAGATGCGTGGTACACAGATGTATCCAGCAAGGGCAACCCAAGCACGTGGAGAGCGATAGCACATCACTCCTCTTCCGAGACAATTTGGTTTGATGAGGGGGACAGTCAGAGTAGCCAATGAGCAGAACTGCGAGCTGTGTGGATGGTTATAACCAAGGAAACCGGTGATGGTATCCTGAACATCTGTACAAATAGTTGGGCTGTGTACTGGGGGGCTCACTCTTTGGATTGTACAGTGGGCTACCCAGGAATGTACTATCCACGCTGTTGTAGTGGCGTTTCCGGGGAAACGAGTTGTGACGCGACAGGACCTCCCCTGCCCTATGATTGGATAATATTATGCATAGTAAAAAGGGGGCATAGATGAAGTAGAATGTATATATACACTAATACCACAAGGCAGAGGCCTCTTGCTCTTGTTCTTGCTCTCTCTTGCTCTCTTTTTCTCTCTCTTCTTTCTTTCTCTCTCTCGCCATCTCTACCTCTCTCTTATTTACCATTAAACTGCTAACCACATTGGTTTGTATGCAGTTATTGATAAATTATGCAAAGCAGAGCATGGAGAACTTGTAGCCCCACTGCTACAGTTGGTGCCCTGTGTGAGGACTGCTCTTGTTAAAGCTTTGTGAGCCTACAGTGGGCGGCTGCAGAAGGGCGGTATAGACAAAATTCGTGCATAGCGCGTGCCCTTGGAACGCCAGACCTGTGAAGTGGCGGCAGGTCGCCCACGGAAGGGCGGTAAGAGCCAAAATCAGCATACAATGCTTCCTGGGGGACTTCAGGACCTGTGGAGAGGCAGCAGGTTACCTCCAGATGACTGGTAAAACCATGGAGAACATTGTAAAGGTACTTCTTCAATTTTGTAAAGAATATTGTGGGAAAAATGTTCCTTCTAAGAAGGAACTTGCATCCGTGTTCACGCGGCTGGAGAGGGAAGGGAAAATTTCGTCCCCTGGTGATATTCTAATTTACCAGAAATGGGACTTATTTACATCAGTGCTGGCACAGCATGTAATGAGTACTCAGAAACCTGCAGAACTTATGACTTGGGGGTTAATATTAAGAGCCCTTAAGGCTGCCAAGAAGGAAGGTAAATCGCTTGTTCCAGTTCAAACTTTGCTGGGGCCGGGGAACCAAGGGTTGGAGTCGGGGAGCGGGCTTCTTTGCAGACCCCCGGAGGAAGAACAATGGCCTAAGATGGCGCCAACCACCCCGACTGCACCCCCAGCCCCAAACGTGCAGCAGCTAAGAGATAAACAGCAAGAAAGAGATAACAGAGAACAGCAACCTATTGTATCCTTATCAGATAAGGGGAGTGACCTCGGATCTTCCCTACAGTCTCCAAGGCAACTGAAGTATCCTTATCTGCATTCCTCCGCATTCTCGGAGTGGGGGAAGGGAGTTGAGCAGAAGCGGGAGGATGTGTCCCCTCTTCTTGAGGGAGTGAACTACGGGATCGGCTCCACTCCGGGGGGAGGGTAAGGTAGGCGTGACCAAGAGAGAAGCCAATCCATGGCAACGGGGGCGGAGGCAGTCCCGGTCATCGTAACCCTTCCTCCCGGGAGGATGGGCTGTGGGTTCGGCTCCACCCCGGGGGGTGGGGAAGATAGGCGTGATCAAGATAGAAGCCAATCCAAATCAGCGGGGGCGGAGACACTCCCCATCACCGTAACCCACCCTCGAGAGGGGGCGGGTTGCGGGCTCGGCTTCACTCCGGGGGGGCGGGGAGGACTGGCATGACCAAGTCACGGATTGGTCAAAGATAAAGGAATTTATTGAGGATAGAAGCTTATCTATCCCTGCAGGGGCAGAGGCATTTCCTGTTATTATTACACGGGTGCCTGGTCAAGGTGGCCCCAGGCAGCAGTGGATCCCTTTGGAACCGAAAGCAGTTGATCGGCTGATAGAGGCCATTGAGAAGAAGGGGTTGAGTTCGCCTTGGACCTTTAATGCTCTTGAATCACTTGCAGCATAGGGCCCTCTGCTCCCTCATGATATTGAAAACCTTATGCGCATGATACTAAAACCAGTACAGTATACACTATGGAAGGAGGAGTGGGGTCGGGACAATAGTGACCGGTCTCCTCGTCTTCAGGGAAAAGCCTTGTTCGCAGAGGAGGGACTGTTTGCCCCGGCATTGCAGTCGATCCTGTGCCGGTGCCGGCTCCTGCCCTGACTGCTCCCCTTGTGTGCAGTTCAGGCGTAACCTAAATTGTCTAGGTTGTTGTCTCCTTCTTCTATTTTAGTAATAGATCAAATGTAAATTAAGCAGAATTTGATGTTATTAATGCTGAAATCTACGGGAATTGTTCTTTTTGTGTGATGCTATTAGCCTATCAATTAGCTTTTTCTTAATTTGCAAAGACGAAACCTGAGAAGAAATCCCAAGCGAAGGGGATGACCCTGTATCACAGAATGATTACTTCTCCTTCAGCCCACTAATCAGGATTTTTCAGATATAATCATGCATCACTTGAGACAAAGGCTCACAATAAGAGAGTTGATCTTAATAACTTATTTGTTTTTGAGCAGGTGTTCCACTTGGGCTCTGTATCACGCACTGGCTACGCGGATGCGGTGTACAAATGAAAAATATCCTTCAGACTCTGAGAGAAATAAAAGCAGGAGAGAATCTGTGATGGGTGAGAAAGGTAAAGTGCACTTTGAAGCAGGGGACGCCCTGCTGGCACTCCCTATCGCATCCACCGCAAACACAGTTTTGGCACATTTGCCCACTAATGACAATTCTATCTGACATGCAACTTTGTAAAGTTGTATGACCATTAATTATGGTTGTGAGCACTCCAAAAGCATTTGCTGATGAATAATTTGACTGACTTTACCCTCATTGAATGGGGGGAGATGGTCTGGGCAACACTTCAGGCCCAGGCACTAATGAAAATCCTGTGGGTTCCATCAAGGAAAGTGAAACAGGACCTTCGCAAGAAAGATGATGATGACAATCATGACCTGGGTTGAGATAGTAACAAGGTGTAAATTGTTTCGCAAATTCTGACAATAAGTAGGGTTTTGCTTGACCCACTGATTACTTCAAGAAGGTCATGCGCTATTCAAATGCTGACATCCTTGTTATTATTTGTGTTTCCTACTCTCGGGGAGAGCACCCACCCTACACAACAGCTACTCCACTTACATCAATTCCTTCGAAAGGCTCTACTTTTACAGAGAAAATAAAAAAGGTCTTATCTCCACAGATTTACGAAATCTGGCTGTACGCCATTAAGAATACAGGCCAACAGCAGGTTGGTTGTCATGGTTGCACCGGCGTACCTTTGCTCAGACTAAAAGAACATGTAAGGATATGACTGGTATGTTGGGAACAGGTCTAGGGGTTCTAAATTGTATGGATGCTGAAATACTCATGAATAAGTTAAGCGTGACGACAAGCGATTTATATGCGCTTCAATATCCTTTGCAGTCATCTTTATCAGCATTAGGAACTCACCGATGGCTCTTATCTGACATCCTACCCCAATGGGAAAGAACCAACACAAGGGATCACTAGTTGTTTTTAGATGCACTTGCCACAGCTTAAAGCAATTCCTCATTAGCTTTTAGCTGTATCCAAGCTCAAGTATGGGTACAATCTGTGTTGGTAGCAATAGTTAGAGAAGGTGAAGGTGGTATCTTACCCATTGAAGTTCGGAAGGTGATTTGGGATAACACTAATGAGTTTGAAAGGAAATTTCAATCTTGGTGGCAGTTGGTGAATTTTACCTATGATCCTGTTACTAACGACGTCACATCTTATGTCCTAACAATTAGTAATACTTCAGTGTTCACAATATACCTAATTGTGGCAGTGGGGTTAATTTGCGATGGTGCGGTGTTTTACCCAATGAAACATCATACATGGGCTCATAAGAATGGACAAAAACAGCAAACTGGTGGTATTAGATCTTGTGCTGTAAGAGAACAGCGAGGGTTTATATGCAAAGGTAATACTCTTGAAACTCAAGATGTGTGCTTGGACACTGAGCAGAACATGTCATTTCGAGATCCACCCTGATGCAGTACATGAGACAATGCTTATCAGTATATATATTGGGAAAGGATGTGCATGTGTAAGGACTTTCTGTGATTCTCTGCTTATTGCCCATATTACTGTAAATATTAGTACTCAAACTTCTGTAACTTCACTAGCATCGTAGGTTGTGACTTAATTATTCAGTTCCAATTACTTCGTATCGGCTATTGCAGTCTAACCACATGTTAATTCAGGATTTGTCACCTGTTCCCATCGGGATGAACCTTCTTCTGGTGAAGAAATTACTACAACATGATGATCTACACCAGCTGTTGGAACGCATTCAGAACAATGGACAGAAAACTTGAGTCACTGTTCACCATGATACAACAGAGGTACATCGGGTCCTGGAGCGAGTGAAGAAGGATGGAGGACACCGCTGGTGGGAGTCACTTCTTGGATGGTCTCCAACTGCGACAGGGATTCTTAATGCTGCGCTCCATCCAGTTTTAATTGTGTTAGTCCTAATAGCGATATGCTTACTGCTGGCGATTATGCTCTATGTTAGAGTTTAGCGAATGCTGAAACGTGTGTCTAGAATTGAAAGCAGAATATATAATCCTTTCCTTTAGGTAAGATTTTAGGTGATATATGATATTCGTGCAGTAACAGGGCAAGGCTTGACCAAGAGGACAATAGAACGCATAGGCGCAAAGCAGGGATTTCAGATGTACACGGTTAGGGTCCTCTCGAGTTGTATTGGATTTGCTTGAGCATAGGGAGGGGGAGATGTTGTAGTGGCGTTTCCGGGGAAACAAGTTGTGACACAACAGGACCTCCCCTGCCCTATGATAGGATAATATTATGCATAGTAAAAAGGGGGCATAGATGAAGTAGAATGTATATATACACTAATACCACAAGGCAGAGGCTTCTTGCTCTTGTTCATGCTCTCTCTTGCTCTCTTTTTCTCTCTCTTCTTTCTTTCTCGCCATATCTACCTCTCTCTCATTTACCATTAAACTGCTAACCACATTGGTTTGTATGCAGTTATTGATAAATTATGCAAAGCAGAGCATGGAGAACTTGTAGCACCACTGCTACACCACACCCAACCAATGTGGGGTAAAGACATGTGGTTAGACATATGGAATGCAATTAAACACAGGACTGTATGTGTTTACCATGTCTCTGGTCACCAACACCTACAGTCACTGGGAAATGATGAAACCAACACACTGGCCTGATTTCAATGGATTGAGAGTTCACAGTCTGAAAACATTGCCTATTGGTTACACCAGAAACTACAGCATGCTGGACAAAAGATAATGTGGGCAGCTGCTAAAGCATGGGGGCTGCCTGTACAGCTATCTGACATCACCCAGGCATGTCAAGATTGCAACGCTTGCTCTAAGACGAGACCAAGATGGTTGCCCAAAACAACAGCCCACATTGCTAGAGGATACAGTCCTCTGCAGTGATGGCAGGTTGATTACATCGGGCCCCTCCCTCGGTCTGAGGGGGCAAGGTATGCCCTGACCTGCATCAATACTGTAAGTGGGCTACTGCAGGCCTATCCAGTGCCAAAAGTGAATCAGGTATACGCTATTAAGGCACTCACTAAACTGATGTCTGCCTATTGGACACCTCAAGTTATCAAGAGCAACAAAGGGACTCATTTTACTGGTGCAATGATACAGTGCTGGGCAGAAGAAAACAACATGGAATGGTGATTCCACCTGCCATATAATCCAACAGGGGCAGGCCTCATTGTACGTTATAATGGTGTTCTCAAGGCTGCCCTGAAGACAGCCTCCCAGTCCCTGCAGGGGTGGACAAAGAGACTCTATGAAACTGCATGGGACCTGAATGGAAGACCTCAAGATGGCAGACATGGTGCCCTGAAAATGCTGCAAACCATAAGGGCCTCCCCACTTAGGATCCAAATTACAGGCACTGATAATCAGTTAAGACTGCAGATGGGCAACAAAAATAATCTTCTGCTCCCTGCCCCAGAGAATTTAGAAGCAGGAACCCATAGGATAAGGTAGCCTTGGAAGGCGCAGGTAGGACCCAAGTGGTGTGGCCTACTTGCACCTTGGGGGAGATTGTTGGATTGTTGGTGATTGTCCCTCCGGTGATAGGTACATGGCCTACAGACATTGTGGTCAACACTCCAATCTCTATTGCCAAAGGGATGCCCATCATGCCCCTGTGGCAGATCAAGACGCCTCCTTTAGTTACAGATACAGTTACGCAGCTGCAGATATCTGGCCAAAGGGTATGGTATAGCTTGTACTGGGGCATGCCCCGGTCGCCTGAAGTGTCGACCCAGGACAGAAATATGGCCTGTATCTTGCCCTGGAGGGCAGACCTCCCCTCCTGGTACCTTTGAAACATCTGTATTACTCCCCAAGTCTTTGAGCTTCCAGGACCACCAGAAGGAACAAGATACCTGATGATGACCCACATGGGACTGATGAAACACAGATGAATGTGCACCTCATGATTGCTTGTCTCCAGTAACTCTAGTCAAACACTGGCCCACGGAAGGCTGTGAACTTCCATCAGTCATTGCTCAAATTGCGTCAACATACATTGCAATGGGAAATTGTATAAGCATTGTGTTGGATGTCTGTAATAAGGGAAAGCTTACCTAATCATTGGTTCCCACTGTGAAGGGGTGGAGTGTATGGGAAACTGTTGATCACAGCCTGAACCTCTGATTAACCATCTGAGGCAAGTGACAAATCAGCTGCAGAAGCACAGGTGAAGGTAATTCAGCTGTGCTCCCAGAAGGGGTGGAGCTTGGCTCCACCTCTCCTAGATCTCATTTAAGGGCTGACCACCACTAAGGCAGGATCTCTTTCTGGAGATCACTCCTTTGTGGAGTTTTGCAGCAAACCTTGACATTGGTGAGCATCTATCCTTATAACAAATGCTCACCAATGTTGAGGCTTGCTATCTACTTTTCAGCATAACCTCTGGTTATCCATCAACTTGTACAGTTGTAATTGTACAATTGTAAACAAGCTACACTCTTCAGTAGATTTACACCATGCTGAATTTGTTTTCCTTGTGTGTGAGCAATCCTTGCTCTTTTCAGATAGTACTATGAGCATGTATCACCCCAAATACATAATTAGCATCTATCCATATAATTAAGGCTCTTGTCAAGGCAGTTACTTCAGCCTTCTGAGGGGAAATCCCCACAGGTGATGGTTGTTCACCTGTTGTTTGATTACCTTGTCAGTAGCAGTTACTGCATATCCCTCCTTGCAGTTTCCTTGTCTCACAAAACTGCTGCTGTTGGTAAACCAGATGTTTTCTGCATCTTCTAAGGGTTCATCCTTCAGGTCCAACCAGCTGGAACATGCAGCTTCAATTGTTTCCAAGCAGTCATGAAATACTGGCTCTCCAGGAGTACCGCTAAAGAAAGATGCTGGGTAGACAATGTTAGTTACAATTATTTCTATATCATTCTGCTCTACTAGGATGGCCTGGTATTTCAGGAACCTTTGGGGTGAGAGCCAATGCCACCCCCCCCCCCCCTTTTACCTCAAATACAGTAGACACTGTATGAGATATTAAAACTGCTATTCTTTGGCCCAGAATAAATTTATGGGCTTCTTGAATATTGAGCACCAGTGCAGCCACCACCCTCAAGCACCCTTACTCACTTCATCAAGCTGTTTGGAGAAGTATACCACTGCCTTTCAATATGGGCCAAGGCTCTGGGCAAGGACTCCCAAGGTTATTACTTGTTTCTCATGCAAGTACAGCCAGAAGGGTTTAGTCATGTCTGGCAGCCCAAAAGCAGGGGCCTTCATGAGTTCTTGTTTCAGCTGATGGAATGCCTTCAGCCTCCCCATTCCATATAATATTCTTTGGACACTATTTCAAAAGAGCATAAACAGGCTTTACCAACAATCCATACCTGTGTACCTGTGTCATTCCAAGAAAAGTATTGAGCTCCTTGGCAGTGTGTGGCTCAGAAGTTTGACAGATGGCTTCTTTCCTGGCAGTCCTTAAGTTTCAAAGTCCAGCTGTAATCTCATATCCCAGATATGTCACCCACTGCTATTTTTGCTTTCTGTTGAGAAGCTTGATAATCAGTTAAACCAAGAAACTTGCAAACTCACAGTCCATTGCACACAGTCCTCTCTTGTTGCTGAGGCATCCATGTACTGCAGTAAAGTTCCACCCTGGGACAGAGGAATCCAGGTCTCAGGCTCACGAGTTGACAAGTACACAAAAATCATTGGACTGTTCTCACAACCCTGGGTAACACTGTCCAGATTAACTGAGTCTTGTCTCCCCATATTGGGGCTTTCCTATTCAAAGCAAATAACTTACAGCTTCCTTTGGCCAAACCAGGCAAAAAAAAAAATAAAAAAAAAATTCTTCAAATCCAGAAGGTAAACTCCACCTACTCATTCCTTAACTAAGTTAATAAAGCGTACAGATTTGCCACCACTGAGTGTACGCATTCAACAATTCTATTGCTTGCCCTCAAATCTTGTACCAAGCTATAGCATTTGCTATCCGATTTTTCATCGGCAAGATTGGGTGCAGCATCTAATGCACAGACTCATATATGAACGATCCAAATCCTTCATTACAAGTTCTCACATCACATATATACCTTCACAAGATTAATTCCTTTTTTTTTTTTTTAAGCTTTTCCATCCATCCACCTTTACATGTCAACAGAGCATTCCACAAACAGTTCTTCAACCATTTATGCGGGCACTTACCCAATCAGAGCTGCAAGCTGTTCTTTCTTCTTCTAAAAGTGTCCTTGGTTCTCACACTGTGTATCTTGCTCCACAGCTGCTGCTCTGTACAGTCCTTCTTGTATTCCTACAATTGCCCCTTTTTTGTTTATTCGCAAACTACTACCATAATATAGAACAACAACACTACTTTTATTAATAACAATCATTATAACTCGATCAAAGCCTCGATTGACAATACTCTAAACGTGAGAAAGGAGACAAGGCAAACATAGCATAACAACAAGAAATACTGTTAAACCCACTAAAGAGAACAAACACGTTTGGCTTTCAGCCCAAGTTTCTGTAACCTGAAAAAAAAAAATCCCTGAGAGCTCCATTCTGTGTTAATCTCTAATTGGTTAACAGAAGTCTTCAACTTCCATATGCTCTGATAGATTGATTTTGAACAATCACTAAAATTTGTGCAACAAATGCTTTTAGAGTGCTCACAACCATGTCTTTAGGCTAATAGATGATTAATGGTCATAGAACTTTATGAAGTTGCATGTCAGACAGAACCAATAATAGAGGGCAAATGCACTAAAGTAACACTAAGAGCATTACTTTCTTCAGCTGGCTAACAACCTAACACGGTGCATGTAGCTAAAGCTTGAGCAGTACTGTTTCAAGATGCATTTGGAACTGAGAGGCAGGATGTCACAGCAGCAGAGACAAGCAAACTACGCATTCAGAGCGGCACAGAGAGTTATGAGTTTCAGTGAACATATGCGCGCATGCACACACACATCCATTTTAGACAATCCTGTAAGCAGGAAGCAGGGACTCCCTAAACTAACACATTATTATTTTTCAACCCTTGAGAAACAGCAAACTGTGGAAAATGAGAGAAAAAGAGCATGTTGGTGGTGGATGCAGTAGGCAGGGCATCCCCTGCTTCAAAGAACACTTTTTCTCTCTCACCCACCACAGATTCTCTCCTGCTTTTATTCTTCTCTGAGTCTGCAGGGTTTTTTGTTGTTTTTTTTCATTTGTATACCACATCCACTTAAGCTCTATATCCATGCAGAACACCTACTTACAAAACATAAGAAACTACCAAGGTTAGTTCTCCCCAAGAAACAAAATATTTACAGCTATAACCACAAATATCAGTTCCCTTAAAACTGTCAGAATACTTACTTCCATTCCAAGATCATTCTTCAACAAAGGGGTCCTAGATTCCTAACATAGGTGCCAATTAAAAGGATTAGTGAACTAAAAAAATCTGCTGGGCAGTATCCTAAAAGCCTCTGTCAGAATCACATACTGAATCAAAGTAAAATAGCATGCACCGTTGCCTCAAGTGATGTAAGGCAATATTTCAAAAACCCAAAACAGCAGGACAAAAAAGAAAGTACAGTCAAAAAAAAAAAAAAAAAAAAAAAACAGAAAAACATGGCCAGATTAGCATTCACAGACCATAAAGCCAAAAACATTAACGCATTACAAAGAAATAACAATAATAAAAAAAAAAAAATCAGAAAACGCACACCTGTGTAAGATAATAAGCAAAACTCCAAAAAGAACAATCACCAGAATGAAAATCACACCTAGTGGCAGTCTCCCTTAAATGGGGTCTAGGAGAAGTGCAGCCAGGTTCCACCCCTTTCGGTCACACAGGTGAATTGCCTTCACCTGTGCTCCCACAGCTGACTCATTGCTCACCTCAGGTGGTCAATCAGAGGTTCAGGCCGTAATTCAACAGTTCCCATACAGACAGTTAATCACTCTATAATACATGGTCATCCCTTTACCTGGGATTCCTTTCCAGGTTTTTTGTCTTCACAAATTAAGAAAAGGCTAATTGATAGGCTAATAGTTCCCCTGTCCTCTCCTACCCCTAGCAATACTAGTGAAGAACTGGGGGGGGAGTGGCATAAGCACTGTAACTCTCTCCCAGAAGGGCAAGGTGATATTCACCAGTGTCATGGTTTTATGACTTTTGGTTACTGGTATTCCACATCATAACATCATGTAGTGTACAGGGAGTTAAAGTGTTAATGCTCCAGTTCTGGGTACCTGTCCAGAAAAGAAGAATTACATTCTCCAGGGACCTTTGCAGTCAGAGAAAAGATATAACTCCTGGCAAGGTCACCTGATTGGAGCTTTTTGTCTCGGCGCTCTTCTCCTTTGCTTCTCCTCACTGCTGCCCATCCTGACTGCGCGCATCGCTTCAGTATCAGTGAAAAGCCTTCAGCTTTTTCAGACAGTCTCTCTCTCATTATATTTGATTTATTAGCTTCAATTCTAATCATATTGTATTATAGTGTGTTATCTTGCATTCTGATACCATATTTAGTAAATTAGTTTCACAGAATCACAGAATTATCAAGGTTGGAAAAGACCTAGAAGATCATCTAGTCCAACCATTACCAATACTTCCCAGCTAAATCATACCCCTCAACGCAACATCCAAACGTTTCTTGAACACTCCCATGGTCGGTGACTCCACCACCTCCCTGGGCAGTGCATTCCAATCCCTGACTACCCTTTCCGAGTAGTAATACTTCCTAATGTCCAGCCTGAACCTCCCTGGCGCAGCTTGAAACCATTCCCTCTAGTTCTATCACTGATTACACGAGAGAAGAGGCCCACCCCCAGCGCACTACAACCTCCCTTCAGGAAGTTATAGAGAGCTATAAGGTCTCCCCTTGTGGGAATACAAGAAGGACTGTGTGGAGCAAGATAAACAGCATGAGAACCAAGGACACCTCTAAAAGAAGAAAGAACAGCTTGTGGCTCTGATTGGATAAACTCCTGTGTGAACGGTTGAAGAAGTGTTTGTGGAATGTTCTGTTGACCTGTATGGGCGAATGGGAAAGCAAGGAAAAGAAAACTTGTGAAGGTATATAAGTGATGTGAGAACTTGTAATAAACGATTTGGATCGTTCACATCTGAGTCCATGCATCAGACGCAGCATCCCCTGAGCCTCCTCTTCTCCAGGCTGAACAATCCCAGCTCCCTCAACCGCTCCTCATAAGGCCTGTGCTCCAGACCCCTCACCAGCTTCGTAGCCCTCCTCTGAACACGTTCCAGGGCCTCAATGTCTTTCTTGCAGTGAGGGGCCCAAAACTGAACACAGTACTCGAGGTGCGGCCGCACCAATGCTGAGTACAGGGGGACAATTACCTCCCTGTTCCTGCTAGTAACACTGTTTTTGATGCAAGCCAGGATGCCGTTGGCCTTCTTGGCCACCCGGGCACACTGTCAGCTCATGTTCAGCCGAGCATCAATCAATACCCCCAGGTCTGTTTCCTCAACACAGTCCTCCAGCCACTCCACCCCAAGCCTATAGCGCTGCCTGGGGTTGTTGTGGCCAAAGTGCAGGACCCGGCATTTGGTCCTGTTGAACCTCATCCCATTGGCTTCGACCCAGCTCATCAGCCTATCCAGATCCCTCTGCAGGGCCTCGCTACCCTCAGGCAGATCCACACTCCCTGCCAATTTGGTGTCATCCGCGAACTTACTGAGGGCGCACTCAATGCCCTCATCCAGGTCATCAATAAAGATATTGAAGAGGACAGGCCCCAACACCAACCCCTGGGGAACACCACTCATGACTGGTCTCCAACTGGATTTGACTCCATTTACCACCACTCTCTGGGCTCGGCCTTCCAGCCAGCTCCTTACCCAGCCGAGAGTGTACCCATCCAAGCCACGGGCTGCCAGCTTTTGCAGGAGAATAGCATGGGAGACAGTGTCAAAGGCTTTGCTGAAGTCTAAGTAGACCACATCAACCGCCTTTCCTTCATCCATCAGACGGGTCACAGGATTGTAGAAGGAGATCAGATTGGTCAAGCAGGACCTGCCCTTCACAAACCCATGCTGGCTAGGTCTGATCTCCTGGTCATCCCACACCTGCCGCATGATCTCCCTCAAGACAATCCGTTCCATTACCTTCCCTGGCACCGAGGTCAGGCTAACAGGCCTGTACTTCCCCAGATGCTCCTTACAACCTTTCTTGTAAATGGGAGTCACGTTGGCAAGCCTCCAGTCTTCTGGGACCTCACCCGTCAACAAGGAGAGCTGAAAGATAATGGAAAGCAGCTCAGCGATCACCTCCGCCAGTTCCTTCAGCACTCTCGGGTGAATCTCATCCGGACCCATGGACTTGTGGCAGTCCAGTTGGAGTAGTAATTCCCTGACCGCTTCTTCAAGAATCACAGGGGGTTCAGTCTGCTCCCCAGCCAAGACTACCAAGCCGGAGCATGGGGAGCCCTGGGAATAACCGAGATGACTTTTAAAGGCAGACGTAAAGAAGGCATTCAGAACCTCTGCCTTTTCCTTATCCTCTGTGATCACATTCCCAGCCTCGTCCAGTAAAGACTGGAGATTCCCCTTTGTCCTCCTCTTACAGTTGATGTATTTATAAAAGAGTTTCTTGTTTGTTTTTACCCCAGCAGCCAGCTTAGATTCAAGCTGGGCTTTTGCCTCTCTGATTTTCCTTCTACATGTCTTAACAGCCTCTTTGTAGTCATTCTGAGTTGCTCTTCCCTCCTTCCACAGGCAATAGATTCTCTTTTTCTCCCACAACCTTAAGAACAGCTCCCTGTTCACCCACACCGGTCTTCTTCCCCACCGGCTCATTTTGCGGCTCAGGGGGACCGCCCGCTCCTGCGCCTTTAAGACTTCCTTCTTCAAGAGCGACCAGCCATCTTGGACCCCTTTGTTTGCTAAGACTGAACGCCAGGGGACTGCCCCTACTAGTCTTCTGAACAAATCAAAGTCTGCCCTCCGGAAGTCTAAGGCGGCAGTTTTGCTATTCTCCCTCCAGGCTCCACCTAGAATCGAGAACTCTACTATTTCGTGGTCACTCTGTCCAAGACAGCCCCCAACCTCCACATCTCCCACCAGACCTTCCCTGTTTGTGAACAGCAGGTCTAGCGGGGCAGCTCCTCTCGTGGGCTCTCTCACCAGCTGCATTAGGAAGTTATCCTCTATGCATTCCACGAACCTCCTAGACTGCTTCTTCTCCGCCATGCCGTACTCCCAGCATATGTCAGGGAAGTTAAAGTCACCCATGAGGACAAGGGCTGGTGACCACGCAGCTCCTGCCAGCTGCTTATAGAACAGCTCATCTGCCTCTTCATCCTGGTTTGGCGGTCTATAACAGACACCCACCAGGATGTCTGCCTTATCAGCCCTTCCCCTGATCTTCACCCATAGGGATTCAACCACATCATCCCCAGTCGCAAGCTCTGCAGCATGAAAGCATTCCCTGACATAGAGAGCCATGCCGCCACCCCTCCTTCCTTGCCTATCCTTCCTGAAGAGTCTGTAGCCATCCATTGCAGCACTCCAGTCATGGGAGCAATCCCACCATGTTTCCGTTATGGCAACTAGGTCATAGTTTGCCTGCCTCACAATGGCTTCCAACTCTTCTTGTTTGTTGCCCATGCTGCGTGCATTGGTATAGGCACACCTCAGCCGAGCCCCTCGCCTCGCTCCTAATCCCAATACCACTTCATCAGGTTTATCCCCAGAAGACCTGCCTTTACCCCCTTCCCCCTTCATAGAGTCATCCTCCTCCGTCATGAAGGCACAAGACCATGGGTTCGTAAAAGCACGTCCCTCTCCTGCAAGCAGCGGGTCGCTACGCACCGACTTTGTGTTAGTGACCCCAGTTACACACCCATCCCCCTTCATACCTAGTTTAAAGCCCTCTGAATGAATCTGCCTAACTCTCAGCCTAAGATCCTTTTTGAACGCTGGGAGAAGCCACTCCTATCAGTTTCTAGCCGGTCCAGTCTCCTGCAGACAGAGGCCAAGTCAAAGAAGCCAAATGCCTGCCAAGCACACCAAGCTTGGAGCCAGTTATTAATCCGCTGGCCTATTATATTAAGTCCCTCATTATTCCCTATAGCTGGAGGGATAGAGGAGAACACAACTTGTGCTCCGGAACCCTTCACCTGTCTCCCCAGGGCTCTGAAATCCTTTTTCAGAGTCCTTAGGGAAGTCCTGTGTAATTTATCACTACCAACCTGAAACAGCAACAAAGGATAGTAATCAGTGGGCCGGACAAGGGAAGGAAGTTCCTTCTTTATATCCTTTACTCGGGCACCCGGGAGGCAGCAGACCTCCCTATGCAGAGGGTCTGGCCTACATATTGGCCCTTCTGCTCCCTTCAGCAGAGAGTCACCAATGACAATGACCCGTCATGTTTTCCTATTTGATGATGTATTAATTTTAGAAGGCTGGTTAGACTTGGAAAGCACCAACCGATGAGATCCATCATCACCACCATTATCCAGTTGTCCCTGCAGAGCACTGTACCTGTTTTGCAGGGGCAGCTGGGGGGGCTGGGGACTCACCGGGGGGGCACGCCCGCATCGTCAAGAAGGGGCCTTATGCCACTGACCTACATCCTCCAATTCCTTGCCTTTATTCCCAGGAGGGTGGGAGGACAGTGGGTTCACTGTAGCAGGAACGCCATCCACATGTAGGTTCCCCTCCATTACCTGTTTGCAAGGCAGCAGGGGGTGGCATTCTCCATGCAGAGCCTCATCCGGCTGCCAGGATCTAGGAGCTGATAGGGCTTGGTGCCAGCAGTCAATCTCCCTCTCAGAATCCCTAATGCTTCTCAGCCTCTCCACCTCTTCCTTCAGGTCAACTACGAGGCTGAGCAAGTAGTTAACCTGTTCACAGTGTACACAATCACTGCCTCCCTCACCCAGCACTGCAAGGGCCAGACTCTGGCACTCAGTACAGCCAGAGACCTGCACACCAGCATCACGGGTTGGGGGCTCAGTCTGAGTATCCTCAGACTTCTTGGTAGCAGCCTTCCTATCGGGCATGTGCAGGACCTCAGTCTGAGTCTCCGCAGTCTTCTTGGTTGCTGCCTCCCTTTTCTGATAGCATGGGACCCTTGCCTGAGCCTCTGCAGTATTTCTGGTTGCAGCCTTCCACCGGGGCACGACCATGGCTAAGCAGAATACTTACCAGCACTGAAACAGGAAGTCACAAGGTGCAAGGACCCTAGCCCCTCCTATCCGTCTCTGGTGGGCAGCGATACATCGCTGTCCTCCTTGTGCCGGTTTAAATCTCCCGCCGTTGCCAGGCAACGCCCACGCGCTGCGTCAGCGGCTCCCGCGAGAGCTGCCGGGCTGCTCCTGTAGCCCGGGGGTTCCCTGCTTGAAGGAACCGCCCGAGATCCCCCTTGAACCACGCGGTCAGGCGCTGCTGATCAGCCGGGACGGCTCCGAGTCAGGCGACTTCGGCAATCAAAAGGGCTTCTACCAGGTACTGTGCCGGTTTAAATGTTGTTTATTATTAAAATAACAATAACAATAATTAATAATAAGTTTGTTTCTCCTCAGATCATTGCCATTGTTTTTAATTATTTTGGGGTCCCCTGTTTCCCTTTTCTAGAGGTGTGGATTTTGCGAAATCCCTCCGCCCCACTAGTCACAGAACTGGGCTGAACCAGCCCATAAACCGTTGACAACCAGACAGTGGTGGATCCCCTGCCCTGTCGTTGCCGAGCAGAGCAAGTCAATTTGAGAGAGAAGGAGGAGTGGAAATGGATACCGGCTCAGTGAAGTGGGCATCCCCCATCCCAGCCATCCTTGGCTCCCCAGGTGCCTCTGCGAAATAGGTTTGAGGCCCTGGAACTCGAGGGAGAGGTGAGTTGAGGGTGTGGAGGGAGGTCCACCCGTGAGGTTGCCTTGGGTGAAGTGGTCGACCCCACACCTCAAGACTGCCTCCACCCGGAAGGACAGAAGGGTAGTTGTCATAGGTGACTCCCTGCTGAGAGAAACAGAAGGCCCTATATATTGGCCTGACCCTACCTGTAGGGAGGTGTGCTGCCTCCCTGTGGCACAGGTCAGGGATATTTCTAGGAAACTTCCTGGACTGATTTGCCCTTCTAATTATTACCCCTTATTGATAGTTCAGGCTGGCAGTGATGAAGTTAGTGAGAAAAGCCTGAGGACTATCAAGAAAGACTTCAGGGGACTGGGGAGGGTAGTTGAAGGAACAGGTGTGCAGGTGGTTTTTTCTTCTATACCTTCAGTGGCAGGGAAGGATACTGAGAGGATCCAAAAAACCCACCTCATAAATAAATTGCTTAGGAGTTAGTGTAAACACAGGAATTTTGTGTTTTTTTTTGACCACGGGGCAATTTACTCTGCACCTGGTACGATGGCTGCAGATGGAAGTAGCCCGTCTCCAAGGAGAAAAAGGATCCTAGCCGAGGAACTGGTAGGGCTTATGGAAAGGTCTTTAAACTAGGTATGAAGGGGGAAAGGGACAAAATGAGGGCCACTGGGGTTGAGTGGGTAGTTCAAGGCTCAAAACAGCTTGATGGGTGAAGAGGGTGGTGTTCAAAGGGATGGAGAGGGGCAGGAGGATGCTGCTTTCCTAGTGTCTGTACACTAATGCACGCAGCACAGGAAATTAAACAGGAAGAGTTGGAGATCCATGTGCAGTCACAAGACCATGATCTCATTATGATCACAGAGATGTGGTGGGACAGCTAACATGACTGGAATGTTGTCATGGAGGACAACGTGCTTTTTAGGAAAGATCAGCTGGCAAGGTGGGGTGGCGGAGTTGCTCTTTATGTGAGAGAGCAGCTAAAATGTACTGAACTCCACCTGGGGGAGAGTGATGTAGCAGTGGAGAACTTGTGGGGGAAAAATCAACAGGCAGGCTGATAAGGGTGACGTTGTTGTGGGTGTGTACTACAGGCCCCCCAATCAGGAGGAGGAGGTTGATGAGGCCTTCCAAAAGCAACTGGAAGTAGCATCACAATCCCAGGCGCTGATGCTTATGGGGGAATTTTATTATCCAGATATTTGCTGGATGAACAACGTGGCCAGGCACGCACAGTCCAGAGGGTTCTTGCAATGTGTTGAAGACAACATTCTGATGCAGGTGGGGGAGGAACTGACAAGGGGAGGGGTGTTAACAGATGTGCAGTTACACAATTGTAAAGTTACAGTTGTACAATAGTACAGTTATACAGTCAAGAGGTAAACAGAGGTTATACAGATGTCTTATACAAAAGATCATTGTGATAGAAAGATAATCTATGATAGATGGAAAATGCTCACCAATGTTGAAGGCTCGCAGTAAACTCCAGACAGGAGCAAACTCCAGAGAAAGAGATCCTGCCTTAGTGGTAGTCAGCCCTTAAATGAGATCTGGGAGGGGTGGAGCTTGGCTTCCAGTAGCACAGCTGAATTACCTTCACCTGTGCTCACGCAGCTGACTCATTGCTTGCCTCAGGTAGTCAATCAGAGGTACAGGCTGTGATCAACAGTTTCCCATACACTCCACCTCTTCACAGCATGAACCAATGATTAGGTGAGCTTTCCCCTATTGCAGAGATCTGACATATTGCAATGCTTATAAAATTTCCCATCACAACGTATGTTGACACAATTTGAGCAATGATTGGTGAAAGCTCACGTACTTCTGTGGGCCAGCGCTTGATTGGTGTTACTGGAGACACGTAATCATGAGGCACATGTACATTTATGTTTCATCAGTCCCATGTAGGTCATCACCGGGTATTGCACATGATGGGCAGCAACACTGGAACACTTTAAGGATATTTTGTTCCTTCTGGTGGTCCAGGAGGATCAAAGACTCGGGGGAATAATACAGATGTTTCAAAGGTACTAGGAGGGGAAGGTCTGCCCTCCAGGGCAAGATACAGGCCATATTTCTATCCTGGGTCAACACTTCAGCTTGTACAGGGGCATGCCCCGGTCGCCTATACCATACCCTTTGGCCAGATACCTGCAGCTGCATAACTATATCTGGCACCAAAGGAGACGTCTTGATCCGCCACAGGGACATGATGAGCATCCCCTCCACAATAAAGATTGGAGTGTTGACCACAATGTCTTTAGGCCATGTACCTATCACCGGAGGAACAATCACCAACAATCCAACAATCTCCCCCAAGGTGCAAGTAGGCCACACCACTTGGGTCCTGCCTGCGCCTTCCAAGGCTACCTTATCCTATGGGTTCCTGCTTCTAAATTCTCTGGGGCAGGGAGCAGAAGATTATTTTTGTTGCCCATCTGCAGTCTTAACTGATTATCAGTGCCTGTAATTTGAATCTTAAGTGGGGAGGCCCTTATGGTTTGCAGCATTTTCAGGGCACCATGTCTGCCATCTTGAGGTCTTCCATTCAGGTCCCATGCAGTTTCATAGAGTCTCTTTGCCCACCCCTGCAGGGACTGGGAGGCTGTCTTCAGGGCAGCCTTGAGAACACCATTATAACGTACAATGAGGCCTGCCCCTGTTGGATTATATGGCAGGTGGAATCACCATTCCGTGTTGTTTTCTTCTGCCCAGCACTGTATCATTGCACCAGTAAAATGGATCCATTGGTTGCTCTCAATAACTTGAGGTGTCCAATAGGCAGACATCAGTTTAGTAAGTGCCTTGACGGTATATGCCTGATTCACTTTTGGCACTGGATAGGCCTGCAGTAGCCCACTTACAGTATCAATGCAGGTCAGGGCATACCCTGCCCCATCAGACCAAGGGAGGGGCCCAATGTAATCAACCTGCCATCATTGGAGAGGATTGTATCCTCTAGCAATGTGGGCTGTTGTTTCAGGCAACAACCTCTGTCTTAAAGCAAGCATCGCAGTCTCACCATGCCTGGGTGATGTCAGATAGTTGTACAGGCAGCCCCCATGCTTTAGCAGCTGCCCACATTATCTTTTGTCCAGCATGCTGTAGTTTCTGGTGTAACCAATGGGCAATGTTCTCAGACTGCAAATTCACAATCCATTGAACTTGGGCCAGTGTGTACGCTTTGTCAGTCCCCAGTGACTGTAGGGGTTAGTGACCAGAGACATGGTAAACACATACAGTCCTGTGTATAATTGCATTCCAGATGTCTAACCACATGTCTTTACCCCAGATTGGTTGGGTGTGGATAGTCCATTCCTGGGTAGCCCACTGTGCAATCCAACGAGTGAGCCCCCAGTACACAGCCTAACTATCTGTGCAGATGTTCAGGACACCATCACTGGGTTCCTTGGTTATAACCATCCACACAGTTTGCAATTCTGCCCATTGGCTGCTCTGACCATCCCCCTCATCAAACCAGATTGTCTCAGTAGAGGGGTGATATGCTGTCACTCTCCACTTGCTCGGGTTGCCCTTGCTGGATCCATCTGTGTACCACACATCTTCAAGGAAGAGGATATTTTCCTTCCTAAACAGGACTCCTCTCTGGTGGAGCAACCAATGCTTCTTTTGGTGCATCACTATGGTACATCACTGGGCCTAGGATCTTCTGTAATTCTTCTCTCAACGGTGATGAAGACAGACTACTTCTCTGGCTGGGATAGGCGACCCATCGTGCCACCGTTTGTGCTTGGGCCACCCCCATCTTAGCAATGTGGGTCAGATCTCTTACCCACCCCTGGATCAGCAGAGTGGTTTTGACTAAGATCTCTGCTGCGTGGCATATTGGCTCTACCGCTTGTAATGCCAAATAGGCAGCCAATAACTGTTTTTCGATCATACTGTATCTTTCCTCTGCTCTGTGCCAGACCTGAGACCAGAATCCGATAGGGGCCTGAGCAGAACTCTGGTGTTGCCACAGGCCCCAGCCAAAACCATCCTGAGTAACATGAACATCTAATTCAGCTGGGAGGGTAGGATCAAATATACCCAATGCCTGGGCTTGTTTAACTGCCAGTTTTGCCTGTTGGAAAGCACCCTGCTCTGTTTTTCCCCAGTCCCATAGTTTCCCCTTCTTCATATGTCTGTACAGTGGCCTCAGCAGCTGTGCTAAGTGAGGTATAAAGGAGCACCAGTACCCCAGTATACCTAAAAATTCCTGCAGCTGCTTTGGTGTCATAGGGACTGGAAATGCCTGAATCTTGTCTATTACAGCACTGGGTAGTACTTTGGTTTTCCCTGACCAAACTACCCCCAGGAATTTGACAGACACACTTGGACCTTGTACCTTCTGAAGATTTATAGCCCCTCCTCTTTCCTGCAGATAAGTGGTTAACAAATCTGCTGCTTGTCCTACTGCCTCTAATGAGTCAGATGTTAACAGAAGATCATCAATATAGTGATACAAGTTGATATTATTCTGTTTCTTCCATTTAGCCAGGTCACATACCACTAGATTATGACAGTATGTATGTCAGCAAATGTACATACCCTTGTGGCAGGACCTGAAAGGTCCACTGCCTGCCTCCCCATGTGAATGCAGACTGGTTTTGCAATTCTTCAGCAATCAGAATACTGAAGAACGCATTTGCCAAATCTAAAACACAGTGGTATGTTTTAATCTCTCTACTTAATGTGTCCATTAGGGAGTCAGTATTATGTACAGCCGCATGAATAGACAGCATGACCTTGTTTACTTCTCTGTGATCTACTATCATTCTCCATGTTCCATCTGACTTCTGCACTGGCCATATAGGGGAATTACACGGGCTACGTGCAGGTCTTATAATACCTACTTTCTCCAATTCCTGCACCAATCTTGATATTTCAATCTTGCCCACTCAGGAGTCTATACTGCCTTACATTAGTAATCCAGCACTGTTTCGGCAGACAAATAGGCTCATGTTTCGCATGGCCTCTCAATATTGCCTGCACCGCCCAGACACTAATGCACCTTTGTCTGAGCCTAAACTCACCTACAGTCATTTAGAGAGCCAGACCCCATAGGATATCTATGCCCAGAATATATTCTTGGACCAGGGCAATAGATACCTTATATTCCCGAGGTGGGAGACACCCAACTCCCAATTTCAACCAGGTTTGGGTGACTGGAATGGTCTGTCCCCAAAACCTCCAATCATTACTCTATTGCCATTAAATCTAGTTGGATCTCCATAAATTATCGATTTTTCTGCCCCCGTGTCAACTTGGGCCATAACCCCCTGCACATTTTTCCAGGACCAGAATACTGTTAATTCCACATAAGGCCTCTGGTCCCTTCTGGAGGCCCTAGGGGGACTGACATCCCTTGTCACGCCATGAACTGGGCTAAGGCCAAGTCTTTTGCTTCCAGTGGCTCTGGCATTGTTGCCCAAGACACCTGAGGTGGCTTCTTCTTTCTATTGCAAATAATAAAGTCCTCTTAATTCCACGTTACTGTTGGCCTTCTTTCTATAACTCTTACCATTGGTTTCTTAGGGTAATTTTGGAATTTTTGATTATCCTTCAGCTGTCTCCACACCTGTCAGAGGACATGGTTAGGCTTTTTCAATTTTTGCAAATTGAACACCAGCCTGAATGAGATCATTAAACCTTTGTTTTTGGGACACCATTATGGGTCCCAATTGATGGGCTCAAGGAACTAGTCACTCGGTTTTAATTACTGGCAGAACTTCTGCTTCTTCTAACATTAGAATATTACGTTCAATCTGCAAGTGGTCTGTTTCTCCCAGGTCAGCCAGTAATTGAGCAGCCTGCTGGACTGCTGCCTCTGATGCTACTAGAGGATTTAATACAGAAACCAGGGTGCCATACAAGTGAGAAGGGGCCTGCTGTAAAATCAGGTCCCTCATTCCTGCTGAGGAATTTGACCATAACAGGGCTAACAAAGGTATCTTCATAGATAGCTTCCCTCATACCCAGTTCCCAGATATAATTTTGAGGGTCCTCCATGGAGGACCACAACCCTGCATGTAATGGTATATCTGATTTGTTTGGCCAAACCATATGGCATGCTGCCATTAACCAATCTAAAATAGAGTCGTTTTTATCTGGAAACTGGGTACCAGCACATAATCTTTGCCTAAGGGCAGGGTGAACAGTTACAGTGCTTAATTTAGGTATTTCTGGTCCACTAACTGTAACACTTTCTGCCCCCAAATTCCATAAGCGCAACAGCCAGGTTGGTACACTCTCCCTAGGTTTCTGTTAAAATCATTGTATCAGGCCCATCAGTTCTGTTGCCATGTATGGTAGGGCAGTAACATGGAAATGTGTTTGGGCAAGGGGCCATTGATCAGGAGGCACCCCTACTGATCTATCTATCTTGATTTTCTCAGGGGGAGGTTATAATAGGACAGAGTTACAAGGAATCCCTAAGTGGCTCCTCTAAATCTGTTTTAGTAATTTTATCTTCATGTTCAACCAGGTCCATTGTTTCAGAAATATTGTTGCTATCCATTGAAATATTACAGACCTGGGCTACCAGGGAATGTAAGGGTGATCTTCTCCCCATTAATATGTTAAGTTCCTGTTCTAATTTTTCAAAATAGCCTTTTATTAATTGATTTTCATTTTCTAACATATCAGCTCTGATTTCTGCCTGATTTAAGGCATTTAACAGTAGCCATGCCACTATAAAGGCAATTAATTGCTATTCTTTTGTAATCAAAATATCCTTATTTAAACCTTCAAAATATTCTGCTATGTGGAATGGGGAAATATCCCCTATAACCCACAGGGGACCCCACTTTCCAATTATAAAGGCCAGTTGACAATAGGGAGAACCCATAAACCCTGGGATCTGCCCAGGAATCATTTTATCTAAGGGGATGATGTACTCCCCCCAACCCATTTATAAATACCCCACAAAAACACATTATGCTGGTTTGGCCTACCTAACACAACAATTGCAGAATAACACAATCAATGGGCAAATAGAGATTATAGAGATGATCCAATCCATACAAAAGAACATCATAAAAGAAAAATAACCAATGATAAATAGAAAATGCTCACCAATGTTAAAGGCTTGCAGCAAACTCCAGAGAAAAAGATCCTGCCACAGGAGTAGTCAGCCCTTAAATGAGATCTGGGAAGGGTGGAGCCAACTCCACCCCTTCCAGTAGCACAGCTGAATTACCTTCACCTGTGCTCCCGCAGCTGACTCATTGCTTGCCTCAGGTGGTCAATCAGAGGTTCAGGCTGTGATCAACAGTTTCCCATACACCAAGTTAGAGCTTTACTGGTATAGGCTTGGTTTGCCTTTCTACAGGATAGGCTTGCATCAATCGACTCGCTGTATCAACACAAGTTAGGGCATATCTGGCCCCCTCAGATCGGGGAAGGGGACCTATATAATCGATCTGCCATCACTGTAATGGGTTGTGTCCTCTAGTGAGATGGGCCATAGTTTCCGGCAGAGGTCTCAGTCTCATTCGTGAGCAAGTGTCACAGTCCTGACATGACTGGACAATATCTGGTAACTGTATAGGCAGCCCCCATGCTTTAGCCGCTGCCCACACGGTTTTCTGTCCTGCATGTCGTAATTTCCGATGCAGCCAGGGGGCTATGTCTTCTTGTATGAGAAACTGTTAATCACAGCCTGAACCTCTGATTAACCATCTGAGGCAAGTGACGGGTCAGCTGCGGGAGAACAGGTGAAGGTAATTCAGCTGTGCTCCCGGAAGGGGTGGAGCTTGACTCCACCTCTCCTAGACCCCATTTAAGGGCTGACCACCACTAAGGCAGCATTTCTTTTGTAGGTTGCTCCTGTGTGGATTTCCTTGTGGTGAGTATTCATCCTAGCTGTGAGTCTCAGAGTGGGTGAGTTGTTCCCCTATAATTTCTGGATATTCATCTGTTACAATCTTGTATAATAACAACTATACACTTCTGGTGTACTTCCTAACTGTTGTACTTGAGCCAGTGTGTCAGCTTCATTGTTGTCTGGTGACTGCAAGGGTTGATGTCCAGAGATGTGGTATGCTTGTTCAGTTCTGTGCCTAACCAATTTCCATATATCAACCCACATATCTTTGCCCCAGGTATGTCAGGCAACAATCATCCAATCCTGAAGTGGCCCACTGTACTATCCAGACTGTGAGCCCTTGGTAGACTATCCAACTATCTGTGCAGTTATTCAGTGTGGTGTTACTAGTCTCCTGTGTTATCACTGTCCACACAGCTCATAGCTCAGTCTACTGGCTACTTTGTTCATCCCCTTCTTTGAACCATATTGTTTCAGTTGAGGGATGGTATGCAACAGCTCGCCACTTACTTAAGCTCCATTTGCTGGATCCATCTGTGTACCAAGCATCTTCTGGAATAGGGTATTTCCCCTTCCGTACAGGGCTCTTCTCTGGACAAGTAATCACTATTTCCTCAGGTGTCTCACTGTGATATGCTACTGGGCTGAGTGTCTTTTGCAGTTCTTCTGATTTGTGGAAATCAAACTCCATAACCACAAAGTAGTTATAAAGCAGGTATATTTAGTGAGTGATGTACATACACCCTGGTGCAAGGGGGATAGCTCCACCTCACTTGCACACTGTTAGGAGAAAGCGTGCTACAGATATAGGCTGAACTAATACATAATCAATAGTTGGCAGGAATTTGGGTGCGTATTCATTACATTCCTGAGACTCCATTAGCATGCGGTCCCTCCCCCCTTACACATGTGTAGTGAGTCATGGGGGTGGTTGTGGGATGGAGGCTCATAGTCTTCCTCGCTGTAAACTTTTGACCCAGCGGGAGGGGCACCCCCCAAACTGGTTCCAGCTTGCCCTGTGGACATCTAATCACCTCAGTGTTCTTGGGCTGTTGCACCCTTATCTTTATGGCCTTCATCCCCCTTGTTATTCCAGACATGGTGTCTGCAATCCCCATTCTTCTAACAGCTTCTATATAAACTAACTTTTCACTACCCCTGTCCCAGTTTGTGTAAAGTTCTCTTCTCTCCTTTACTGCGGGGCCCTTCTTTCACCTTTCAATTCCCCCCTTTTCTTTAATCTAGCAGGCCTTCCACCTGCTAGATTATTTTACTCTTTCTTGACATGTCCTGAAATAAGCCCCACTCTCCACCTTTTGTCTTAGCTCATGCCTCTTCCATACCTCGTATTCCCTTCTGGTATCCTGGCACAGACACAAAGAGCGTCTCTTTACCACACAAGTAAAACACACCAAGAGTAGCAGGGTGATGCAGACTAAGAAAAACTGTTTTGACCATCCTAAATTTGGCAGCCAACTAGTAAGTTTATCCCACAGTCCAAAGAAAGCTGTTCCCCAATTGGTGTTATCCCTACCTACTTCATGTTGCAATACCTCTTTGGATAAAGAGGATACCTCCTCTTGGATTGCCCAAAGGGCATCTGCTGCAGCATTCTCAATTATTTCTAAAGTTGCAGAAATGTTTGCTGCATCCCTTTCCAGCTGTGCTACTTCTAAGACTGGGATAAGGGCTCTCACAAAGCTATGGTATCCTATATTATACCTTACCAATGGGTTATTTACCCTTTAACCCTCCTTGGATTTTGATACTGGCTCCACGTAGTTCTCACTATGCCTGGTGGGAGTTTGAGCTCTCCCCACAGCCACCAAAACCTTTACTCAAATGGCACTTGCTCATTACTTCCATTTTGATACTTGTGCCCACTAATGAGAGTGTTATTACTTTCCTTAATAGCGGCCACTGTTAAATACGGCACCTGCCCCTATGTAAATAGACTTCCTTTGACTGCTTTTATACTTGTACTGGGCAGACCAATTTAATGACAAGATCTCAGACCACAGTACTTCCATCCCTGCCAACAGCCAGAGAAGTTTAAAGTTTTAGAAAAGTTACTAATTACATTATGGAAAGAGTTCTCTTCCCTGGCTAAAGCACCTCCTGTGTACACTGAGACAAAGCATATTAGTAACCGACTCATTTTTTTTTTTTCCTTCATGAGTTTAACTTTTGGTGGTGCACTTTCCTTGACAGATCAAGTAGTTACTCAGCATCTTGGAATAACCTCCTGTAAAAATATATTTTATTTACCCCACATGCCTTATTAGTTTTACAAGGGAATGCCTCCAGCCACTTTAAGAGGTATCAGTTAGTAACAACGTACAGTGATACCCCTTTTCTTGGGAATTCTGAGAAATCAATTTGCCATTATTGCCCTGGACAGTTCCCTTTCCCAGCGGGCCCACTTGTACCCTGTTCCTGGTACTAGGATTGTACTTTGTAGTGTCTGTTTGCCCAATATATTTTCTTCCCTTAGAACCAATTTCCATAAAATACTAAAGGGCAAAACAATGTGCCTGTCTGGGTGTGCACCCATCTGTCAGCTTGCTCTCTTCCCTTCTAGATCATTAATTAGACTCCTATCCTCTTTTAGAACATTTTACAGGTTTTGACTCACATTCAGATATTTTAAGTTTACTGTCTAGAATTAAAGCCTTCTTCAACTGCCTGTTCTGCCACCTGATCTATCATCTCATTTCCAGTTTCCTGTACAGTGTTACCTTTCTGATGTCCTTTACAACGTATAATAGCCATTGGTAGATTTACATCATGCTGTTTTCCTTGTATGTGAGCAATCCTTGCTCTTTTCAGATGGAGCATGAGCATGTGGCACCCCAAATACATATTTAGCATCTGTCCATATAATTAAGGCTCTTGTCAAGGCAGTTATTTTGGCCTTCTGAGGAGAAGTCCCCACAGGTGATGGTTGTGCTTCGATTATCTTGTCAGTAGCTGTTACTGCATATCCTGCCTTACAGTCTCCTTGTCTCACAACACTGCTACTGTTGGTAAACCAGGTGTCTTCTGCATCTTCTAAGGGTTTGTCCTTAAGGTCCTTCAGGTCTGACCAACCGTCTGGAATGTGCAGCTTCAGATGTTTCAAAGCAGTCATGAAGTACTGGTTCTCCAGGAGTTCCACTAAGGGAAGTTACTGTGTTGATAATATTAGTTACAATTATTTCTGCATCATCTTGCCCTACCAGGATGGCCTGGTATTTCAGAAATCTTTGGGGTAAGAGCCAATGTCCCCCTTTTACCTCCAGTACAGTAAACACTATATGAGATATTAACACTGTTATCCTTTGGCCCAGTGTAGATTTACGGGCTTCTTGAATATTGAGCACTAGTGCAGCCACCGCCCTCAGGCACCCTGGCCATCCTTTACTCACTTCATCAGGCTGTTTGGAGCTTTACCATCAGTCTGTAGCTGCGTATCCACAGTCAGCACCATCCTGTCATTCCTGGGAATGTACAGAGTTCCTTGGCAGTTTGCAGCTCAGGGGTTTGGCAGACGGCTTCTTTCCTGGCTGTCCTTAAGGTTCAAAGTCCAGGTGTAATCTCATATCCAAAATATGTCACTTGCTGCTGGGTTATTTGTGCTTAAACCAAGGGTTATTTGTGCTGCAAACCAAGGAACTTAGCAAACTCACAGTCCATTGCACACAGTTCTCTTTTGTTGCTGTGGCATCCATGTACTGTGGTGAAGTTCCCCCCTGGGATGGAGGAACCCAAGTCTCAGGCCCACAAGTTGTCCAGTTCTCAAAAATCACTGGGCTGTTCTTACAACCCTGGGTAACACTGTCCAGGTTAACTGAGCCTCTTCTCTTAGGCTTTCTTTGGCCGAACCAGGCAGAAAAGACATCCTTCAAATCCAGAAGGTAAACTCCACCTACTCATTCCTTAACTTGGTTAATAAAGTGCATGGATTTGCCACCACTGAGTGTATGTATTCAGCAATTCCATTACTTGCCCTCAAGTCTTGTACCAAACTATAGCACTTGCTATCCAAAAATTTGGCAAAGTTGGAATCCAAACTCCAAAAAGTTCTCTATTATTTCTTTTATCCTTCTACAGTCGCATATCCTCAAAGGGCACTACTTTACCCTGACTGGGTGAGCTCTTGCTTTTAACTTCTAATTAGGGCTTCATTTGTGGCCCTGATGCCTACACTCCTAAGCATACCTTATTTGAGATTGCTGTAATTCCTGGGGGTACAACGTTGTTTTTCCCAGTTTGTGTTAAAGCCAGACTTACAATTTTCAGTCAGTTAATATTGTTTGACTCTTAGCTCCAGTTTTATTAAATTTCTTACCAGAGTAACCTGGCATGTACAAGAATTTCTGTATTCCTACTTGTTTTCTTAGCTTATATTTAATCGATCCCAAAAAGTAAACCTTTCCTTGTTGGGCAGTAGCTTCTACTACTGTTACAAAATCATCTACGGGTAGTAAGAAGCACCCATATCCTCCCGAAAATAAACCTCTTTATCCTGCTCCCCTAGCTGCAATTTCACCAGTGTATCTGCTAGGGCAAACTTCCCAGGTTCCATCCTCCAGCTTTGCAATCAGAGGCAGTTCCTTCTCACTCAGCTTGGTAGGATTTCTCTACTAGTGTCTCATTGCAGTTTGCACACTGCTTTCATTACGGTGGGATGGAGCCTTCCCTGGGCTCTTCCAGCCCCCCCCTCTTCCTGAGGGGATCTCTGAATCCTATGACCCTATTCTCGTGCCACAACGTGAACAGCTGTTGTTATTCCCAATTCCCTTACTATCACTGTCTCTCAATCAGTTTTTTTTTTTTCCTCTTTTCATATCGATATTGACATATTGAATGTCTCTTCAGCCCTGACATTCCTGTTATACCTTGCTTATCTTTGCCTCCCTCAGCCTGTGTCCTCCCCAAACTTTCTCACTTTCCAAACTCTCATTACATAAACTAACATTCTATTTCAATTTCACCTCCTTCTCTCCAGAGGCGTCCAGTGCTTACACTGGGATTTCAGGTTTCCTAGATCTCTATAGATGAAGGCTATTCTCACTTCCAGTGCCTGGTCCTCTCCACCTCCCCCTTCGCTGTTTACAGCAGTCTCTGACCCTGGCTCTCTCTTTCACTCTGAGAGTTCTGCTCGTGGGGGAGTGGTGCGGGGGGGAGGGGTTCTTCTCATGCCAGAGCAGATAAACTCAGTTTCTCTTTAACCCTTTTGCTTTTATACACTATTCCACTATTTGTACCCTCAGTTACACTTACACATACCCTCAATTATACTTCCGTATACCATTAACGGTTACACTTTCTTACACCATCATAGTCTGTCCCATTCCCTTCAAAACCCTAAAATCAAACAATACAGTTCTTCTGTTTCCATAAACGCCCTTAATACCACATAACTTTCCCTTAGCAATCCATATCGTTTGGTTATAAACACCTTGCCACACTGATTGACCCACCTCCCTCACACCTCTTCGCAAGCAGAACACGATAGTACATAAATGGGTTGACACTCATTCCCTGAATGGAACGGGCATCTCTCGCTGTCCACATTCATAAATTCACACAAAATGTAAAGACAGACAATCAGACAATGATAATTGTTATACTCCACACTCGCCCTGCAGCTATGCTGCATCTCAAGTATTCAACACACTCACTCGCAAATCACAATGCCGGCTTAATTGAAATCTGAATTCAAGACAATATTTCAAATGTTTTGATAATGATAATTTAAAGATACGGTACCGAATACATACAACAGGTGGTAATAACGACCACACAACCTATGACTGACTCCCGCTATTATGGTCAGCCGGACCCACGTTACCAATTGACAGGATATCCACTATACCCTGTCACCGTAGGAGGGACTGATGATCTAGGTCCATCCTATTACCAACCACCTAAGGAAGAGCAATTGCTCTTTTCCTCAAGTACGACTAACAGGTCCCCTTTGTGGGAGCTCCTCCAAGGAGCCTTCCCACCCCAGCCGGCAACCTAACCCGTGAGCTCACATTCCTCGGGGGGGGAGCATGCACATTCCTTCATACCCTGCATAGGACGTCTCCTCATGACTTACGGGTTCCCCCTTTCCATATGCATACCTGGTCCGCCAATGGATGGTCCTTGTCTGTTCCTGCAGTGATTGGGTGAGGAAAGGGAGTCCTTCCGAGAAATCCTGGGGCGCGCCAAAGGCGTCCCCTCTCTCAGCCGGTCCTGCAGCCAAACAGAGGGGGTCCCATCTGGGGTGCCAAAATTGACTTGCGGAAATCAAACTTCATAACCACAAAGTAGTTATAAAGCAGGTATGTTTAATGAGTGATGCGCATACACCCTGGTGCAAGGGGGATAGCTCCACCTCACTTGCACACTGTTAGGAGAAAGCGTGCTACAGATATAGGCTGAACTAATACATAATCAATAGTTGGCAGGAATTTGGGTGCGTATTCATTACATTCCTGAGACTCCATTAGCATGCGGTCCCTCCCCCCTTGCACATGTGTAGTGAGTCATGGGGGTGGTTGTGGGATGAAGGCTCATTGTCTTCCTCCTGAAGGCTCATAGTCTTCCTCGCTGTAAACTTTTGACCCAGCGGGAGGGGCACCCCCCAAACTGGTTCCAGCTTGCCCTGTGGACATCTAATCACCTCAGTGTTCTTGGGCTGTTGCACCCTTATCTTTATGGCCTTCATCCCCCTTGTTATTCCAGACACGGTGTCTGCAATCCCCATTCTTCTAACAGCTTCTACATAAACTAACTTTTCACTACCCCTGTCCCAGTTTGTGTAAAGTTCTCTTCTCTCCTTTACTGTGGGGCCCTTCTTTCACCTTTCACTTCCTTCAGTGGAGATGATGATAGGCGGCTTCTCTGACTAAGGTATGCGACCCAGTGTGCCACTGTTTGTGATTGGGCCACCCCCGTCTTAGCAATGTGGGTTAGGTCTTTTACCCACCCCTGGATCTGTAAAGTTATTTTAATAATAACTTCTGCAGCCTGAGTTCTATTGGTTCTACCACCTGCAATGCAGAATAGGTAGCCAATAACTGTTTTTCAACCATGCTGTATCTCTTCTACTACTGTGCACCTGGCAACCCATGTTCTTTTAGCTCTGTGCCTGTGCTGGACTATCAGGTAAAATCTACCTGGGCCAAAGAACTGCACGTGAATACCAATATGGCAAGCAGAAAAATGGCGTTTATTGCGTCGTGCGATTTACCTATATACCTATCCTCCTTCGTCTACGCCCCTTATGCATATATTAACCCTTTGACACCGAGCAAGGGGAGAGTCCTACCACATCACATCCTGAATCCTCGCTGTCGCCTACTACAACATCTCCCCCTCCCTATGCTCAATGAAGCCTATCCCGTAACAGCGCGAGTATCGCTTATAGCCTACAATCTTATCACCTACAATCTTACTGCTTACAATCTTACCGTCTACAGTCTTACCATCTATGATCTTACCACTTATAATCTTTACCTATGATCTTATCATCTATATCCTTATCGCCTTATCACTTATAATCTTATCATCTTATCCAAAGGGATGTGTAAAGGATTATATATTTTGCTCTCGAGTTTAGACACACGTGCCAGTATACGCTTAACCCTAATATATAATATAATTATTACTAGTGAACATATTATTATTAATGCTAACATGATCAAAACTGGATGGAGTATAGTATTAAAAGTTCCGGTTGCAGTTGGAGACCATCCGAGAAGTAATTCCCACCAGTGGTGTTCTCCATCCTTCTTCACTCGTTCCAGGATGTGATGTATCTCTGTTGTATCATGGTGAACAGTAACAAAAGTTTTCTGTCCATTGTCCCAAATGCGTGTCAGCAGTTGGTGTAGATCATCATGTTGTAGCAATTTCTTCACCAGCAGAAGGTTCATCCCGATGGAGATAGGTGACAAATCCTGAATTAACGCGTAATTGGACTGCAATAGCTGATACGAAGTAACCGGAACTGAATAATTGAAATCACAACCTACAATGCTTGTAAAGTTACACACACAGAAGTTTAAGCGGGTACTAATATTTACAGTAACATGGTCTATGAGCAGGGAATCACAAAAAGTCCTTACACACACATCCTTTCCCAATATATATAAGCATTGTCTCATGTACTGCATCAGGGTAGATCTCAAAATGACAGATGTTCTGCTCAATGTCCAAGCACACATCTTGAGTTCCAAGAGCATTACTTTCGCATATAAACCCTCGTTGTTCTTTTACAGCACAAGAACTAATATCAACTGTTTGCCATCTTTGCCCATTCTTACGAGCCCACATACGATGTTCCATTGGGTAAAACACCGCTCCATTGCAAATTAACCCCACTGCCACAATTAGGTATATCGTGAACACTGAAGCATTACTAATCGTTAGGGCATAAGATGTGACATCATTAGTAACAGGATCATAGGTAAAATTCACCAACTGCCACCAAGATTGAAATTTCCTTTCAGACTCATTAGCATTGTCTCAAATCACCTTTCAAACTTCAGTGGGCAGGATACCACCTTCACCTTCTCTTACTACTGCTGCTAACATAGATTGTACCCATATTTGAGCTTGAATACAGCTAAGAGATAATGAGGTATCGCTTTGAGCTGCAGCGTGTCTAATAATAACTGGTGGTCCCTTGTGTTGGTCCTTTCCCATTAGTGTAGTATGTCAGATAAGAGCCATTGGTGAGTTCCTAATGTTGATAAAGATGACTGCAGAGGATACTGAAGTACATAAAAGTCACTTGTCACTGCGCTTATCTTATTCATGAGCATTTTAGCATCTATACTATTTAGAACCCCTAGACCTGTTCCCAACATACCAGTCATATCCCTGTGTGTTCTCTTAGTCTGAGCAAAGGTACGCCAGTGTAACCATGACAACCAACTTGTAAAGGATGTATTTAAAAATGGTGCGCAAGCTGGTTTAATTGCTGAGATATTAGTCTGCATTGATGACTTCACACGTTTAAGAGACCATATTGGGATGAACATCACCTGTTGTTGACCTGTATTCTTAATGGCATACAGCCCAATTTCATAAATCTGTAGAGATAAGATCTTTTCTATTTCCTCTGTAAAAATAGAGCCTTTAGAAGGAATTGATGTATGTGGAGTAGCTGTTGTGTAGGGTGGGTGCTCTCCCCAAGAGTAGGAAACACAAATAATAACAAGGATGTCAGCATTTGAATAGCGCATGACCTTCTCCAAGTAATCAGTGGGTCCTCAGGGCTCTTGCATGGTTGCACGGGTCTCAGAGCGGGGTCAGATCCTGGTTTTCTCGGGAGCCACCGCCGCAAAGCAAAACCCTACTTATAGTCAGAATTCACAGAACACTTTACACCTTGTTACTGTCTCAACCCGGGTAATGACTGTCATCATTTTTCTTGCGAAGGACCGGTTTTTCACTTTCCTTGATGGAACTCACAGGATTTTACCTGTTTCCTCGTGTTTTACTGCAGCGTATCTCCTACCCCACACCAATATTCTCCATCCTGATTCCCAAACTCCACCGTCTGTTTTTACCGAAACTGGAGGCCCCTCACCCAAGATTTTTGGCTGCCAATGTTTCTGCATAGGAATGCGCTTACTGTCACCATGTTCTAAGTGGTTCAATGCATAAAGAGTTTTCACTAACACCTCAGCTTGTCTGGAAACTAGAATGCGGTCTCAGAATCCCTCACATTCCCCAAGGATATGTATCTTTTCCCTAAGAAGGCAGTTAGCGCGCTCAATAATTGCTTGCCCCTGAGAAATACCCACAATGTCTGTGATGTGAGAGAGATGTTCCACCTCACCAACCAGTCCTGCGTAGAACGTGAGGTAAAGCAAGTTCCATTGTCTGTCTTGATCTGGCGGGACAGGCCAATGGTAACAATTGCTGCTGCCCAATGACTTCGTGCTGCTGTAGAGTTAGATCTAGCATGTTGGGTAGCAATAAGGACAGAAGAGGAGGTGTCTACTGTAATGGCCAGCCACAAACGCGGTGACAGCCGTGGTTCTCGAGTAAAGTCTGTCTGCCAAATCTGCAATGGCGTGAGGCCACGAGGATTCACTCCAGCCCCTACAACTGGTGCTGAATTACAGTGAGGGCACGCCTGAACAACATCACGTGCAACAAACAACGGGATAGAACAAGCTCTAGATAACGCACGAGTGCCTACATGAGGAGTGGAATGGAGATCGCGAGCTTCCTGAACAGTGAAAACTTGCGTGCCAGCAGCTCTGTCTGCTGCAGTGTTGCCCTCAGTGAAAAAGCCTGGTACTTCTGAGTGACTGACGTAGCCGTCAATTAACCCGACTTATCCCGGGGCCTCGACCGCCCGGGGGAGAGAGAGACATAGTCATGGATGCCATGAAGTCTTCTCTCAATTTAATGCTGCGTCACACGGCTTATATACCAGCATGGCCTCCACGCATGCGTGTCCCGTACACCCGCTACGCAACCCCACGCACGACCCTTCCTACTCCCAGAGTCCTCTCTTGCATAAACCATGTCAACGCAGGGCATCAGGTAAAGTGCTTCTTCATATCCCTGATCCATGGTTCCGCTTCAGCTGCTTCGGGCTGTTGTTATCTTAGCAGTTCCTTACTCAGGCCCATCCCCTGGTTGACCTTGTCCCACAACAGTGACTCCGCACATGTAGGATGGCAACAGGGGCTGAGCGTGTCATCAAGGCCTCCTCCAAAATACTGGAGGCCTCGGTGCTGGGTGAACCCTCCTGTCCCATTCGGGCCAGAAGTCTAGCTGCAAAAGCAGAGTCCGTGACGATGTTGCACGGTATCTCACACCATAACCGCACAGCATGTGCTACCGCTCTTACTTCAAGCAACTGGACACTAACCGTTGGATCCGTAAAAACATCAACTTCCCAGGAATTACCCGACAGTTCAGGTGGTATCAGGGTTAGCAGTTCCATCGTCAGCCCTGATGGTAATCATTAGCAGAAGTGTTCGATGACATCCATGGCTGAACAAGTCACATGAGAATCCGGTTGGTCTCAGTACCTGTGGAAACACAAGCGTACCCTCGACCCCATATAAGGAGGTTGGCTGGGCCCTGCCAGATAGAAGATTCGGGCATCCAACACCAGACCCCCAAGAAGAGACACCACCGTAGCTGGCTAGTTGAGCACTATCAGTGCCTATTGCAATATCATGGTCAGATCACCCTTCTCTCCCTTAATCACGTTTGCTGCCATTTCAGTGTCTGATTAGTGTGTTCGACGATCCTTTGGTTAATACTGTTGTACAGGATACCAAGCGTATGGCGTACCCCTCAACTTCTATAATAACAAAATTAGGGTCTTGTAATGGCCATTCAGACAGCCAATCATTTGACTTAATGATGGTAACATCAGCCCCAGTATCTATTAGGCCTAACAACTGTCAACCGTCTACTACGCATAGTAACAATGGTTTGTCTTTTGTCACTTCCAAGTCCACCAATTTAGTCCTCGATGCCAGGTTTAGTCAAAGAATGAAGAGATTAATATTGCCTTTTTTTTTCATTTTTTTTTTTTTTATGGCCTTCGGAAATAACACAGAGGGTGAGGGTGACCAAGCCATTACGTTAATCACCTGTCATGGTTTTGTGTTTTGTAATTTTTGCTATTGGTATTCCACATCACAACATCATGTGGAGCACAAAGAAGTACTACACGTCCCAGGGGACCTTGCGGCCAGAGAGGGAAAATACGTCACGGAAGCGACACTCGCTCCCTCTCTCTCACTGCCTGGCAGCGGGTGTGGGTGTGCTTCCAAGCCACGGCGCCTTCAACTTCAAAGTAGGCTTCTTGGTCTTCGGAAACCTCTCTCTCTCATTATATTTGATTTATTAGCTTCAATTCTAATTATATTGTATTATAGTGTGTTATCTTGCATTCCGATATCATAGTTAGTAAATAAGTTTTACTCCTCAGATCGTTGCCGCTGCTCCGTTTGTTCCCTTGAACTGCCATCTCTCTACCCCTTTTCCCTTTTTCCCTTTTTTTTTCGAGGGGGCCAGGGGGCTACGGGCCTACTACCCCCTCCCCTGTCACGGACACAGATTGATCTTGATAACCCCGTGACATCACCCCAGCATGGTCAACATCTATAAGTCCTGGTAAAGCAAAGTCCTATCCATGTAACAGAAGAACATCCTGATAAGAAAGCGCTACACCTGTCCCCAAGGGAACCCGTGACACCTGTTGGAATGAGAGTCACGGTGCTGTTAGTCTGCAGCACTGACTGGGCGCTGGCCAAATCCACTCCTGCACTGCTGACAATGGCTGGTACGAGTGAACTAGTCAGACAGTGGCTGACCGATTTAGGACCATATTTGCTGCCATAGTGCACTGTCATGCACTCCTCTTCCTGTTTCCCAGCAGATCGCAAGGCCATATGGCAACAAGGAGTTTGGATCGGCATTCTCTCGCCCCGTGCAGCCCCCTCCTGCATTGGGGACAGGGTCCATCTGCAATAGCACAAGCAGGTTCATTTGCTTGCTCAGGCTGTTTACAGTCCCTCTATACATGAATGAGCCCCCCAGAATTGCAGCACTTCATTCTTTGAGCTGTTCCTGCATCGAATCGGGAAACGGCCCAGAAGCGTAATGTAGGACTGGGCAGCCTCCTGCTTAACTGACCTAATATTGAGGCATTAGACAAATTAATATCAGGTATCCAAAAGATAACATGTAACACCAAAGTCTTAACTTATTCAAGGCATCGCTCGTCCATTTGTGCCTGGGCCTGAAGTGTTGCCCAGATCCTCTCCTCTCCTTCATTATTCATAATCTAGATGGTAACCTGATCTCAGTATTCAATCATAAACACAGTGTACTGCATGGGAGACAGGATTAGCTCTTTTACTGCCTCATAAGGCAGGGATTCCCACTCCGTACTATTATACCTTGGTACTCTGTAGAAAAATCCTTCTTTCCTGCATTCATCCCTGTCCAAGCAAGTTACATATAGGCAATAGAGAATAATTAGAAGAAATTCTTCCTTGTCGAATTTGTTCAAGCCCTTGCGTTATTTAGTGCAAACAGACAACAGTTTAGCAGCTATTCTGTCGTTAGCAATAGAAGCCTCCGAGAGTTCTACACCAATTTTATTCCAAAGCTCCTCATCAAGAGAGAACCCAGTTTTCAGAAATTTAGAAACATTTTACTGCAACCTGGAAGTAAATCCCAAAGGGGTCCCATTCTGTGTTATCTGTAACTGATTAGAAAGAAGCCTTCAACTTTTACTCTGATATATCAATTTGAAGGATCACTAAAATTTGTGCAGCAAATGCTTTTAGAGTGCTCACAACCATACTTTTAAACTAATAGATAATTAATGGTCATACAATTTTACAAAGTTACATGTTAGATAGAATTGTTATTAGTGGGCAAACGTGCCAAAAAAGTGTTTGGGGTGGATGCGATAGGGAGTGCCAGCAGGGCGTCCCCTGCTTCAAAGTGCACTTCACCTTTCTCACCCATCACAGATTCTCTCCTGCTTTTATTTCTCTCAGAGTCTGAAGGATATTTTCCATTTGTACACCGCATCCGCGTGGCCAGTGTGTGATACAGAGCCAAGTGGAACACTTGACCAAAAACACAATAAGCTATTAAGATCAACTCTCTTAGTGTGAGCCTTTGTCTCAACTGATGCATGACTATATCTGAAAAATCCTGATTAGTGGGCTGAAGGAGAAGTAATCATTCTGTGATACAGGGTCAACCCCTTTGCTTGGGATTTTCTTCTCAGGTTTCATCTTTGCCAATTAAGAAAAGCTAATTGATAGGCTAATAGCATCACATAAAAGAACAATTCCCGCAGATTCCAGCATTAGTGACATCAAATTCTGCTTAATTTACATTTGATCTGTTACTAAAATACACAACACACAACAACCTAGACAATTTAGGTTACGCCTGAACTGCACACAAGGGTCGGGCGCAAAACAGAAGGAGCAGCCAGGGCAGAAGGAGTCGGTGCCGGCACAGGATCGACCGCAATGCCGAGGGCAAACGGCCCCTCCTCTGCGAACAAGGAATCGAAGGCTTTTCCCTGAAGACGAGGAGACCGGTCACTATTGTTCCAACTCCATCCCTCCTTCCAAAGCGTATATTGTACCGGCTTAAGTACCTTACACATGAGCATACAGCCTAGCACTGTGAGACCCTCCAGTGCATTTAAAATCAGGGGCGATCTTAGACCCCTTTTCTCAACCGCCTCTATCAGGCACACCACCCCCCTTCGGCTCTAGAGGGACTCAGGACTCTCCTCGGCCCAGCCACTACCAGAAACGTAAGCGTAACTGATAAGCCCTTATCTTCCACCGCCTCTTTAACTTTGGATCAATCAGTGAGCTGACCGCGCCTACGCCCTCACCCAGCCGCGGGGACAGACACGCCCTCCCCCGCCGCCGGCGCAGACAGGTCACGCAAGTAAGGATACAGCGATTTCTGAGGCGGTGCCGACGGATATGGGGGTGGGGACTCCGCCAATGTTCCTCCCTCGAGGCCCTGCCGGCCGCTGGTATTGGCGGCTGACGGATGGGGGCTGCCATTTTTTTGCTTGTCTTCTTCCGGCATCGTGGGCGTGGTCAGCGCTATCTTTTAAACAGTTGGAGCCCGCGCGGTCGGCGCCATCTTTACTACGGTCAGCGCCAACCTGGCCGATGCCGTCTTGTCGGTACTCGGGGCTGCCGCCTTAATTTTCTCCGGACTCCTACAAGCGGTAATTATCCCCCGATCCCGACGAGCCCCCACCACCTGGCCCCCCAGGGTCCCCAAAATCCACATTTCCCCCTGTAATAAGACCTAGGAGTGCCCGTGCCCGCTCGGATGACTTCCCTTCCTCCCTGGCTGCTTTAAGGGCTCCCAGCAGCAATCCCCAAGTTTTAAGTTCGGCGCCTTTCTGGGCGCTCATCGCATGCTGCGCAAGCGCAGAGGTGATACTATCCCACTTCTGATGGTCAAGAATTCCATCGGGAGCTTTAACCTCCCCCTCCCGTTCCAATCGGGAAATAACTGCAGCAGTGTCCTTCTTAGAAGGAATATCTTTGCCGCAATAAAGCTTACAAAACTGAAGCAGTACCTTAATAACCTGATCCATAATCAGCGTCTCACCACCGTCTCGGCTCTACCCGCCGTTTCGAATATGAAAAAAATTCGCGAAAAATTCCGTCGTCACCACGGACTTCTGCAGAGCCCCGCCGTCACCTCGGGTTACCGCGTCTGCAGGATGCGGGGCACCGCCGTCACCTCGGTATCGCCCCCCAGCACAGGAATAGTACACAGAGTGCCTCACACGGGGCACCACTTGTTGCCGTGCACCTGGCAACCCATGTTCTTTTAGCTCTGTGCCTGTGCTGGACTATCGGGTAAAATCTACCCGGGCCAAAGAACTGCACGTGAATGCCAATATGGTGAGCAGGAAAATGGCATTTATTGCGTCGTGCAATTTACCTATATACCTATCCTCCTTCATCTATGCCCCCTTATGCATATATTAACCCTTTGACACTGAGCAAGGGGAGAGTCCTACCACATCACATCCCAAATCCTCGCTGTCGCCTACTACAACATCTACTCCAGGCCAAATCTGTGACCAGAACCCAATTGGGATTTGAATGGAACTCTGGCACTGCCACAGCCCCCAGCCAAACCCTTCTTGGGTTACATGCACATCTAGTTTGGCTGAAAGGGTTGGATCAAATATACCCAGTGCCTGGGCCTGTTTAACAGCTATTTTTGTTTGCTGGAAGGCTTCTTGTTCTGTTTTACCCCAATCCCATACTTGGCCTTTTTTTGTTAATCAATATAAAGGTTTTAGCAGTTGTGCTAAGTCGGGTTTAAAGGTTCGCCAGTATACTAATATACCCAAAAACTCCTGTAACTGCTTCGGTTTCGTGGGAACCGGGAGTGCTTGGATCTTATCTATGATTGCGCTGGGTAAGACCATAGTCTTACCTGACCAGACAACACCCACGAATTTAACTGATAGCCCTGGTCCTTGTACTTTTTGTGGATTTACAGCCCATCCTTTTTCCTGTAAGTAAGTAGTTAGTGATGGTACTGTCTTCTCTAATGCCTTGATTGAGTCAGGGGTTAGCATCAAATCATTGATGTAGTGGTACATTTTGACAGTAGATGTTTTTTTTTCCAATTTGCCAAGTCACGTGCCACCAAATTATGACAAAAAGTAGGTGAATGCACATACCTCTGAGGTAGGTACCGAAAAGTCCATTGCCTGCCCTCCCATGTAAATGCAAACTGGTCTTGAGATTCCTTAGCAATTGGAATGCTGAAAAATGCATTTGCCAGATCCAAACCGCAGTGATATTTCTATCTCTCTACTTTATGTATCCATGAGGGAGGCGATGTTGGGTATGGCCGCATGGATCGGTGGCATGACTTTTTTTATTTCTCTGTAGTCTACTGTCATTCGCCACTTACCATCTGACTTCCTGACTGGCCATATGGGGGAGTTGTGTGGGCTGTGTGCATGTCTAATGATCCCTACTCTCTCCAGCTCCTGCACAGTCTTGGTTATTTCTTCTTTCCCACCCGGGAGTCTATACTGCTGTATACTGCTGTATTTGTGATCCAGCACGGTTGTGGCAAAGAAATAGGTTCAAGTTTTGCATGACCCCTTATGATTGCCTGCACCGCCTGGATACTAATACACGTTTCCCTCAATCTGAACTCTCCCACAATGGTTTGGAGAGTCAGACCCCACAGGATGTCTATCCCCAATATGTACTCTGGAACTGGGGCAATAGACACCTTGTACTCCCAGGGTGGTAGATGCCCAACCCCCAGTTTCAACCATGTTTGGGTTACGGGGATCAACTGCCCCCCGAACCCACCTATCATTGCCTTAGTGCCTGAAAATTGGTTTAGGTCACCATATATAATTGATGTTTCTGCCCCAGTATCTACTAATGCCATAACCTGCTGCATATTTTTCTGGGACCAATGAATCGTTAGTTCAACGTAGGGTCTCTGGTCCCCTCTAGAGACCCTACTCTTGGGGAATTTTGGCTTCCCTGTCACACCATCAGCTCTGCAATCCCTAAGTCTTTTTCCTCTGACGGCTCAACTGTGGCTGCCCGGGCCACCTGAGGAGGTTTACATTTTTTCAATGGGACTATGAAGTCTTTTAGATTCCACGTGTTTTGTGGTATCCATTCTATGAGTCTAACTCCTTCCCTTTTAGGCAAGCGTTGGAATCTCTGACTGTTTGGTAACTGTTTCCATAGTTGTAATAAGACCTGATTAGGCTGCCCATCAATCTTTTGAAATTGAACTCCTGCTCTAATCAGGTCATTGAACATTTGTTTTCTTGAGACCCTGATGGGTCCAGATTGAATTACCCTAGGGGCAGGTCTCCTAGGCCGTGGTGGTGGATTGATGTCTGACTTTTCCACCACCATTTGGACATTGCGCCTGGCCCATAGGCGCTCTGTCTCCCCCAGATCTGCCACCAATTGGGTGACCTGTTGTATTATGGCCTCTGAGGCCACTGATACTAAAGTACCATACTGATGTGGTGGAGCTTGCTGCAGGATGAGGTCCCTCATTCCTGCTGAAAATTTCATCATGTCCGGGCTCTCAAAATCGTCCTCATAGATCACCTCCTTCATGCCTACTTCTCAAATATTGTTTTGCAAGTCCTCTATAGAGGACCATAGGCCGGTATTTAATAGTAAATCACTCTTGTTTGTCCATGTTGCACAGCATGCAGCCATTAACCATGTAATCAAGGAATGATTTTCATCATTATGTTGGATGGCTGCATATAGTCTTTGCCTGAGCGCAGGGTGAGTGGTAATGGATGCCAGTTTTGAAATTTCACACGCAGAATCACAGAATGACCCGGGTTGTAAGGGACCTCAAGGATCATGAAGTTCCAACCCCCCTGCCTGGCAGGACCACCAAACTTCCACATTTACTAGATCAGGTTGCCCGGGGCCCCATCCAACCTGGCCTTGAACACCTCAAGGGACGGGGCATCCACAACCTCCCTGGGCAGCCTGCTCCAGGACCTCACCACTCTCCTATTAAAGAACTTCCCCCTAACATCCAACCTAAATCTTCCTTCTTTCAACTTAAAACCATTTCCCCTTGTCCTGCTATTATCGGCCCTTTCAAAGAGTTTATTCCCCTCCTGGTTATAGGTTCCCTTCAGGTACTGAAAGGCTGCTGTGGGAATACAAGAAGGACTGTATGGAGCAGCAGCTGTGGAGCAAGATAAACAGCATGAGAACCAAGGACACCTCTAAAAGAAGAAAGAACAGCTTGCGGCTCTGATTGGATAAACTCCTGTGTGAACGGTTGAAGAAGTGTTTGTGGAATGTTCTGTTGACCTGTAGGGGCGAATGGGAAAGCTAGGAAAAGAAAACTTGTGAAGGTATATAAGTGATGTGAGAACTTGTAATAAACGATTTGGATCGTTCACATCTGAGTCCGTGCATCAGACGCAGCAAATGGCGCCCACTACGTGAGGCAAATCAAGCCGAGGCTGAGTGAGCCCGGTCCGGCAGCGTCGCCCGACTGAACTTTGGAGAGATTGTTTCGCGCGCGCCCGCACCGTTCTGCAGGACAGAAGGTGAGCAGTCGGGAACTATGGGGAGTTCACTAACGAAGGAGCAACAAATACATCTCGAAGTATTACGGCTAGTTTTAAAGTTTCAGGATCAGCCTGTATCTACTTCAACACTAGTTACTCTTCTTAAATGGATAAGCAAAAATGTCCCTGAATTTCCAAAAACTGGGTTCTGTCTTGATGAAGAGCTTTGGGGCAAAATTGGCACAAAACTCTGGGAGGCTTCTATTGCTAAAGACAGAACGGCTGCTAAACTTTTATCTGTTTGGCACGGAATAATGGAAGGACTTAAACAAGTTAGACAAGGAAGAATTTTTTCCGATTGTTCCCTATTGCCCTCCCTCCCATCCCCGCCGCAGCCCCTCGGCGCGGAAAACAACCCCGTCCCGGATTCGATCCGCGGCTCCGACCCCCCCCCATGCTGGGGAGAAGAAAAATCCCGACCCCCCCCCGCGCTGCCGCCCTATGCGCCGCCCCCGACAGCCGTCGCGCTCTCGCCCTCCGCTCCGCCCCCGACAGCAGTCGCGCCCCCGCCCTCCGCTCCGCCCCCGACAGCCGTCGCGCTCCCGCCCTCCGCTCCGCCCCCGACAGCAGTCGCGCTCCCGCCCTCTGCTCCGCCCCCGACGCTGGCCGCGCCGCTGCCGCCCTCCGCCACGCCCACGTCGCTCGCCGTGACGCTGCCACCGTCCACCGCGTCTACGTCATCTATTGCTGCGTCTGTGCAGCCCGAGAATAACTTGGTTAAAGATAAGGATGGACCAGAAGCGGAGGAACCTTTTGATCCTGGTTCAGTAGATTCGAAAGACAAACCGATTATTTTTCCTCATGATAATAATTTGAAGGATGCTGGAAAGAAAGATTTTTCTACAACGTACCGTGGTGTGTTAGAGCAGTGCAGAAGAGATGCAATATTGCGGGGTGATGCTGATACATTGCAGGCCTTTCCTGTGTTGTATCATCCAAATCAGCCCCCCCAGTGGGAATCCCTGCCTTATGAGGCAGTGAAGGAGCTAAGAAAGTCAGTGAGAGACTATGGAATTCAGTCTGCCTTTACATATAATCTTTTGGTTGCAGTTGGAGATAGTTATGTTATGACCCCTCACGACTGGAAAATCTTGTTACGAACAATCCTGTCTCCCATGCAATACACCGTGTTTATGACTGAGTACCGAGATCAGGCTACTATCCAGGCTATGAATAATTTAACTAATTTCAATCATATTGGCATGGATGAACTCATGGGGGAGGGGGTCCGCGCAACACCTCAGGCCCAGGCACAGATGGACAGGCAATGCCTTGAACAAGTTAAGACTTTGGTGTTACGTGTTATCCGTCGGATACCTGATACTAATTCGTCTAATACCTCCTTTTCATCAATTAAGCAGGAGGCTGCTGAGCCCTACATTAAATTTCTAGACCGTTTACAAAATACACTAGAGAGACAAGTAGACCATCAGGCCGCCCGGGAGGCTTTGCTTAAGCAATTGGCAATAGAAAATGCAAATGCGGACTGTCGAAAGGTTTTACAGTCCTTAAAGAATGCAGATCCATCCATTACTGACATGATTAAAGCCTGTCAAGATGTAGGCACGGACAGTCATAAAATGACCTTGTTAGCAGAAGCACTGGCAGCCCAACACGATGCAGGGACAGCTCAAAGAATGAAATGTTACAATTGTGGGGAGCCTGGTCATGTACAAAGGGACTGTAAAAAACCCAAGCAGGTAAATAAAAATGCTCATACAGCGAAGTCGACATCGTCTACAAATCTTACGAGCCTTTGATCCTGATTGCATCTACATACCTGCTACTAAAAAAGATTTAGATTGGATGCTTGCACAGTCCCTCGCTATTCAAACTGCAATGGCAGACTATTCTGGGCAAATCTCCACCCATCCCCCCAAACATCAGTTACTACATAATTTAAGTGATCTGTCCCTTACAACTAATACTTTACTTTCACATGTTCCAATACCTAATGCTATTACTGTATTTACAGATGGCTCCGGTAAGACACATCGAGCAGTGGTTCTCTGGCGCGCGACTGCTACACGATGGCAGTCAGACATACACATTGTCGATGGATCACCTCAAATTGTAGAACTCGCTGCGGTAGCTCGAGCTTTTCAAATTTTTTCTGATCAGAAGCTTAATATAATAACTGACTCCTTGTACGTTACAGGTATCATTCAGCGGATTGAAGGATCTTTTCTTAAGGAAGTGAACAACCCTGCTTTGTTTGCACAGCTCAAGCGAGTTTTACATTATGTCTCTCACCGTACTCTTCCTTATTTTATTATGCATATTCGATCACACACTTCGTTGCCTGGTCCTTTAACTGAGGGCAACCGTAAGGCTGATCAAGCCACAGTCGCCTTTGCTACGCCTCAATTATTTCAGCAAGCGCGACTCTCCCATCAATTTTTCCATCAGAATAAGAGAGCCTTGCAAAAACAATTCCAACTCACAGTGGAACAAGCCCGTAACATTATTCTAACATGCCCAGACTGCCAGGCAATTGCCCCTCTGCCTCAAATTGGGACAAATCCCCGTGGCACAGCGCCTCTTCAACTATGGCAGACAGATGTCACTCACGTTCCTGAGTTTGGCCGCCTAAAATATGTACATGTAACAATAGATACTCATTCTGCTTATATATTTGCCACAGCACATACAGGCGAACGTGGTCGCGATGCCTGCAAACACTGGTTATCTGCTTATGCTGCTGTGGGGATCCCACATACTATAAAAACAGATAATGGACCCGCATATACTTGCAAGGTCACTCGAACTTTCCTCCAAGAATGGGGGGTTAAACATATTACAGGCATTCCTCATTCTCCTACTGGACAAGCTATCATTGAGCGCACTCATCAAACACTGAAATCCCTTCTAAATAAACAAAAAAGGGGGAATACTGGAGACACACCACAGGAGAGGTTATGTAAGGCTTTGCTTGTGCTGAATTTTTTGAATCGTGATCATACAGATACAACTCATGTGGATCGTCATTTTGGAGCCTCTCCAATGCTCAAGGAACGGCCAATGGTTAATGTTCGGAATATGGCCACAGGGCATTGGGAAGGTCCCTTACCACTGATAACTTGGGGTCGTGGATATGCTTGTGTTTCCACGAGGACTGGCCCTACGTGGGTTCCAGCACGATATGTTCGGCCTCATCTTAAGGCAGAAAATAGCATCCAGCCTTCATAGTGACTGGGATCATGTGCTTCTTATTTAGTGGTATTGCTTTGTAACTTTTTGTATTGCAAGTAACATTAGTAATGGTGGGTGATTTTCCATGTTGCCAATGCAGTCTCAAGAATTAGAATTATTAGGCATTATCTAGGTTGTTGTGTGCTTCTTCTATTTTAGTAATAGATCAAATGTGAATTAAACAGGATTTGATATAATCTACGGGAATATCTCTTTTGATGTATTAACAATGCTCAGTTATGATGGTATTAGCCTATCAATTAGTCTTTTTAATTTGTAAGGACAAAACCTGGAAAGGAATCCCTGGCAAAAGGATGACCCTGTATTATAGAATGATTGCCTGCCTTTCATCCCACTAAATAGGATTTTAAAAAATATGACCATGCATCACCTGAGACAAAGGCATGCTAAGAGAGCTAATCTTGATAGTTTATTCTGCTTTCCAAGCAGGTGTTCCACTTGGGCTCTATATCACGCACTGGCCATGCGGATATGGTGTACAAATGGAAATTACCTCTCAGACCCTGAAAGCAGGAGAGGGTCTGTGGCGGGTGAGAAAGGGAAGTGTACTTTGAAGCAGGGGACGCCCTGCTGGCACTGCCTATCGCATCCACCACCAATACATACCTTCTTTCTCCTCTTCTGCAGTTTGCTGTTTCTCAAGGGTCAACAAGTAATAACGCCCATAGTGATACTCTAGTACATTTGCCCACTAATAATGGTTCTATCTGACATTGAATTTCATAAAGTTGCACGACCATCAATCATTTATTAGCCCAAAGGCATGGTTATGACTACCCTAAAAGCATTTGTTGCACAAATTTTAGTGATCATTTAAAATTAATATATCAGAGTATATGAAAGTTGAAGACTTTTCCTAACCAATTACAGATTAACACAGAATGGGACTCTTGGGGATTTATTTCCAGATTGCAGAAACTTGGGTTGCAAGGCAAACGTGTTTGTTCTTTTTAGTGAATTTAACAGTATTTCCTGCTGCTATGCTATGTTTGACTTGTCTCCTTTCTCACCTTTTAGAGTATTGTCAATCGAGGCCTTGATTGAGTTATAATGATTGTGTTAATAATATAAGTAGTGTTATTATTCTATGGTATGGTAGTAGCTTGTTAATTAATAAAAAAGGGGGAATTGTGGGAATACAAGAAGGACTGTATGGAGCAGCAGCTGTGGAGCAAGATAAACAGCATGAGAACCAAGGACACCTCTAAAAGAAGAAAGAACAGCTTGCGGCTCTGATTGGATAAACTCCTGTGTGAACGGTTGAAGAAGTGTTTGTGGAATGTTCTGTTGACCTGTAGGGGCGAATGGGAAAGCTAGGAAAAGAAAACTTGTGAAGGTATATAAGTGATGTGAGAACTTGTAATAAACGATTTGGATCGTTCACATCTGAGTCCGTGCATCAGACGCAGCAGCTGCAATGAGGTCACCCCGCAGCCTTCTTTTATCCAGGCTGAACAAGCCCAGCTCCCTCAGCCTGTCTTCATAGGGGAGGTGCTCCAGCCCCCTGATCATCTTTGTGGCCCTCCTCTGGACCCTTTCCAACAGCTCTTTGTCTTTCTTGTAGTGAGGACTCCATACCTGGACACAGTACTCCAGATCATAGAATCATAGAATCACCAAGGTTGGAAAAGACCTACAAGATCATCCAGTCCAACCGTTCACCTATCACCAATAGCTCCCACTAAACTATGTCCCTCAACACAACATCCAATCGTTCCTTGAACACCCCCAGGGTCAATGACTCCACCACCTCCCTGGGCAGTCCATTCCAGTGCCTGACCACCCTTTCTGAAAAGTAGTATTTTCTAATGTCCAGCCTGAATCTCCCCTGCCGCAGCTTGAAACCATTCCCTCTAGTCCTATCATTAATGACACAAGAAGAGGCCGACCCCCAGCTCACTACAACCTCCCTTCAGAAAGTTATAGAGAGCAATAAGGTCTCCCCTGAGCCTCCTCTTCTCCAGGCTGAACAATCCCAGCTCCTTCAGCCTCTCCTCATATGGCCTGTGCTCCAGACCCCTCACCAGCTTTGTTGCCCTTCTTTGAACACGTTCCAGGGCCTAGATGTCTTTCTTGCAGTGAGGGGCCCAAAACTGAACACAGTACTCGAAGTGCGGCCGCACCAATCCTGAGTACAGGGGGACAATTACCTCCCTGTTCCTGCTAGTAACACTGTTTTTGATGCAAGCCAGGATGCCGTTGGCCTTCTTGGCCACCTGGGCACACTGTCGGCTCATGTTCAGCCGAGCATCAATCAATACCCCCAGGTCCCTTTCCTCTACATAGTCTTCCAGCCACTCCGCCCCAAGCCTGTAGCATCGCCTGAGGTTGTTGTATCAGAGTAGAGAGGGACAATCACATCCCTATCCCTGCTGGCCATCCCGCCCCCATGTCATACAGTCAGAGCAGCCACACTGTCATGCTCTCAGTTTTTGTCTAAACCGCTGAACTAAATCCATTAATTCAGCTGCCGTGTATGGGCGAGCTGTTACATGCAGCATGCTCTGGACAGGGGGCCACTGGTCAGGGGACAGACCTGCTGGTCTTTCCTGCATTTTTTTTTTTGTTTTTTGAGTTACAATAGGCCTGATCTCAAAGGGATCTAGCTCTAGTGGAGCCTCAAGATCCTACCTTTTAGTGCTTTCATATACAGAATCCAGATTCTGTGGATTCTCTTGTACAGGGTCCCTAGTAATTTCTAGAGAGATATTCCAGATTTTTTGTAGGAGAATGATAGGATTAGGTTTTTTCCCTCTCAAAATTGCGACCTGTCTTTCCAGTTCTTCAATACGGTCACGCAATAGTTGATTTTCATCAGTGAGAGTTGCTTCAGTTATATTTAGCTGGTTCAAGGCCATCAGAAGTGACCATGCTACCGTGGAGACAGCTAACAGTTGTTCTCAAATAGTGAGTACATCTTTGTTTAGACTATTGAAATACTCAGCCAGGCAGGCTGGGGACTCCTGAACATTTCCTCCATCCCGTAGGGGGCCTCATTTTTCAACTATACAAGCAATCCCGTGATATGGGGATCCTAGGAATCCTGGGATGTGCCCTGGCAAAGTTTCACTCATAGGGCTAGTCTTTTCCCTTGCAAACCATCCCATGATATTGTTCAAAAATATCATGGTAATTATTGTAGGGGGCTTATATTTGGGTACCTTTAAAGATATTTGGCTACCTGGCTTGCCAAAATGTAGGGCAAATGACAGAGCCTTTATTTGAGAAATAGGTGCTACAGTGTGGGAATACAAGAAGGACTGTATGAAGCAGCAGCTGTGGAGCAAGATAAACAGCATGAGAACCAAAGACACCTCTAGAAGAAGAAAGAACAGCTCGTGGCTCTGATTGGACAAGCACCTGCATGAACGTTTGAAGAGTGTTTGTGGAATGTTCTGTTGACCTGTAGGGGCAAATGGGAAAGTTAGGAAAAGAAAACTTGTGAATGTATATGTGATGTGAGAACTTGCAAAAAAGGATTTGGATCGTTCACATCTGAGTCCATGCATCAGACGCAGCAAATGGTGCCCACTGCGTGAGGCAAATCAAGCCAAGGCTGAGCGAGCCCGGTCCAACAGCGTCGCCCGACTGAACTTTGGAGAGATTGTTTCGTGCATGCCCGCACCGTTCTGCAGGACAGAAGGTGAGCAGTCGGGAACCATGGGGAGTTCACTAACGAAGGAGCAACAAGTACATCTTGAAGTATTACAGCTAGTTTTAAAGTTTCAGGATCAGCCTGTATCTACTTCAGCATTAGTTACTTTTCTTAAATGGATAAGCAAAAATGTCCCTGAATTTCTGAAAACTGGCTTCTCTCTTGATGGAGAGAATTGGGACAAAATTGGCACAAAACTCTGGGAGGCTTCTATTACTAAAGACGGAACAGCTGCTAAACTATTATCTGTATGGCACAAAATAATGGATGGGCTTAAACAAATTCGACAAGGAAGATTTTTTTCCAACTGTTCCCTATTGCCCTCCCTTCCATCCCCACCGCTGCCCCTCGGTACGAAAAACAGCCCCTACCCGGATTCGATCCGCGGCTCCGACACCACCCCAGGCTGGGGAGAAGAGAAATCCTGACCCCCGCCAACGCTGCAACCCTACGCTCTTCCCCCGACGCTCGCCGCGCCGCTCCCGCCCTATGCTCCGCCCCCGACGCCAGTTGCGCCGCTCCCGTCCTCCGCTCCGCCCGAGAAGCCAGTCGCGCTCCCGTCCTCCGCTCCGCCCCCGACACTGGCCGCCCCGCTGCCGCCTTCCGCCCCGCCCACGTCGCTCGACGTGACGCTGCCGCCTTCCGCCGCGTTTACGTCGTCTGCTGCTGCGTCTCTGCAGCCTGCACATGACTTGGTTAAAGACAAGGATGGACCGGAAGCGGAGGAACTTTCTGATCCTGGTTCGGTAGATTCGAAAGATGAACCGATCATTTTCCCTCATGATGATAATTTGAAGGATGAAGGAAGGAAAGATTTTTCTACAGTGTACCGCGGTGCATTAGAGCAGTGCAGAAAAGATGCAATATTACGGGATGATGCTGATACGTTGCAAGCCTTTCCTGTGTTGTATCATCCAAATCAGACCCCTCAGTGGGAATCCCTGCCTTATGAGGCACTAAAGGAGCTAAGGAAGTCAGTGAGAGATTATGGAATTTAGTCTGCCTTTACATATAATCTTTTGGTTGCAGTTGGAGACAGTTTATGTTATGACCCCTCACGACTCGAAAATCTTGTTACGAACAATCCTGTCTCCCCTGCAATACACCGTGTTTATGACTGAATACCGAGATCAGGCTACTGTCCAGGCTATGAATAATTTGACTAATTTAAATCATATTGGCATAGAGGAACTCATGGGGGAGGGGGTCTAGGCAACACCTCAGGCCCAGGCACAGATGGACAGGCAATGCCTTGAACAAGTTAACTCTTTGGTGTTGCATGCTATCCGTCAGTTACCTGATACTAATTCATCTAACACCTCATTTACAACAGGCTGAATCAGTCGGCCACTGCCTGGCCAGCTCACTCAGACCAGCCACTGCTGGCAGTGCAGGAGTAGATTTGGCCACCGCCCAGTCTGTGACACTGACTGACAGCACTGTGACTCTCATTCCAACAGGTGTCACAGGCCCCCTCGGGGACGGGAGTAGCACCCTCTTATTAGGACATTCTTCTGTTACATGAATGGGAGTTTCTGTTTTGCCAGGAGTTATAGATGCTGACCACACTGGGGAGATTAAGATAATGGCATGGACACCCTCACCCCCCTGCTTTATTCCCAAAGGCCACAAAAATAGCACAGTTGATCCCTTTTCATTCTTTGACTGAACCTGGCATTGGGGACCGAACTGGTGGATTTGGGAGCACGGAGAAACCTGCCCTGCTATGGACTACACTAGTGAGAAAAGACAAACCATTATTACCATGCTTAGTAAACAGCCAACAGTTATTAGGCCTAGCGGATGTCGGAGCTGATGTTACCATCATTAAGTGATTGGCCTTCTGAATGGCCATTAAAAGACCCTAATCCTGCTATTGTAGGAGTTGGGGGTTTACAGCAGCCCAAAGTGCCTGAGTTTTATTTTTTGAAGGGCCTGATGGTCGCATTGCTCACGCTGCTCCTTACATCTTACCATTTCCCTGTACTTTCTGGTGTAGCAAACTTTTAAGTCAAATGGGGCATGATTTTGCAGACAAATTTTCAGTGAGGGCCATTGATCGGCATCAACCTATACCCCTTACTTGAAAAACAGAACAACCTATTTGGGTAGATCAGTGGCCCTTAAAAAAGGAAAAGTTGTTGCATTTACATGAGCTAGTTCAAGAACAGCTAGCTGCTGGTCTCTTAGTACCTACTACCACCCCTTGGAATACTCCAGTCTTTGTTATCCTCAAGAAGAGTGTTAAATGGAGGCTTTTACAGGACCTGCGCGCTGTCAGTGCAGTAATTGAGCCCATGGGGGCGTTGCAGCCTGGTCTTCCTTCACCTTCAATGTTACCTTCAAATTGGCCTATAGCAGTCATTGATTTAAAAGACTTTTTACCATTCGACTTCATCCAAAAGACGCACCATGATTCGCTTTCTCAGTGCCCTCCATCAACCAACAAAGCCCTGCTCAGCGGTATCATTGGATCATGCTACCACAAGGAATGTTTAATAGTCCAACAATATGTCAACTGACTGTAGCAAATGCATTACAACCAGTACGAAAAGCTAGACCTCACATCCTTATTTATCATTACGTGGACGGTATATTAATAGCAGCAGAACAAGAAGAGGGTCTAAAGGATGCTTTATTGCTCGTCCAGCAGGCATCTGTCAGTTTACAAATAGCAGAAGAAAAGGTGCAGCTTAGTTCTCCATGGAAATATTTAGGATGGAAAATTACAGCTCACATCATCATACAGACATTAAACAATTTGCTAAAATTGTTAGGAACCATCAATTGGTTGCGATTGCTTTTGGGTATTACTACTCAAGAGCTGCACCCTTTATTCCAGCTACTCAAAGGAGACCCAGATCTAACCTCTAAAAGGCAATTAACGCCAGAAGTGCTACAATGCTTAGACTCTGTAATAACATCATTGCAACATCAATATAGCCATCGTGTTTGTTTATCACTTCCAGTATCTCTTGTGATAATATCAAATTCTTATCAGCCATATAGATATCAATGAGATACCTCAAGAAAAGATCCTTTCATTATCCTGGAATGGGTATTCTTACCGCATACATTTTCAGAAACCATTACATCACGAGTGGAGATGTTTGCAATGCTAATACAGCGAGGTCGACATCGTCTACAAATTTTACGAGCTTTTGATCCTTATTGCATCTACATACCTGCTACTAAAAAGATTTAGATTGGATGCTTGCACAGTCCCTCGCTATTCAAACTGCAATGGCAGACTATTCTGGGCAAATCTCCACCCATCCCCCCAAACATCAGTTACTACATAATTTGAGTGATCTGTTCTTTACGACTAATACTTTACTTTCACATGTTTCAATACCTAATGTTGGTAGTGTATTTACAGATGGCTCCGGTAAGACACACGGAGCAGTGGTTCTCTGGCATGTGACTGCTACACAATAGCAGTCAGACGTACATGTTGTCGATGGATCACCTCAAATTGTAAAACTCATTGCGGTAGCTCGAGCTTTTCAAATTTTTTCTGATCAAAAGCTTAATATAATAACTAACTCCTTGTAACTTATGGGTATCATTCAGTGGATTGAAGGATCTTTTCTTAAGGAAGTGAACAACCCTGCTTTGTTTGCACAGCTCAAGCGAGTTTTACATTATGTCTCTCACCGTACTCTTCCTTATTTTATTATGCATATTTGATCAAACACTATGTTGCCTGGTCCTTTCACTGAGGGCAACCGTAAGGCTGATCAAGCCACAGTCGCCTTTGCTACCCCTCAATTATTTCAGCAAGCGCGACTCTCCCATCAATTTTTCCATCAGAATAGGAGAGCCTTGTGAAAACAATTCCAGCTGACAGTGGATCCAGCCCGTAACATTATCCTAACATGCCCAGACTGCCAGGCAATTGCCCCTTTGCCTCAAATTGGGACAAATCCCCGTGGCACAGCACCTATTCAACTGTGGCAGACTGATGTCACTCATGTTCCTGAATTTGGCCATCTAAAATATGTGCATGTAACAGTAGATAATCATTCTTCTTACATATTTGCCACAGAGCATACAGGCGAACGCAGTCGCGATGCCTGCAAACTCTAGTCATCTGCTTACGCTGCTATGGGGATTCCTCATACTATAAAAACAGATAATAGACCTGCATACACTTGTAAGGCCACTTGAACTTTCCTGCAAGAATGGGGGTTTAAACATATTACAGGCATTCCTCATTCTCCCACTGGACAAGCTATCATTGAGTGCACTCATCAAACATTGAAATCCATTCTTAATAAACAAAAAAGGGGGAATACGGGAGACATACCACAAGAAAGATTATGTAGCACTTTGCTTGTGCTGAATTTTTTTAATCATGATCATACAGATACAACTCATGTGGATCGTCATTTTGGGGCCTCCCCAGTGCTAAAGGAACGGCCAATGGTTAATGTTCGGAATATGGCCACAGGGCATTGGGAATGTCTGTTACCACTGATTACTTGGGATCGTGGATATGCTTGTGTTTCCACAGGGATGGGCCCTACGTGGGTTTCAGCATGATATGTTCAGCCTCATCTCAAGGCAGAAAATATTATCCAGCCTTTATACTGACTGGGATTGTGTGCTTCTTACTTAGTGGTATTGCTTTGTAACTTGTTGTATTACAAATAAAATTAGTAATGGTATGACATAGTGGGTGATTTTCCTGTTACCAATGCAGTCTCAAGAATTAGAATTATTAGGCATTATCTTGGTTGTTGTGTGCTTCTTCTATTTTAGTAATAGATCAAATGTGAATTAAACAGGATTTAATGTTACCAATGCTGGAATCTACGGGAATAGTTCTTTTGATGTATTAGTTGTTGCCGTGCACGTGGCAACCCATGTTCTTTTAGCTCTGTGCCTGTGCTGGACTATCGGGTAAAACCTACCCGGGCCAAAGAACTGCACGTGAATACCAATATGGTGAGCAGAAAAATGGTGTTTATTGCATCGTGTGATTTACCTATATACCTATCCTACTTTGTCTATGCCCCTTATGCATACATTAACCCTTCGACACCGAGCAAGGGGAGAGTCCTACCATGTCACATCCTGAATCCTCGCTGTTGCCTACTACAACAATTAGTAATGCTCGGTTATGATGCTATTAGCCTATCAATTAGCCTTTTCTTGAATTGCGAAGATGGAACCTGGAAAGGAATCCCAGGCAAAGGGATGACCCTGTATTATAGAATGATTGCCTGCCTTTCATCCCACTAAATAGGATTTTAAAAAATATGACCATCATCACTTGAGACAAAGGCGCCCTCTAAGAGATCTAGCCTTGATAGCTTATTCTGTTTTCCAAGCAGGTGTTCCACTTGGGCTCTGTATCACGCACTGGCCACACGGATATGGTGTACAAATGGAAAATACCTTTCAGACCCTGAAAGCAGGAGTGGGTCTGTGGTGGGTGAGAGAGGAAAGTGCACTTTGAAGCAGGGGACGCCCTGCTGGCACTGCCTATCGCATCCACCACCAACACGTTCCTTCTTTCTCCTCTTCTGCAGTTTGCTGTTTCTCAAGGGTCAATAAGTAATAACACCCGTAGTGATACTCTAGCACATTTGCCCGCTAATACTGGTTCTATCTGACATGCAATTTCATAAAGTTGCACGACCATCAATCATTTATTAGCCCAAAGCCATGGTTATGAGTACCCTAAAAGCATTTGTTGCACAAATTTTAGTGATCATTTAAAATTAATATATCAGAGTATATGAAAGTTGAAGACTTTTCCTAACCGGTTACAGATTAACACAGAATGGGACTCTGAGGGATTTATTTCCAGGTTGCAGAAACTTGGGTTGCAGGGCAAACGTGTTTGTTCTTTTTAGTGAATTTAACAGTATTTCCTGCTGTTATGCTGTGTTTGCCTTGTCTCCTTTCTCACGTTTAGCGTATTGTCAATCGAGGCCTTGACTGAGTTATAATGATTGTGTTATTCGTAGAAGTAGTGTTATTATTCTATGGTATGGTAGTAGCTTGTTAATTAATAAAAAAGGGGGAATTTTGGTAATACAAGGACTGTATGGAGCAGCAGCTGTGGAGCAAGATAAACAGCATGAGAACCAAGGACACCTCTAGAAGAAGAAAGAACAGCTCGTGGCTCTGATTGGCCCGTGTGAACGGTTGTAGAAGTGTTTGTGGAATGTTCTGTTGACCTGTAGGGGCGAATGGGAAAGCTAGGAAAAGAAAACTTGTGAAGGTATATAAGTGATGTGAGAACTTGTAATAAACGATTTGGATCATTCACATCTGAGTCCGTGCATCAGACGCAGCAAGACATGAAGAGGAGAGTGATGAGGAGGAAGTCTCTATTACTGTTCGTCGACCTCTGAAGATGACTGAAATCCAAGGCTCAAGAAAGGAGTTTACACGGCACCCGAATGAAACTCTTGTTACCTGGTTGCTTTGATCTTGGGACAGAGGGGCCAGTAGCTTGTCTCTAGATGGTAATGAAGCTTGCCAACTAGGACGCATTGCCAGAGACCCATTTATTGAGAGAGGGATTAGTAAATGCTTGGATGGGGCTGCCACCCTCTGGGAACAAGTGTTAGTAGCTGTGAAGGAAAAGCTTCCCTTCAAGTACAATCTGAAGCCTGTGATGAAAAAGTGGGATACAATTGAAAAAGGTATCCAGTATTTGAGGGAAATAGCTGTGGTGGAAATGTTCTATAACCCTAATTTTGATCCTAACGACCCTCGCCAAGACCACGATCCTGAGAGAGTGAGGACGACGCCTGATATATGGCAGAAACTCACAAAAACAGCACCAGAAACGTAAGCCGTTACACTAGCAGCAACGTTTCAAAGGTATGAGGACCAGCAGAGAAGACCCCTAGTTTTAGAATTGGTTCTTACACACCAAAACTTTGAACAACAGTTACCCCCAACTCACGTCTCCATTTCAGCCATCTCAGAAGTATGGACAGACTGAATGAAGTGCAAGAGCAAGTGCCTCTATTGATTAATCATGAAAAACCCATAATATCAGAAACACTTGATGAAGATCAAGATCATCAAAAGAATCGAATGAAGGAGGTGATCAAACTAACAAAAATCCAGATACGGTTAATTAAAGGTGATGAACCCTCCTCCTCACCTGTATCATCAAAAATCTCAGAAAACGCTTTTCGGCTCAAGCAAGGAACAAGAGTAAGACTACACTGCATGTTGCCTTGTGGCGTTACCTATGTGACCGTGGAGAAGACATGAGGAAGTGGCATGACCAAGCTACTCCTGTACTACGAGCACTAGTGAGAGAATTACAGAACAGACCAATCACCAGTACAGTTGCTCCAGTTACAGCAGGTAATGAATAGAGGGGCCCAGCCCTCAGTCAAGGGAGGGAAAGGGATAATAGAGTTTATTGGACTGTGTGGATTCGGTGGCCTGGCACATCAGAACCATAGAAATATAAGGCACTGGTGGATTGTGGTGCACACTGCACTCTAATGCCCTTGAGTCATGAAGGGACAGAATCAATGCATATTTCTGGAGTGACTGGGGGCTCTCAAGAATTGACTGTGTTGGAGGCCGAAATAAGCCTCACTGGTAAAGGCTGGCAAAAACATCCTATTGTGACTAGCCCAGGGGCTCCATGCATACTTGGTATCAATTACCTCAGAAGGGGGCATTTCAAGGATCCTAAGGGGTATCGATGGGCCTTTGGAATAGCTGCTGTAGATACAGACAACATTAAGCAGTTGTCTGTTTTGCCTGGCCTATCGGAAGACCCATCTGTTGTGGGGCTGCTACAAGTGAAAGAGCAGCAGGTACCAATTGCTACAAAGACTGTGCACAGATGTCAGTACTGCACCAACAGGGATTCCTTACTCCTCATTCATGAGTTGATTTCTCAGCTAGAGAATCAGGGAGTGATAAGCAAAACTCACTCACCTTTTAATAGCCCCATATGGCCAGTGAGAAGCCAGTGGAGAATGGAGACTGACAGTAGACTACCGTGGCCTGAATGAGGTCACACCCCCACTGAGTACTGTTGTGCCGGACATGTTAGAACTCAAGTACGAGCTGGAGTCAAAAGCCAAATAGTATGCCACCATTGACATTGCTAACGCCTTCTTCTCCATTCCTTTGGCCACAGTCTATAGGCCGCAGTTTGCTTTCAGCTGGAGGGGCGTTGTGTATGCTTGGTACCATTTGCCCCAGGGGTGGAAACACAGCTCATCCATTTGTCATGGGTTGGTCCAAACTGTATTGGAACAGGGTGGTGCGCCTGAGCACCTGCAGTCCATTGATGATATCGTTATGTGGGGCGATACAGCAGAAGAAGTTTTCACGAAAGGAGAGCAAATAATCCAAATTCTTCTGCAAGCTGGTTTTGCTATTAAGCGAAGCAAAGTGGAAGGACCTGCCCAGGAGATTCTGTTCCTAGGTATAAAGTGGCAAGATGGATGTCGTCACATCCCAGCAGATATGATTGACAAAATCACCACTACGTGTCCACCCACTAGCAAGAAAGAGACACAGTCTTTTCTGGGCGTAGTGGGCTTTTGGAGGATGCATGTTCCAAACTATAGCCTTATTGTAAGCCCCCTTTATCAGGTGACGTGGAAGAAGAATGATTTTACATGGGGCCCAGACAGCAGCAGGCTTTTGAACAGATTAAACAGGAGATAGCTTGTGCCGTGGCCCTGGGGCCAGTACGGACGGGACAGGATGTAAAGAACATCCTCTACACTGGTGCTGGTGAATATGGTTCAGGCTGCTTCTGAAGTAGTCAGTACTGAAACACAGCTCCTACTGGCACCTCAACTGCCAATGCTTAATTGGATGTTTAAAGGAAAGGTTCCCTCTACCCATCATGCTACTGATGCCACTTGGAGCAAGTGGATTGCACTGATTACAGAATGAGCTCGGATGGGGATCCTCAGTCATCTGGGAATTTTAGAGGTGATCATGGACTGGCCTGAAGGTAAAAAGTTTGGAACATCACCAGGAGAAGAGGTGTCACGTGCTGTCTCGCTCCAATTTATAGGAGGGAGGGAAGGTTCTTTGATTGATGTATCCCAGCGTGAGATTAAGAAACAACGGTTCAAATGTTAGTCCAACCAGTTTATTACAAGTCCTAGCCGTTTAGGGAGATAGGGAAGGGAAAATGGGCGATAGGAAAGATAGGAAATATAAGCAAGGAGTCTCTGTAGAGAGCAAAAGAGATAGTCACCACCGTGGGTCCAGTGAGGTACATAGCAGGTCCGTTGATCTCAGGAACTTGTCTGGTCACCATGGCGGATGGGAGAAAGCCAGGAAGCTCCGCAGCAAGCAGACCTCAGTGGGGTTCTTCCAAAGAGGTTTTCCCCTCAGAGAATTTTCCGTCAAAGGTGTCTTTGGGAGTTTTCTCCAAAGTCCCGACTTTAGTGAGGGCCTTTTATCCCCCATTTCTGTGGGTGTTTTTCTCTTCTTCTTTTTTCTCAGTTTAGTGTGACATGCCTGGGCCAACAGATAACCCAGCAGGGAGTGGTGCCTTCGTTGCCATTCACAAGCATTATCGCCTTTTGCAGTGGTCAGCTCCTTCAAGCTGCACCCCTGAAAAAGACTGCTTGTCCCGCTTCTGCTTATCTTTGCAACCATAAGCAGGGGTACAGTGGCATGGTGACACCTACCATTCACCCCCCTAGATAATTAGCAGTTGTCAGTTAGAGTCTTATCACCAGAAAGGCCTCATAAAGCAAGCTTTGAGACAAAAAATAAAAACAGTTTTGCCTTTCACACATGCTAAAGTGGCCCCACTGTACAATGAACTACCAGAAAATGAAATTTGCCCTGTTCACAGACGGATCGTGCGGTATTGTGGGGAAGCATCACAGATGGAAAGCTGCTGTGTGGAGCCGCACACGACAGGTTGCAGAGGTCGCTGAAGGAAAAGGAGGAGAATCAAGCCAATTTGCAGAGGTAAAGGCTGTCCAGCTGGCCTTAGATGTTGCTGAACAGGAGAGGTGGCCAATGCTTTACCTTTATACTGACTCATGGATGGCGGCAAATGCCTTATGGGGGTGGTTACAGCAGTGGTAGCAAAATAACTGGCAGCGAAGGGGTAAACCTATTTGGGCTGCTGAACTGTGGAAAGACATTGCTGCCCAAATAAATAATATGGCTGTCAAGGTGCACAATGTGGATGCTCACGAGCTCAATAGTCAAGCTACCGAAGAACAACAAAATAACCATCAGGTAGATCGAGCTGCCAGAATTGAGGTGGCTCAAATAGACTTGGACTGGCAGAACAAGGGTGAATTATTTCTAGCTTGGTGGGCCCATGAGACCTTGGGCCATCAAGGAAGAGACGCACATGTAAGTGGGCTAGAGACTGAGGGATGGACCTAACTATGGACACTATTGCACAGGTTATTCATGACTGTGAAACATGTGCCATGATTAAACAAGCCAAGAGGATGAAACCTCTCTGGGGGGAAGGGCAATGGCAAAAGTGTAAATATGGGAAGACGTGGCAGGTTGATTATATCACCTTACCACGATCTTGTAATGGTGTTATGTGCTTACCATGGTGGAAGCAACCACTGGGTGGCTTGAAACATATGCAGTACCCCATGCTACCGCCTGAAACACCATATTGGGTCTTGAGAATCAAGTCCCGTGGCGACATGGCACCCCAGAAAGAATTCAGTCAGATAATGGACTCATTTCAAAAATTCTCTTGTAAATACTTGGGCCAAAGATCATGGCATTGAGTGCTGAATCACAGTGGGTGCACTTCCAAGCTGTGAGCCTTAGTTAAGTAGGTTTTGGTTTCGGGAACTCTCTTTCTCTTATTTTGATTTATTAGCCTCAATTTCAATTACATTGTATTATATTGTGTTATCTTGCATTCCAATATAGTTAGTAAAATAAGTTTTCCTGCTTAGATCTTTGTTGCTGCTCTGTTTTTTTTTTCCTTTCTTGCTGATCTCATCTCCCTACCCCTTTCCCTTTTTCCCTTCCCATTTTTGGGAGCCAGGGGGCCCACAGGCCTCTTGCCCCTCTCTCCCCCTTGTCACAGGCATAGATTGATCTAGATAACTGCGTGACTGTTTTGCAACAAAGTCAACCAGGGGATGGGCCTGAGTGATCACACAAGAATTGCTAGATAGCAACAGCCGAAGCAGCTGAAGCAGAACCATGGAATGGGATGCGATAAAGCGTCTTGCCGAGTGCCCCATGATGATATGATTTATGCAAGGGAGGACTCTGGGAGTGGGAAGGGTCATGCATGGGTTTGCGTAAGAGGTGTATGGGACACGCATGTGTGGAAGCCATGCTGGTATATAAGCTGTGTGACGCAGCAGTAAAAGGGAGAGCAATCTTCATGGCATCCATGTTATGTCTCTCTCTGGATGGGGTACGTTCTGGACAGGGTCCGGCCCAGGGTCAGTTGTCAGTAACGACAAATGGTGAGAGTAGGTATAGCTACGTGATAGCAGTGATACCACAGTGATTGCGACGTGAACAGTGCACCGGTGCGAGCGGGGCTCCGGGTTCCCAGACCTAACCATGTCGACAGAATCTGTCAAGGTAGCGGTTACGGTTCTGATGGTGCATGCTTGGGAGGAAAGGGTCTCGCTCTCCTCCAGCAGCACAGAGGGGCTCATCCAGTGGATGATTCAAAAGGGGTTAATGAGCTCTGCTGTGCAGGAAATGGACTTAGAGAAAGTCCAGGCGGCAGGGGCGGAATTGCTGTTTTCTGCTGAGACAGGGAGTATGATGGCATTCCAAAACATCCCAGTGGTTAGGGTTTTACGTGCTTGCCTCCAAAAGATCTGAGAGGTGTGGAGCTTCTGGGCACCTGCAGCAGAGGCTGTGTGTGGATCCCCTAGGGGGACGTGTGCCAGCGAAATGGACTCGTATGAGTTCGAGGTTAGCGTAGAGGTGATTTCAGCTGAGCTGCCGGTCCGGTGGAACAGAGCAGCAGAGTCTGGCGGGGCTTTGCGGGAGGATTTGCGGGCTTTCCCAATTGGCGAGGGGAGGCCTTCAGACTTTTTGTTTGCATACGGTGACCTTTGTGCTCTGGGGATCGTTCTGGATCCCTGACCCCCCCCCCCCCCCCCCCCCCCCCCCCCGCCCCCGCCCTGAAAGATGAGAGAAGGGCCCCACAGTAAGGGAGAGAAGAGAACTTTACACAAACTGTGACAGGGGTAGTGAAAAGTTAGTTTATTTAGAAGTTGTTAGAAGAATGGGGATTGCAGACACCGTGTCTGGAATAACAAGGGGGATGAAGGCCATAAAGATAAGGGTGAAACAGCCCGAGGACAGTGAGGTGATTAGATGTCCACAGGGCAAGCTGGAACCGCTTTGGGGGGTGTCCCTCCCGCTGGGTCAAAAGTTTACAGCGAGGAAGACTATGAGCCTTCACGAGGAAGCCTATGAGCCTTCATCCCACAACCACCCCCCACGACTCACTACGCACGCGCAAGGGGGGAGGGACCGCATGCTAATGGTGTCTCGGGAATGTAATGAATATGTATCCAAATTCCTGCCAACTATTGATTATGTATTAGTTCAGCCTATATCTGTAGCACGCTTTCTCCTAACAGTGTGCAAGTGAGGTGGAGCTATCCCCCTTGCACTAGGGTGTATGCGCATCACTCATTAAACATACCTGCTTTATAGCTACTTTGTGGTTATGGAGTTTGATTTCCGCACGTCAGCCCCTCTGCTCCTCCTGCATGCGCCCCAGTGGATGTCAGCATACCTTCCACTAGGGGTCCTCCCGGGGAGATGGATGAATCCGGAGGAGGGGGGGTAAAGGGAAGGGAGGAATCAGAGGACCTACCGACTATGTTACTAGCAGAACTGCAACACTTTTCAGTTAATTCTAAGAACGTAGCTCAAACTATGGAAAGGAGGAACGAGCGCACTCGGGGCTACTCCGACAGACCCGATAGACCACTGTCGGTTGATAATGAAAAACTGAGTTCTTGAAGGGGATGTGTTCTTAAGCCCGGCAGATAGTGCTGAGCCGATGATCTGTCTGGGTCTGGTGTCTCAAGACCGTCAGGGACTGGCCCTATGTGGGTTTCAGCACGATATGTTCAGCCTCATCTCAAGGCAGAAAATAGCATCCAGCTTTCATAGTGATTGGGATTGTGTGCTTCTTACTCCAGTCATGAGTGGTGTTCCCCAGGGGTCGGTGCTGGGGCCTGTCCTCTTCAACATCTTTATTGATGACTTGGATGAGGGCATTGAGTGTGCCCTCAGTACGTTCGCGGATGACTCCAAATTGGCAGGGAGTGTCAATCTGCCTGAGGGTAGCGAGGCCCTACAGAGGGATCTGGATAGGCTGGTGAGCTGGGCCGAAGCCAACGGGATGAGGTTCAACAAGACCAAATGCCGAGTCCTGCACTTTGGCCACAACAACCCCAGGCAGCACTATAGGCTTGAGGCGGAGTGGCTGGAGGACTGTGTTGAGGAAACAGACCTGGGGGTACTGATTGATGCTCGGCTGAACATGAGCCGACAGTGTGCCCAGGTGGCCAAGAAGGCCAACGGCATCCTGGCTTGCATCAAAAACAGTGTTACTAGCAGGAACAGGGAGGTAATTGTCCCCCTGTACTTGGCATTGGTGCGGCCGCACCTCGAGTACTGTGTTCAGTTTTAGGCCCCTCACTGCAAGAAAGACATTGAGTCCCTGAAACGTTTTCAGAGGAGGGCTAAGAAGCTGGTGAGGGGTCTGGAGCACAGGCCTTATGAAGAGCGGCTGAGGGAGCTGGGATTGTTCAGCCTGGAGAAGAGGAGGCTCAGGGGAGACCTTATAGCTCTCTGTAACTTTCTGAAGGGAGGTTGTGGTGAGCTGGGGGTTGGCTTCTTCTCTCGTGTAATCAGTGATAGAACTAGAAGGAATGGTTTCAAGATGCGCCAGGGGAGGTTCAGGCTGGACATTAGGAAGTATTACTTCTCGGAAAGGGTAGTCAGGCATTGGAATGCACTGCCCAGGGAGGTGGTGGAGTCACCGACCATGGGAGTGTTCAAGAAACATTTGGATGTTGCATTGAGGAATATGATTTAGCTGGGAAGTATTGGTAATGGTTGGACTAGATGATCTTCTAGGTCTTTTCCAACCTTGATAATTCTGTGATTCTGTGATACTGGTATTGCTTTGTAACCTCTTATACTGCAGATAACAGTAGTGTGACATATGGGCGATTTTCCTGTGTTACCAATGCAGTCTCAAAAATTAGAATTATTAGGCATTATCTAGGTTGTTGTGTGCTTCTTCTATTTTAGTAATAGACCAAATGTGAATTAAACAGGATTTGATGTTACCAATGCTGGAATCTACGGGAATAGTTCTTTTGATGTATTAGTCATGCTCAGTTATGATGCTATTAGCCTATCAATTAGCTTTCTCTTAATTTGCAAAGACAAAACCTGGAAAGGAATCCCAGGCAAAGGGGATGACCCTGTATCATGGAATGATTACCTCTCTTTCATCCCACTAATCAGGATTTTTAAAATATGACCATGTATCACTTGAGACAATGGCGCACACTAAGAGAGGTGATCTTAATAGCTTATCCTGTTTTTCAAGCAGATGTTCCACTTGGGCTCTGTATCACGCACTGGCCATGCAGGCATGGTGTACAAGTGGAAAATATCCTTCAGACACTGAGAGAAATAAAAGCAGGAGAGAATCTGTGATGGGTGAGAAAGGTAAATTGAACTTTGAAGCAGGGGACGCTCTGCTGGCAATCCCTATCGCATCCACCGCCAACACATTTTGGCACATTTGCCTACTAATATTGATTCTATCTGACATGCAACTTCATAAAGTTGTGTATGGGAAACTGTTAATCACAGCCTGCTAAACTTTTATGTGATTGGCACTAAATAATGGAAGGGCTTAAACAAATTCGACAAGGAAGAATTTCTTCTGACTGTTTCCCATTGCCCTCTCTCCCACCCTCGCCGCTGCTCTCCTTAGTACGAAAAACAACTCCTGCCAGGATTCGATCCGCGGCTCAGTCGCCCCCCCCCCCACCAGGCTGAGAAGAAAAGAAATCGCGACCCCCCCCCCCCCCACTCGCGCTGCTGTCCTACGTTCCGCCCCCGACGCCGGCCGCGCCGCTCTCGCCGCTCTCGCCCTACTCCCCACCCACGTCGCTCGCCGCGACGCTGCCTTCCCTCACCGCGTCTGTGCTGTCTGCTGCTGCATCTCTGCAGCCTGCACGTAACTTGGTTAAAAACAGGGGCGGACCGGAACCAGAGGAACTTTTTGATCCTGGTCCAGGAGATCCAGAGGACGAGCCGATCATTTTCCATCATGATGATAATTTGAAGGATACAGGAAAGAAGGATTTTTCTACAGCGTACTACGGTGCTTTAGAGCAGTGCAGAAAAGATGCAATATTAGGGGGTGATGCTGATACATTGCAAGCCTTTCCTATATTATATCACCCAAATCAGCCCCCCCCCGGTGGGAATCCCTGCCTTACTAGGCAGTAAAGCTAAGGAAGTCAGTGAGAGACTATGGAATTCAGCCTGCCTTTACATACAGTCTTTTGGTTGCAGTTGGTGAGTTATATTATGATTTCTATGAAATGTATGACCCCTCACGACTGGAAAATCTTGTTACGAACAATACTATCTCCCATTCAGTCCACTGTGTTTATGATTGAATACTGAGATCAGGCTGCTATCCAGGCTATGAATAATTTGACTAACTTGAATCATATTGGCATGGAGGAACTCATGGCGGAGGGGGTCCAGGCAACACCTCAGGCCCTGACACAGATGGATAGGCAATGCCTTGAACAAGTTAACTCTTTGGTGTTGCATGCTATCCATCAGTTACCTGATACTAATTCATCTAACGCCTCATTTACAACAGTTAAGCAGAAGGCTGCTGAGCCCTACGTTATATTTCTCGGCTGTATCCCAACTCGATTCAGGACCAGCTCAAAGAATGAAGTGTTACAATTTTGGGGAGCGCAGTCATGTACAAAGGGACTGTAAAAAGCCTAAGCAAGCAAATAAAACTATGTAAAATTCTCCAAAACTCTCCCCAGTGCAGGACAGTGCCCTCTTATTAGGATGTTTTTCTGTTACATAGACGGAACTTCTTGTTTTACCAGTACTTATAGAAGCTGACCACACTGGGGTGATTAAAACAGTTGCATGGACACTCTCACCCCCTGCTTTATTCCTGTATGGTTTTTATACAACATTGTAACAGATGAATAGCCAGAGATTATAGGGGAACAACTCACCAACTCTGAGGCTTGCAGCTAGGATAGATGCTCACCACAAAAAACTCCACAGAGGAGCAACCTCCAAAAAGAGATGCTACCTTAGTGGTGGTCAGTCCTTAAATGGGATCTAGGAGAGGTGGAGTCAAGCTCTACCCCTTCTGGGAGCACAGCTGAATTACCTTCACCTGTGCTCCCACAGCTGACCCGTCACTTGCCTCAGATGGTTAATCAGAGGTTCAGGCTGTGATGTTTCCCATACACTCCACCCCTTCACAGCATGAACCAATGATTAGGTGAGTTTTTCCTTATTACAGGGATCCAACACAACGCTTATACAATTTCCCGTTGCAATATATGTTGACATAATTCAAGCAATGATTGATGAAACTTCACAGTCTTCCAGGGGCCAGTGCTTGATTGATGTTGCTGGATGCAAGCAATCATGAGGTGCATGTCCATTTGTTTCATCAGTCCCATTCCTTCCAGTGATTCTGGAAGCTTAAAGACTCAGGGGGAGTAATACAGATGTTTCAAAGGCATGAGGAGGGGAAGGTCTGTCCTCCAGGGTAGGATACAGTCCGTATTTCTATCCTGGGTCAATACTTCAGCTTGTACCAGAGCATGCCCCGGTCGCCTATACCACACCCTTTGGCCAGTTATCTGTGGTTGCATAACTATATCTGGCACCAAAGGAGGTGTCTTGATCTGCCACAGGGACATGATGGGTGTCCCTTTAGCAATGAAGTTTGGAGTATTGACCACAATATCCGTAGGCCATGTACCTATCACCGAGGGGGCTACTGAGCCTCCCACCTCAGACAATCTCCCCCAAGGTGCCAGTAGACCACACCACTTGGGTTCTACCTGCACCTTCCAGGGACACTTTATCCTATGGATTCCTGGTTCTAAATTCTCAGGGGCAGGGAGCAGAAGATTATTTTCATTACCAATCTGGGGTCTTACCTGATTATCAGTGCCCGTAACTTGGATCCTAAGTGGGGAGGCCCTTATGGTTTGCAGCATTTTCAGGGCACCATGTCTGCCATCTTGAGGTCTTCCATTCAGGTCCCATGCAGTTTCATAGAGTCTCTTTGTCCACCCCTGCAGGGACTGGGAGGCTGTCTTCAGGGCAGCCTTGAGAATACCATTATAATGTTCAATCAGGCTCGCCCCCGTTGGATTATATGGCAGGTGGAATCATCATTCAATGTTGTTCTCTTCTACCCAACGCTGTATCATTGCACCAGTAAAATGAGTCCCTTGGTCGCTCTTGATCACTTGAGGCGTCCCATAGGCAGACATCAGTTTCGTGAGTGCCTTAATTGTGTATGCCTGATTTGCCTTTGGTACTGGATAGGCCTGCAGTAGCCCACTTACAGTATCGACGCAGGTCAGGGCATACCTCACCCCCTCAGACCGAGGGAGGGGCCCGATGTAATCAACCTGCCATCACTGCAGAGGACTGTATCCTCTAGCAATGTGGGCTGTTGTTTTGGGCAATGATCTCAGTCTCATCTTCGAGCAAGCGTCGCAATCTCAACATGCCTGGGTGATGTCATAGTTGTACGGGCAGCCCCCATGCTTTAGCAGCTGCCCACATTATCTTTTGTCCAGCATGTCGCACTTTCTGGTGTAACCAATGGGCAATGTTCTCGGACTGCGAACTCTCAATCCATCGAATTCGGGCCAGTGTGTTGGCTTCATCATTTCCTGGTGACTATAGGGGTTGGTGACCAGAGACATGGTAGACACATACAGTCCTGTGTTTAACTGCATTCCATATGTCTAACCACATGTCTTTACCCCAGATTGGTCAGGTGTGAATATTCCATTCCTGGGTAGCCCACTGTGCAATCCAAAGAGTGAGCCCCCGATATACAGCCCAACTATCTGTACAGATAGTCAGAGTACCATCACCGGGTTCCTTGGTTATAACCATCCACACAGTTTGCAATTCTGCCCATTGGCTGCTCTGACCATCCCCCTCATCAAACCAGATTGTCTCAGTAGAGGGATGATATGCTATTGCTCTCCACTTGCTTGGGTTGCTTGGTTCTACTGCCTGCAATGCTGAATAGGCAGCCAATAACTGTTTTTCGATCATACTGTATCTTTCCTCTGCTCCGTGCCAAACCTGAGACCAGAATCCAATAGGGGTCCGAAGAGAATTCTGGCGTTGCCATAGGCCCCAGCCAAAGCCATCCTGAGTAACATGAACATCTAATTCAGCTGGGAGGGTAGGATCAAATATACCCAATGCCTGGGCTTGTTTAACTTCCAGTTTCGCCTGTTGGAAAGCGTCCTGTTCCGTTTTCCCCCAATCCCATAATTGCCCCTTTTTCGTGAGTCTGTATAATGGTCTTAGCAGCTGAGCTAAATGAGGTATAAAGGAGCACCAGTACCCCAGTATACCCAAAAATTCCTGCAGCTGCTTTGGTGTCATAGGGACTGGAAACGCCTGAACCTTATCTATTACAGCACTGGGTAGTACTTTGGTTTTCCTGGACCAAACTACCCCTAGGAATTTCACAAATAGGCCTGGGCCTTGCACCTTCTGAGGATTTATAGCCCATCCTCTTCCCTGCAGATAGGTGGTTAACAAATCTGCTGCTTGTCCCACTGCCTCTAATGAGTCAGATGTTAACAGGAAATCATCAATATAATGATATAAATTGACATTATCTGGTTTTTCCCATTTAGCCAGATCACGCGCCACTAGATTATGACAATATGTTGGCAAATGCACGTAACCTTGAGGCAGGACCTGAAAGGTCCACTGCCTGCCTTCCCACATGAATGCAAACTAATCTTGCGATTCTTAAGCAATCGGAATACTGAAGAATGCATTTGCCAAATCCAAGACACAATGATATGTTTTTATTTCTCTACTCAATGTGTCCATTAGGGAGGCAATATTGGGTACGGCTGCATGAATAGGCGGTGTGACCTTGTTCAGTTCTCTGTAATCCACCGTCATTCTCCATGTTCCATCCGACGTCCGCACTGGCCATATGGGGAATTATACGAGCTAGGTGCAGGTCTTATGATACCCACTTTCTCCAATTTCTGCACTGTTCTCGATATTTCCTCTTGCCCACCCGGGAGTCTATATTGCCTTACATTAGTAATCCGGCGCGGTTTCTGCAGACAAATAGGCTCATGCTTCGCATGGCCTCTTAGTATTGCCTGTACCGCCCGGACACTAATACACCTTTGTCAGAGCCTAATCATTCTTCTTACATATTTGCCACAGCACATACAGGTGAATGTAATCGTGATGCCCGTAAACACTGGTTATCTGCTTACACTGCTATGGGTATGCCATATACTGTAAAAACAGAGAATGGACTAGTGTGTACTTGTAAGGCCACTTGAACTTTCCTCCAAGAATGTGTGGTTAGATATATTACAGGCATTCCTCATTCTCCCACTGGACAAGCTATCATTGTGCATACTCATCAAACAATGAAATGGCCACAACTTATACCAGGAGAGGTTTAGACTAGACATAAGAAAGAACTTTTTCTCTCAGAGAGTGGTCAGGCGTGGGAATGGCCTGCCCAGGGAGGTGGTGGAGTCACCGCCCCTGGCAGTGTTCAAGAGGCGTCTGGATGAAGAGCTACGAGATATGGTTTAGTGGCTTGTAGCAATGGTAATGGGAGATGGTTGGATAAGATGATCTTGTAGGTCCTTTCCAACCTTGTGATTCTATGATTCTAAGATTCTATGATTCCAAGATTCTATGATTCCTTTCTTAATAAACAAAAAAGGGGAAACACAGGAGACACACCACAAGAAAGATTATGTAGCGCTTTGCTTGTGCTGAATTTTTTGAATCATGATCATGCAGATACAACTCGTGTGGATCATCATTTTGGGGCCTCCCCAATGCTCAAGGAACAGCCAATGGTTAACGTTTGGAATATAGCCACAGGGCATTGGGAAGGTCCGTTACCACTGATAACTTGGGGTTGTGGATATGCTTGTGTTTCCACAAGGACTGGCCCTACATGGGTTCCAGCACAGTACGTTCGGCCTCATCTCAAGGCAGAAAACAGCATCCAGCCCTTATAATGACTGGGATTGTGTGCTTCTTACTTAGTGGCATTGCTTTTTTATTATCCTTTATCACTTTTGCCAGATTCAATTCCAGGTGGGCTTTAGCCTTCCTCATCACATCCCTGCAGGCCCTGACAACATTTCTATATTCTTCCCAAGTGGTCAGACCCTTTTTCCACATTTCATGGACCTTCTTCTTCCCTTTGAGTTTGTGCATGAGCTCCTTGCTCATCCACGCAGGTCTCCTACCACCAGACTAAGCAGCTCATCCACCTGCTCACACCTCACGCAAGTAGCATCCTTCCCATCCTCCCCTGGCAACAGCAGGCTCTGGTACTCCCTGCAGCCAGAGACCTGAACCGCCACATCTCTGGGCAGGCTCTCTACCTGGGTTGCCACAGTCTTCTTAAGGCAAGCGCACCATCCAGTAGAGACCATGTTTGAAGCTGTGGCCTCTGGGTCTGCCAGTAGAGCTGGTCTTATGAGCAAAGATAACAGCACTGCCACAAGACCCACCTCCCACACCTACAGCTGCAGTCATGTATGGGCAGTGTGAGCTGTGCTCATGCTCAGACTTCCCTCCCTGTTATCAATGAACAGTAATGCCCTTTTCTCACCTTTTCTCACCCAGCACATTATGTGGGCAGAAGCCAGTTCCCTCCCTCCTAAAAGGGCTGACTTTTAAGCCTTGCAGAAAGGGGTCAAGGTCAGCTCAAGAGATAAGACTGGGCAGTGCCAGCTCCACCCCTACTGGCTCAGCAGTCTGCCCACAAGCTGCTAGCCCCCTGCATCAGCACAGTGCTTTTGCTGGCTTAAAAAAAAAAAAGCCCTAAAAAGAGATTTTTGGTCAGCCTTTTTGCTTTAGGTTACTTACCCAGTGCTATCTTACCTGCCCTGAAGCTGGTCTCTGCAGCAAAACTCATCAAACGTTGAAATCCATTCTTGATAAACAAAAAAGAGGGAATATGGGAGACATACCACAAGAAAGATTATGTAGCACTTTGCTTGTGCTGAATTTTTTGAATCGTGATCATACAGATACAACTTGTGTGGATCGTTATTTTGGGGCCTCCCCAGTGCTCAAGTAATGGCCAGTGGTTAATGTTCAGAATATGGCCACAGGGTATTGGGAAGGTCTTTTACCACTGATAACTTGGGGTCCTGGATATGCTTGTGTTTCCACAGGGACTGGCCCTACGTGGGTTCTTGTACGATATGTTTGGCCTCATCTCAAGGCTGAAAATAGCATCCAGCCTTTATAGTGACTGGGATTGTGGGCTTCTTACTTAGTGGTACTGCTTTGTAACTAGTTGTATTGCAAATAACATTAGTATTATAGAATGATTGCCTCTCTTTCATCCCACTAATTAGTATTTTTAAAATATGACCATGCATCACCTGAGACAAAGGCGCACGCTAAGAGAGCTAACCTTGATAGCTTATTCTTTTTTTCCAAGCAGGTGTTCCACTTGGGCTCTGTATACCGCACTGGCCATGTGGATATGGTGCACAAATGGAAAATACTCTTCAGACCCTGAGAAGAATAAAAGCGGTAGAGAATCTGTGGTGGGTGAGAGAAGAAAAGTGTGCTTTGAAGCAGGCACTTCTGCCTAGCAGAGCCTTGCTGGCACTGCCTATCGCATCCACCGCCAACACTTTCCTTCTCTCTCCTTTTCCGCTGTTTGCCGTTTCTCAAGGGTCGAGAAGTAATACTGCCCCTAGTGATACTCTAGCACATTTATCCTCTACTATTGGTTCAATCTGACATGCAACTTCATTAAGTTGCATGACCATCAATCATTTATTAGCCCAGAGGCATGGTTATGAGCACACGAAAAGCATTTTTTGCACAAATTTTAGTGATCATTCAAAATTAACATATCAGAGTATATGAAAATAGAAGACTTTTTCTAATCGATTACAGATTGTCACGGAGTTATCTAGATCAATCTGTGTCCGTGACAGGGGGGGCAGTAGGCCCGTGGGCCCCCGGCCCCTGACAAAGGGGAAGGGAAAAAAGGGAAAGGGGTAGGGAGATGGGAGCTGGGCTCAAGGAAACAAACAGAGCAGCGGCAACGATCTAAGGAGTAAAACTTATTTTACTATAATGCAATCTAATTGAAATTGAGGCTAATAAATCAAGTAAAATAAGAGAGAGAGAAAGAGAGGTTTCCGAAGACCGAGAAGCCTACTTTGAAATTGAAGGCGCCGCGGCTTGGAAGCACACCCACACTCGCTGCCAGGCAGTGAGAGAGAGAGAGCGAGCGTCGCTTCCGTGACGTATTTTCCTCTCTGACCGCGAGGTCCCCTGGGATGTGTAGTACTTCTTTTCTGTGCTCCACATGATGTTATGATGTGGAATACCAATAGCAAAAATTACAAAACCATGACATTCCACCCCTTATTCTACAACACTACATCATGCTTAAGATACATATATATATATATATAAATATATACAAATAAACAATACTTAAAAATGCATTACACGTATAGGTCTATATACATATACACACATGAAATTATTGACTGCACTCCCCCAACATCAAATTCCCTTGTGGTACACATTGAACATCCCCATCTTTCTGCATCACCCACCACGTGCACCCAGGTCCCTGGGCAAAAACAGTTCCACGGAGAGGTTTGCCCTTTCCAGAGGCTGGAAGGACCCACACTGCTTTCCCCAACATGTTCTTTACGTGTACAACAGGGACCTTATCTCCCTCTACAGTCTGTAGGGGGCTGGATTGGGTAGGACCATCACGATTGACAGATCCTCTGGTATTGACCAACCAGGTGGCTTCTGCCAAATGCTTCTCCCAGTGCTTAAATGTTCCACCACCCATTGCCTTCAACATAGTTTTCAACAACCCATTGTATCGTTCAATTTTACCAGAAGCTGGTGCATGATAGGGGATATGATAAATCCACTCAATGCCATGATCTTTGCCCCAAGTATTTACAAGAGAATTTTTGAAATGTGTCCCATTATCAGACTCAATTCTTTCTGGAGTGTCATGTCGCCACAGGACTTGTTTCTCAAGACCCAATATGATGTTTTGGGCGGTAGCATGGGGTACTGCATATGTTTCAAGCCACCCAGTGGTTGCCTCCACCATGGTAAGCACATAACGCTTACCACTGCGAGATCGTGGCAAGGTGATATAATCAACCTGCCACGCCTCCCCATATTTATACTTTTGCCATCGCCCTTCCCCCCAGAGAGGTTTCATCCTCTTGTCTTGTTTAATTATGGCACACGTCTCACAGTCATGAATAACCTGTGCAATAGCGTCCATAGTTAAGTCCACCCCTCGGTCTCTAGCCCACTTATATGTTGCGTCCCTTCCCTGATGGCCCGAGGTCTCATGGGCCCATCGAGCTAGATATAATTCACCCTTGTTCTGCCAGTCCAAATCTATTGGAGCCACCTCAATTCTAGCAGCTCGATCTACCTGATGGTTGTTCTGTTGTTCTTCAGTAGCCCGACTCTTGGGCACATGAGCATCTACATGACGCACCTTTATAACCATATCTTTTGTTCGGGCAGCAATGTCTTTCCACAGTTCAGCAGCCCAAATAGGTTTACCCCTCTGCTGCCAGTTATTTTGCTCCCACTGCTGCAACCACCCCCATAAGGCATTTGCCACCATCCATGAGTCAGTATAAAGATAAAGCATTGGCCACCTCTCCTGTTCAGCAACATCTAAGGCCAGCTGGACAGCCTTTACCTCTGCGAACTGACTTGATTCTCCTTTTCCTTCAGTGGCCTCTGCAACCTGTTGTGTGGGGCTCCACACAGCAGCTTTCCATCTGCGATGCTTCCCCACAATACAACACGATCCATCAGTGAACAGGGCATATTTCTTCTCATTTTCTGGTAGTTCATTGTATGGTGGGGCCTCTTTAGCACGTGACACTTCTTCTGCTGGTGATGTTCCAAACATTTTACCTTCAGGCCAGTCCATGATCACCTCTAAAATTCCCGTACGACTGAGGTTCCCCATCCATGCTCGTGTAATCAGCGCAATCCACTTGCTCCAAGTGGCATCAGTAGCATGATGGGTGGAGGGAATCTTTCCTTTAAACATCCAGTTCAGTGCTGGCAGTCGAGGTGCCAGAAGGAGCTGTGTTTCAGTACCGACTACTTCAGAAGCAGCCCGAACCCCCTCATATGTGGCTAAGATCTCCTTCTCAGTTGGAGTGTAGCCCTCTTCAGACCCCATGTACGCTCGACTCCAAAATCCCAGGGGTCGGCCTCGAGTCTCTCCTGAGGCTCTTTGCCACAAACTCCAAGTGGGACCTTTCTCTCCAGCAGCAGTATAGAGGATGTTCTTTACATCCTGTCCCGTCCGTACTGGCCCCAGGGCCATGGCACGGGCTATCTCCTGTTTAATCTGTTCAAAAGCCTGCTGCTGCTCAGGGCCCCATGTAAAATCATTCTTCTTCCGCGTCACCTGATAAAGGGGGCTTACAATGAGGCTGTAGTTTGGAACATGCATTCTCCAAAAGCCCACTACACCCAGAAAAGACTGTGTCTCTTTCTTGCTAGTGGGTGGAGACATAGCAGCGATTTTGTCGATTACATCTGCTGGGATGTGACGATGCCCATCTTGCCACTTTATACCTAGGAACTGAATCTCTTGGGCAGGTCCTTTTACTTTGCTTCGCTTTATAGCAAAACCAGCTTGCAGAAGAATTTGGATTATTTGCTCTCCTTTTGTGAAAACTTCTTCTGCTGTATCGCCCCAAACAATGATATCATCAATGTACTGTAGGTGCTCAGGCGCACCACCCTGTTCCAGTACAGTTTGGACCAACCCATGGCAAATGGTTGGGCTGTGTTTCCAGCCCTGGGGCAAACGGTTCCAAGTATACTGAACGCCCCTCCAGGTGAAGGCAAACTGTGGCCTACAGTCTGTGGCCAAAGGAATGGAGAAGAAGGCGTTAGCAATGTCAATGGTGGCATGCCATTTGGCTGCTTTTGACTCCAGCTCGTACTGGAGTTCTAACATGTCAGGCACAGCAGCGCTCAGTGGGGGTGTGACCTCATTCAGGCCACGGTAGTCTACTGCCCGCATCCTCCACCAAAATCTGTCACGGAGTTATCTAGATCAATCTGTGTCCGTGACAGGGGGGGCAGTAGGCCCGTGGGCCCCCGGCCCCTGACAAAGGGGAAGGGAAAAAAGGGAAAGGGGTAGGGAGATGGGAGCTGGGCTCAAGGAAACAAACAGAGCAGCGGCAACGATCTAAGGAGTAAAACTTATTTTACTATAATGCAATCTAATTGAAATTGAGGCTAATAAATCAAGTGAAATAAGAGAGAGAGAAAGAGAGGTTTCCGAAGACCGAGAAGCCTACTTTGAAATTGAAGGCGCCGCGGCTTGGAAGCACACCCACACTCGCTGCCAGGCAGTGAGAGTGAGAGCGAGCGTCGCTTCCGTGACGTATTTTCCTCTCTGACCGCGAGGTCCCCTGGGATGTGTAGTACTTCTTTTCTGTGCTCCACATGATGTTATGATGTGGAATACCAATAGCAAAAATTACAAAACCATGACACAGATTAACGCAGAATGGGACACTCAGGGATTTATTTCCAGGTTGCAGAAACTTGGGCTGCAGGGCAAACATGTTTGTTCTCTTTAGTGGGTTTAGCAGTATTTCTTGTTGTTATGCTGTGTTTGCCTTGTCTCCTTTCTCATGTTTAGCTTATTGTCAATTGAGGCCTTGATTGAGTTATAATGATTATGTTATTAATATAAGAAGTGTTATTATTCTATATTATGGTAGTAGTTTGCGAATAAACAAAAAAGGGGCAATTGTGGGAATACAAGAAGGACTGTACAGAGCAGAAGCTGTGGAGCAAGATAAACAGCATGAGAACCAGGGACACCTCTAGAAGAAGAAAGAACAGCTTGCGGCTCTGATTGGAGAAGCGCCCGCATGAACGGTTGAAGAGTATTTGTGTAATGCTCTGTTGACATGCAGCGGCAAATGGGAAAGCTAGGAAAAGAAAACTTGTGAATGTATATGTGATGTGAGAAATTGCAAAAAATGATTTGGATTGTTCACATCTGAGTCCGTGCTTCAGATGCTGGATACAGCAGTAGAAGTTTTCATGAAAGGAGAGTGAAGAATCTTTTTTTTTTTTTTTTGCTGCCTGTTTTGGTATTGTGTGCTCCCTAGATATCTCATCTTCAGCTTTAGAGTAAGGCCTTTGGTTTTGGACACTCTCATTTTATTTGTTTTATTAGCCTCAATTCCAATTACATTGTATTATATTTTGTTACCTTGCATTCCGATATATGTAGTAAATTAACTTTTGTCCTCTGTTCATTGCTTCTGTTATATTTTTAGGCCCATCTTCTACCTCCCGATTCTTCCCCCTTTTCCCCTTTCCCGGGTTCTTGGGTCCATGGTCCCCCTGCCCCATTTGTCATGGAATCGAGCCAAACTGTCCCAGAACCTCTGACATTGCCAAATGCTTCTTACAGTGCTTGTATATAGAATCACAGAATCATAGAATCACTCAGGTTGGAAGGGACCTCAAAGATCATCAAGTCCAACCGCAGCCTAACCATAGTACCCTAACTCTAACAACCCTCTGCTAAATCATATCTCCGAGCACCACATCCAAATGGCTCTTAAACACATCCAGGGACGGTGACTCAACCACCTCCCTGGGGAGCCTATTCCAATGTTTAACCACCCTTTCTGTAAACAAGTGTTTCCTAACGTCCAACCTAAACTTACTTTGGCGCAACTTGAGGCCATTTCCCCTTGTCTTGTCACCTGTCACCAGTGAGAAGAGACCAGCCCCGCTCTCACTGTAAGCACCTTTCAGGTACTGGATAAGGTCTCCCCTCAGCCGCCTCTTCCCCAGACTAAACAGCCGCAGCTCCCTCAGCCTCTCCTCATAGGGCTGATTTTCCAAGCCTTTCACTAGCTTCGTTGCCCTTCTCTGGACCTGCTCCAGTACCTCCACATCCTTTCTGTATTGAGGTGCCCAAAACTGAACACAGTACTCGAGGTGAGGCCTCACCAATGCTGAGTACAGGGGCAGGATGACTTCCCTAGTCCTGCTCACCACCCCATTCCTGATACAAGCCAGGATGCCATTGGCCTTCTTGGCCACCAGGGCACACTGCTGGCTCATATTCATCCGACTGTCCATCAGCACACCAAAGTCCCTTTCCATCAGGCAGCACATGTAACACCATCCATTGCTTTCAGCACAGTTTTTAACAATCCATTGTATCATTCTGATTTACCAGAAGCTGGTGCATGATAGGGGTTATGATAAATCCACCCCATGTTGTGATCTTTGGCCCAAGTATTTATATTTTATATTTGGCAGCTCGATTTACCTGATGGTTACTTTGTTTTCCTTCAGTAGCCTCATTCTTTGGCACATGAGCATCTGCATGATGCACCTTTACAACTATCACAGAATCACAGAATCACAGAATGACCCGGGTTGGAAGGGACCTCAAGGATCATGTAGTTCCAACCCCCCTGCCTAGCAGGGCCACCAAACATACACATTTACTAGATCAGGTTGCCCAGGGCCCGGTCCAACCTGGCCTTGAACACCTCCAAGGGCGGGGCATCCACAACCTCCCTGGGCAGCCTGTTCCAGGGCCTAACCACTCTCCTAGTAAAGAACTTCCCCCTAACATCCAACCTAAATCTTCCCTCCTTCAACTTGGATCCATTTCCCCTAGTCCTGCTATTGTCAGCCCTTTCAAAGAGTTTACTCCCCTCCTGGGTGTAGGTTCCCTTCAGGTATTGAAAGGCTGCAATGAGGTCACCCCGCAACCTTCTCTTCTCCAGGCTGAACAAGCCTAACTCCCTCAGCCTGTCCTCATAGGGGAGGTGCTCCAGCCCCCTGATCATCTTCGTGGCCCTCCTCTGGACCCTTTCCAAAATCTCCATGTCCTTCTTGTACTGAGGGCTCCACACCTGGACACAGTACTCCAGATGGGGCCTCACAAGAGCCGAGTAGAGAGGGACAATCACTTCCCTATCCCTGCTGACCACCCCTCTCCTGATGGAGCCCAGGATCCCATTGCTTTTCCGAACATACAACTATGTTGTATGTTGTAAAGGTCCATCTTCCATCTGAGGAGTATGAAGTTGATGAGGCCTTTTACAAGCAGTTGACAGTAGCCTCACAATCCCTTGTGCTGGTTCTGATGAGGGACTTCAATCATCTGGATATTTGTTGAGTAAACAACACAGCAAGGCACGTGCAGTCTAGAAGGTTCCTGCAGTGTGCTGACGATAATTTTCTTTTGCTGGTGGTGGAGAGGCCAGCAAGGTGGGTGGTCCTTCTGGACCTTGTTCTTTCCAACAGGGATGGGCTTGTTAGGGATGTGAAGGTTGGGGGCAGCTTGGGATGTAGCAATTGTGAGATGGTGGAGTTCAAAATCTTGTGTGGAAGAAGTAATGTAAAAAGTAGGATTGCTACCCTGGACTTTCCGAGAGCCAAAGTCAACCTTTTCCTGGACCTACTTTAAGGTATCTAATGGGCTTGAGTGCTTGAAGTTAAGGGGGCCCATGATAGCTGGGCAACATTTAAACAGCACTTCCTCCAAGCTCAAGATTGATGCATCCTTAAGAGTAGGAAATCGAGAAAGGGAGGTAGGAGACCTGTGTGGATGAGCAAGGAGCTCATGGATAAGATCAAAGGGAAGAAGGTTTATGAAAGTATTGTCAGGGCCTGCAGGGAAGCAACAAGGAAAGCTAAAGCTCACCTGGACCTGAAGCTCGCAACGGAGATAAAGGATAATAAGAAGGGTTTTTGAAAATATGTTAACAGTAAAAGGAAAACTTGGGATAACGTGGGTCCCCTGCTCAATGAGGGGGTTGTCCTGGTAATGGGGGATGCTGAGAAGGCAGAGATGGTGAACGCCTTCTTTGCTTCGGTCTTCACGTCAAAGACTCCCTGTCAGGACTCCTGGACCCTGGAGTGTGAAAGACAAAATTGTTTTTACTTTTTTTTTTGTCTCAAAGCTTGCTTTGTGAGGCCTTTCTGGTGATAAGACTCTAACTGACAACTGCTAGGGGGGTGAATGGTGGGTGTCACCATGCCACTGTACCCCTGTATATGGTTGCAAAGATAAGCAGAAGCGGGACAAGCAGTCTTTTTCAGGGGTGCGGCTTGAAGGAGCTGACCACTGCAGAAGGTGATAATGCTTGTGCATGGCTCCCTGCTGGCTTATCTGTTGGCCCAGGCATGTCACACTAAACTGAGAAAAAAGAAGAAGAGAAAAACACCCACAGAAATGGGAGATAAAAGGCCCTCACTAAACTAGGGACTTTGGAGAAAACTCCCAAAGACACCTTTGATGGAGAAAAACTCCCAAAAACACCTTTGATGGAGAATTCCCTGAGGGGAAAACCTCTTTGGAAGAACCCCTGAGGCCTGCTTGCTGCAGAGCTGCCTGACTTTCTCCCATCCCCCATGGTGACCAGACTGGTTCCTGAGATCAACGGACCTACAATGTACCTCGCTGGACCCACGGTGGTGACTATCTATCTCTTTTGCTCTCTACAGAGACTCCTTGCTTATATTTCCTATCTTTCCTATCGCCCATCTTCCCTTCCCCATCTCCCTAAATGGCTAGGAATTGTAATAAACTGGTTGGACCAACATTTGAACCGTTGTTTCTTAATCTCACGCCGGGTATACATATATCAAAGAACCTCCTCTCCCTCCTATAAATTGGAGCGAGACAACCTACTCGTGCTATTCCAGATCGACCCTGTCCCCAATGCAGGAGGGGGTTGTACGGGGCGAGAGAATGCCTATCCAAACTCCCTGTTGCCGTATGGCCCTGCGATCTGCTGGGAAACAGGAAGAGGAGTGCGTGACCGTGTGCTATGACAGCAAATACGGTCCCAAATCGGTCAGCCACTGCCTGGCCAGCTCACTCAGACCAGCCACTGCCAGCAATGCAGGAGTGGATTTGGCCAGCGCCCAGTCAGTGCCGCAGACTGACATCACCGTGACTCTCATTCCAACAGGTGTCACGGGCCCCCTTGGGGACAGGTGTAGCGCTTTCTTATTAGGATGTTCTTCTGTTACATGGATAGGACTTTTGTTTTACCAGGACTTATAGATGGTGACTATGCTGGGGTGATAAACATAATGGCTTGGTCACCCTCACCCTCTGCGTTATTTCTGAATGTCAAACAATTGCAATATTAATCCCTTTTCATTCTTTGACTAAACCTGGCATCGAGGACTAAATTGGTGGACTTGGAAGTGACGAAGGACAAACCATCATTACCATGTTTAGTAGACGGTTGACAGTTATTAGGCCTAGTAGATACCGGAGTTGATGTTACCATCATTAAGTCAAGTGATTGGCCGTCTGAATGGCCATTAGAAGACCCTAATTCTGTTATTATAGGAGTTGAGGGGTAGGCCATACGCTTGGCATCCTGTACAACAATACCAACCAAGTGATCGTCAAATGCACTAATCAGACACTGAAATGGCAGCTAACATGATTAAGGGAGTGGGGAGACAAGGGTGATCTGACCATGATATTGCAATAGGCGCTGATAGTGCTCAACTAGCCAGCTACGGTGGTGTCTCTTCTCGGGGGTCTGGTGTTGGACGCCCGCATCTTCTATCTGGCGGGGCCCAGCCAACCTCCTTATATGGGGTCGAGGGTATGCTTGTGTTCCCACAGGTACAGGGACCAACTGGATTCTCGCGCAACTTGTTCAGCGGTGGATGTCATCGAACACTTCTGCTAATGATTACCATCAGGGCTGATGATGGAACTGCTGACCCTGACACCACCCGAGCTGTTGGGGAATTTCTGGCAACAATATGCGAACCTGACTAACACCTCCAAGGCTTAGGCTGCGCTGACATGGAAAGTCAGCTGGGGATGGAAGGATTCTGCTGTCTTGATTTTGGTGCGAACGCAATGTCAGCCATTGGAAAGATACGTCTGGAAGCCAAGGACATTGCTGAGTCCATGTTTAAAATTAGAGTGGACAATAGCTGGGGGCTCCTGTCCAACCTTTTTGGCGCCCCCCAATGTACTTGTGATGAGGGCCATCATATTAGTCATTGTATTGCTTGTTATTTAGTTTCTGTGTGCTAAGGAAGGGGGGAGATGTTGTGGAACAAGGTCAACTAGGGATGGGCCTGAGTAAGGAACTGCTAAGATAACAACAGCCCAAAGCAGCTGAAGCGGAACCATGAATCAGGGATACGAAGAAGCACTTTGCCTGATGCCACGCGATGACATGATTTATGCAAGGGAGGACTCTGGGAGTGGGAAGGGTCATGCGTGGGGTTGCATAACGGGTGTATGGGTCACGCATGCATGGAGGCCATGCTGGTATATAAGCCATGTGACACAGCATTAAATTGAGAGAAGACTTCATGGCATCCATGACTATGTCTCTCTCCCCCAGGTGGTTGATGCCCCGGGATAAGTCGGGCTAATTGACAGCTACGGCAGTCCGTTGATCTCAGAAACTCGTCTGGTCACCACGGGGGATGGGAGAAAGTCAGGCAGCTCCGCAGCAAGCAGGCCTCGGGGGGGGGGTTCTTCCAAAGAGGTTTTCCCCTCCGGGAATTCTCTGTCAAAGGTGTCTTTGGGAGTTTTTCTCCACAGTCCCTAGTTTAGTGAGGGCCTTTTATCCACCATTTCTGTGGGTGTTTTTCTCTTTTTCTTTTTTCTCAGTTTAGTGTGACATGCCTGGTCCAACAGATAAGCCAGCAGGGAGCCATGCACAAGCATTATCACCTTTTGTAGTGGCCAGCTCCTTCAAGCCGCACCCCTGAAAAAGACTGCTTGTCCCGCTTCTGCTTATCTTTGCAACCATATACAGGGGTACAGTGGCATGGTGACACCCACCATTCACCCCCCTAGCAGTTGTCAGTTAGAGTCTTATCACCAGAAAGGCCTCACAAAGCAAGCTTTGAGACAAAAAAAAAAGTAAAAACAATTTTGTCTTTCACACTCCAGGGTCCAGGAGTCCTGACAGGGAGTCTTTGACGTGAAGACCGAAGCAAAGAAGGCGTTCACCATCTCTGCCTTCTCAGCATCCCCCATTACCAGGACAACCCCCTCATTGAGCAGGGGACCCACGTTATCCCAAGTTTTCCTTTTACTGTTAACATATTTTCAAAAACCCTTCTTATTATCCTTTATCTCCGTTGCGAGCTTCAGGTCCAGGTGAGCTTTAGCTTTCCTTGTTGCTTCCCTGCAGGCCCTGACAATACTTTCATAAACCTTCTTCCCTTTGATCTTATCCATGAGCTCATCCACACAGGTCTGCTACCTCCCTTTCTCGATTTCCTAGGGTGGCGCCTTCGTTGCCATGCACAAGCATTATTGCCTTTTGCAGTGGTCAGCTCCTTCAAGCCCTACCCCTGAAAAAGACAGCTTGTCCTGCTTCTGCTTATCTTTGCAACCATAAGCAGGGGTACAGTGGCATGGTGACATCCACCATTCACCCCCCTAGCAGTTGTCAGTTAGAGTCCTATCACCAGAAAGGCCTCACAAAGCAAGCTTTGAGACAAAGAATGAAAACAGTTTTGTCCTTCACACCACCCGGTGGCTCAAAGGTTGCTTGAAATTGATGCACGGTGGTGAGGAAACAAAAAAAAAAAGTAATCATAAGGGAAAAGAGGGATGGGTGCTAAGAGGGGGGGGGGTTAGACGTTACACAATCGCTACAAAGGATTTTTTGGGCTTGGTTACAAATGTTGCCCTGATCTGTTGGACTTGTCCATCATCAGTTGAAGTGGTTACAAAGTACATAGAGGATATAACACGTTGTATAAGTTGAATAAAACATGGAATCATACAAGGAATAAATGTAAGAGTTGTAACAGCACACAATACCAACTTGCCACAGATACCACCCTGTGATTCTTCAGGAGTGGTGAAACAAATATTACATAATGAATAAAAGGTAGAAAGTGAAAAGAGACCACCATACATTTGACAATAACCATACATTTAACAATAACCAATAATAATAAACAGACAAGTAAAACAAATAGAGGTATTTGGTTGGCTGCTTTCTCCACCCAGGAAGTCCCAGTGTAAGCCAGGATCTAGATGGGAATTCTTCAGTGGAAGCTGTGATGTTTATGAATAGCCATAAAATATTACACTTCAGTTAATTCACCAAAAGCATATCTAGTCCAATCTGACAATATGTGGACTTGCCATGTAATGTTCTGGAAGATGATTTAGTGTAGTAGAGAATTTTCCACTTGAGCATTTCCAAAGCAATTCAAATGCTGAGAGATATAAATACTAATTTGGCAAGTTCAAGTACTGTTATAGTCTACCGAACTTTTCACAGGATAGTGTGTGTAGGATACCCCACAGTATAAACCAGAAGAGGGGTAATCCCAGAAACATACACATCTCTTATCAAAACTTAGACACTTTCCAACAACCATGTTTTGGATGGAACTCCTGGACTGATGTGACATTGAAAAGCATCAGTGCAAAGGGCTTTATGATAGATTTCTTTTGTGACCACATCTAAGAGATTAGATGGGTCCATTGCTTCATTTCCCAGTTTGTTAGGAATTTGGAAACACTACGGAGGAGTTACATGCCAATCATAATCAGTTTGATAAAAAGAGGTGAAAGAAGGGGTCAAAAGGAATGGTATCACTGTGCAAGGAGTACCAGAAAGCCAGGACAACCTGTAAAAACTCTGAACCCAATTGTGAAGTTTAACAGATCCAAGGACTGGTATCAATCACAACCCACAACCACAACAACCCAAAACATAATACTATTGTAACCAAAATATGTAATCAAGAGGTATATTCAGTAACCTAGCATGATCACATCTTCAATTTTTCTGTTACAAAACACAAATGGTTAAAGTCAGATATCAGCCATTCTGTGTTCAGTCAAGGTCCCTCGGAGGTCTTCTGTAAAATAAAACAAGACACCGACTTGTCCCTTTTAGGGGCTTTGTTAATATGGTTCCACTGGATTGTGACTCACAGGGGTAAATGGCAAGAGTGGTGAAGCCTTGGGACAGAAAGTGTTAAATCGAGGATCTTATTTCCCTTTGTTGTGAGCTTTCTAATGTATCCGCCCTTCGCGGTCCACCCCCCACCTCCTGCTCACTTGGGGGAGGGGGTGAAGGCATCAGCTTTCCTGGAGGTTCTTGAGCTTTTGTTCTGGCCACCAGTTAACTAACTTCTCTAACCTGACGGTGGGTAATCCATTCATCAAATCTCGTGGAACACCCTTTTGCCAGCCCAGTGTCCAGAGACAATTACGTTTATGATCAATATTTCGCCTACCTGTTTTTACTGGCAATGAAACCCTTCCAGTTCCATTGAGCTTTGGGCTAGGTGGCCTAGGGGCAAGGCTGACTGTTGCAAGCCTTATTCCTCTTGGCTCAAATTTAGTGGAGGAAAAAACCACTGGCCCATATTTTCTTTCATAGTTAATCAACTCTTGGACAACCTCCCCCCATGTCCATACTTTATATCCTGACTGCAGCTGGTTAGAGGTTAGACCCTTTCCCCCCCTTCAATGCGGGTGAAGTCAGTCAAATTATTCATAATCTGGATGGTAGCCTGATCTCAGTATTCAATCATAAACACAGTGTACTGCATGGGAGACAAGATTAGCTCTTTTACTGCCTCATAAGGCAGGGATTCCCACTCTGTAATATTGCACCTCAGTACTCTGTAGAAAAATCCTTCTTTCCTGCATTCATCCCTGTCTAAGCAAGTTACATACAGGCTGCAGAGATGCAAGGAGGAGGGCGGGAGAGGTGTGGCCAGCATCGGGGAGGTGGCGAGGGTGGGAGGGGAGGCAACAGGGAACAATTAGAAGAAATTCTTCCTTGTCAAATTTGCTTAAGCCCTTGCATTATTTAGTGCAAACAGACAACAGTTTAGCAGCTGTTCTGTCTTTAGCAATAGAAGCCTCCCAGAGTTTTATACCAATTTTATCCCAAAGCTCCCCATCAAGAGAGAACACAGTTTTCAGAAATTCAGAAACATTTTTACTGCAACCTGGAAATAAATCCCAAAGGGGTCCCATTCTGTGTTAATCTGTAACTGATTAGAAAGAAGCCTTCAACTTTTACTCTGATATATCAATTTGAAGGATCGCTAAAATTTGTGCAGCAAATGCTTTTAGAGTGCTCACAACCATGCTTTTAAACTAATAGATAATTAATGGTTGTACAACTTTATGAAGTTGCATGTCAGATAGAATCATTATTAGCGGGCAAATGTGCCAAAAACATGTCTGCGGTGGATGCGATAGGGAGTGCCAGCAGGGCGTCCCCTGCTTCAAAGTGCACTTTACCTTTCTCACCCATCACAGATTCTCTCCTGCTTTTATTTCTCTGAGTCTGAAGGGTATTTTCCATTTGTACACTGTATCCGCGTGGCCAGTGCATGATACAGAGCCCAAGTGGAACACCTGCTCAGAAAACAGGATAAGCTATTAAGATCAACTCTCTTAGCGTGAGCCTTTGTCTCAAGTGATGCCTGGTCATAGTTGAAAAATCCTGGTTAGTGGGTTAGGCGAAGTAATCATTCTATAATACAGGGTCATCCCCTTCGCTTGGGATTTCTTTCCAGGTTTCGTCTTTGCAAATTAAGAAAAGCTAATTGATAGGCTAATAGCATTACCACCAATCATTACTAATACATGAAAAGAACGATTCCCGTAGATTCCAGCATTAGTAACATCAAATTCTGCTTAATTTACATTCAATCTATTACTAAAATAGAAGAAGCACACAATAACCTAGACAATGCCTAATAATTCTAATTCCTGAGACCTGCAGTGGTAACACTGGCAATTCTCCCATTATGTCACACCACTGTTATCTACAGTATAACAGGTTACAAAGCAATACCAGTAAGAAGCACACAATCCCAGTCACTATGAGAGCTGAATGCTAGTCTTTGCCTTGAGATGAGGCCGAACATATCGTACTTGGACCCACATAGGGCCAGTCCTGACGATTCCCATCGGACCGCCTTGACCAGACTATGCCAATCAAAGGAGGTGGTGAGCTCCATCTGTATCATGTCCAATAGGGCTTGGCAGGCCAAGCCGGAAGTAGCCATCACCGATCTTAACTTAACTAGCTGCCAATCAAAAGACTCCCAAGTAGGCTGACCCTGAGGATCCTGTACCACGGGGCGTACAAGCAGTCCTCCCCCCTCTGACGGTTGCAAGATAATATCCCCTTGAAGTGCGCAGTTCTTAGCAATCATGTGCCAATGGCCCACCGGATCTTTAAGGGGCGCTGCTGAAGCGTGCTCCTGCTGTTGTTGCACAGCTTGAATTTGAACCGCCTGAGCTAATGACCTAGAGTTAACTGAATGCCCCTGAAGCTCTTCTAACAACCTCTCAGGCAAATCATCCCCCTCAGAATCCCCAGCGCTCTGAGCAGTCCCGCGGCCCCCCCCCCCCCCCCCCCCCCCCCCAGAAACTACTGAAGGACCAACAGCTGCCAATGGTATACTAACGTCTGAGGAGATGCCTGAACTGTACACAGGGGTCGGGCGCGAAGCAGAAGGAGCAGCCAAGGCAGAAGGAGCCAGCGCCAGCACAGGATCGACCGCAATACCGGGGGCAAACGGCCCCTCCTCTGCGAACAAGGGAACAAGGAATCTAAGGCTTTTCCCTCGGTGACCGGGAAAGCCTGTGCTAACTCCTGAGAATCATCACAATCCTCCCCCTTTTTCTCTCTATTTATCTCCCCAGCACATTCCTGAGCTGAATCACCAGAGCTGGAAACTCTCCCCTGAGTTGTTAGAGCTCGAATTTCCTGGCTCTGCCGCTTTCGGCGAGCCATAAACGGCACCCACAGCTGCCATCCGAACACTCCACGATTCGCGAAATTTATGGGGGCAAGCTCGTTGCACCCCCCAAACAGGGATAAGCTGGAGAGCAGAATTATTCCCTGCCCCAGCGGATGATAGTAACTCCATCCCTGCAGCTTGAACCTTATCCAGGTCCATAGCCTGTGCGGCTGACTCAATCAGCCCCCCCTGAATCATCCATTGGATGAGCCCCTCCGTGCTGTTGGAGGAAAATGTGCTCCCCATGTCTTTTGCCAGCACTTTTAAAACCTTTATCGTCTCCATAACGGATCCTGCCGCCATGGTAGAGACTGAAATTCACTGGACTCGTCCCTCTCTGGACCCGTCCTCCCAATTCACTGGACCCGTTCGACAAACCCGTCCACCTCCTCCGGAGTCAACCTCTCTCCAGACCTGTCTGCTCTTCCCGGACCCATCTGCGCCGCTTATCACTCTGCTTGCTTACTGGTGCGCCAAACTCTACAAAAGAGTAAAAACAATCACTCTCCACAAGCACGCCACAAGCACTCTCCACAATCGCAAATCACAAGAACACTATCATATCGGGGTCACCACTTGACGTAGCCGTCAATTAGCCCGACTTATCCTGGGGCCTCGACCGTCTGGGGCAGAGAGACATAGTCATGGATGCCATGAAGTCTTCTCTCAATTTAATGCTGCATCACACAGCTTATATACCAGCATGGCCTCCACGCATGCGTGACCCATACACCCGCTATGCAACCCCACACACGACCCTTCCCACTCCATTAATTTGCGGAAATCAAGCTCTATAGCCCGGGAGATATAGAGCAGGTATGTTTATTCCAGCGCTGCACAAAACGCCGGGTGCAAGGGGCATCGCTCCTCCTAACTTGCACACCCACAAACAGAAGCACTACGTTTTTAAAAGTCAAGCTCATACATAATCAGTAGATTTCCAAGAACTCATTCACATATTCCGTCCTTTTCCAAGAAATCATTTACATAATGTCCCTCCTCTTGGGGCATGTGTTGTAGCCTCTTCTGGTGGTCGTTGGATGAAGGCTCAATGTCTTCCTCCCCGTCTGGTGGTCATTCTTGGATGAAGTCAGTAGTCTTCATCATTGTGTTCTTCCAACCTTTGTCCCAGTTTAGAGCATTCCCCTTATCTTGCATGCCTCTGCAATGTTTGTTCCCCTTTCCATTGTTCTCTCATTGGTCCCTTCTTTGCTGACAGGAGATAGCTTTCCTTTTGGGATAGCTCACTGTAGCACTTCCTCGGGCTAACAAAAGTTAAGCTAATCAAGTTCTTCCTTGGGGCTACAGAAGTTAAGCTAATCAGGTGCTTCCTTGGGCTAACAAAAGTTAAGCCAAGCAAGCGCTTCCAAAAAATAAACTAACGTTTTCTTGAGCTCGCAAAAGCTGCTATTAATTTTCTAAGTCCTGCATCCTCTAACTCCTTACTTCACCCAGAGTCCTCTCTTGCATAAATCATGTCATCACGAGGCATCAGGCAAAGTGCTTCTTCATATCACTGATCCATGGTTCCGCTTCAGCTGCTTCCGACTGTTGTTATTTTAGCAGTTCCTTACTCAGGCCCATCCCCTTGTTGACCTTGTCCCGCAACACAGACCTACTACGTACCTCGCTGGACCCACGGTGGTGACTATCATCTCTTTTGCTCTCTACAGAGACTCCTTGCTTGTATTTCCTATCTTTCCTATCGCCCATCTTCCCTTCCCCATCTCCCCAAACAGCTAGGACTTGTAATAAACTGGCTGGACCAACATTTGAACCGTTGTTTCTTAATCTCACACCAGGTATACACAAATAAAAGAACCTTCCCTCCCTCCTATAAATTGGAGCAAGGCATGGAGGGAAGAGAGAGAGTCTGGGAAATGGAGAACTTCCCTCTGGCTGAGGAGGGAGTGGTCCAGGAGTGTCTGTGTGGGATCAATATGCATAAATACTTGAGCCCCGATGGGATGCATCTACGTGTGCTGAGGGAGCTGGAAGAGGTGTTTGCCGAATTGTTCTCTATCATATTTGACAGGTCTTGGAGAACAGGTGTCACGGAGTTATTTAGATCAATCTGTGTCTGTGACAGGGGGGCAGTAGGCCCGTGGGCCCCCCGGCCCCCGAGAAATGGGAAGGGAAAAGGGAAAGCTGTAGGGAGATGGGAACTGGGTTCAAGGAAACAAACAGAGCAGCGGCAACGATCTAAGGAGTAAAACTTATTTTACTAATGATGATATCGGAATGCAAGATAAACCAATATAATACAATCTAATTGAAATTGAGGCTAATAAGTAAAATAAGAGAGAGAGAGGTTTCCGAAGACCGAGAAGCCTACTTTGAAATTGAAGGCGCACGGCTTGGAAGCACACCCACACCCGCTGCCAGGCAGTGAGAGAGAGAGAGTGAGCATCGCTTCCATGACGCATTTTCCTCTTTGACTGCGAGGTCCTCTGGGATGTGTAGTTCTTCTTCTTTGTGCTCCACATGATGTCATGATGTGGAATACCAATAGCAAAAAATTACAAAACCACGACAACAGGAGAGGTGCCTGAAGACTGGAGGGTGTTCAATGTCACTCTGGTCTTCAAAAAGGGCAAGAAAGAGGATTTGGGAAACTACAGGCCAGTCAGTCTCACCTCTATCCCTGGAAAGGTGATGGAACATCTTGTTCTAGATGCCATCTCCAAGCAATTGGAAGAGAAGAAAGTCATCAGGAGTAGTCAGTGTGGATTCACCAATGGAAAATAGTTCTCGATCAAACTTGTAGCCTTCTATGATGTCATCAATGTCTGGGTAGATGGGGGGAGAGCAGTGGCTGTCATTTACCTTGACTTCTGCAAGGCTTTTAATACTGTCTCCCACGACATCCCAATAATGAGGCTGAGAAAGTGTGGGGATAGATGAGTGGACAGCAAGGTGGGTTGAGAACTGGCTGAGCTCAGAGGGTGGTGATCAACGGTGCAGTTTGGTTTGAGACCTGTGACTAGTGGCATTCCCAGGGGACGGTACTGGGTCTGCTCTTGTTCAATACCTTCATCAACAACCTTGATGAGGAGATAGTGTCCACTCTCAGCAAGTACAGTGATGATACAAAGCAGGGAGGAGTGGCTGACACACAGTAAGGCTGTGCTGCCATTCAGCAAGACTTGTAGACTGGAGAGCTGGGCAACAATAAACCAGATGAGGTTTAATGAAAGCAAGTACAGAGTCTTGCACCCGGGAAGGAATAACCGCAAGTATCAGTAAAGTTGGGACATGACATAATGGAGAGGAGCTCTGTGGAGACAGACTGAGGGGTCCCGGTGGACAACAGGTTGGTGATGAGCAAGCAGTGTGCCCTGGTAGCCAAGAAGGCCAATGGGATTCTGGGGTGCATTAAAAGGAACATGGCCAGCAGGTCAAGGGAGGTGATCCTCCCCCTCTATTCTGCCCTGGTCAGGCCTCATCTGGAGTACTGTGTCCAGTTCTGGGCTCCCCGGTACAAAAAAGACAGGGATCTCCTGGAGAGAGTCCAGCGGAGGGCCACAAAGATGACAAGGGGCCTGGAGCACCTCTCTTATGAGAGAGGCTGAGCGAACTGGGTCTGTTCAGCCTTAAGAAAAGTAGACTGAGAGTGAATCTGAATAATGTCTGTAAATATCTAAGGTGCAGGAGGCAAAGGGATGAGGCCAGACTCTTTTCAGTGGTCTGTGGGGACTGGACAAGGGGAAATGGCCACAAATTCAAGCATAGGAAATTCTGCGCAAATATGTGTAAGAACTTGTTCACAGTAAGGGTGACAGAGCACTGGAACAGGCTGCCCAGGGAGGTTGTGGATTCTCCTTCTCTGGAGATATTCAAGACCAACCCGGACACTTGTAGCAGTGGTGCTACAAATTCTCCATGCTCTGCTTTGCATAATTTATCAATAACTGCATACAAACCAATGTGGTTAGCAGTTTAATGGTAAATGAGAGAGAGGTAGAGAGGGTGAGAGAGAGAAAGAAAGAAGAGAGAGGAACAGAACAGAGAGAGAAAAAAGAGAGCAAGAGAGAGGCCTCTCTGCCTCGTGGTATTAGCGTATATATACATTCTACTTCATCTATGTCCCCTTTTTACTATGCATAATATTATCCAATTATAGGGCAGGGGAGGTCCTGTCATGTCACAACTCGTTTCCCCGGAAATGCCACTACAACATCTCCCCCTCCCTATGCTCAAGCAAACCCAATACAACTTGAGAGGACCCTAACCGCATACACCTGAAATCCCCCTGTTGCGCCTATGCATTCTATTGTCCTTGCCCTTGCCCTGTTGCAGCGTGAATATCGCATATCGCCCAAAATCTTATCTAAAGGAAAGGATTATATATTCTACTTTCAATTCTAGACACACGTTTCAGCATTCGCTAAACTCTAACATACAGCATAATCACCAGCAGTAAGCATATCACTATTAGGACTAACACAATTAAAACTGGATGGAGCGCAGCATTAAGAATCCCTGTCACAGTTGGAGACCATCCAAGAAGCAACTCCCACCAGTGGTGTCCTCCGTCCTTCTTCACTCGCTCCAGGACGCGATGTACCTCTGTTGTATCATGGTGAACAGAGACTCAAGTTTTCTGTCCATTGTCCTGAATGCGTTCCAACAGCTGGTGTAGATCATCATGTTGTCGCAATTTCTTCACCAGAAGAAGGTGCATCCCGATGGGAACAGGTGACAAATTCTGAATTAACACGTAGTTAGACTGCAACAGCTGATACGAAGTAACTGGAACTGAATAATTGAAATCACAACCTACAATGCTAGCAAAGTTACAGAAGTTTGAGCGAGTACTAATATTTACACTAATATGGGCAATAAGCAGAGAATCACAGAAAGTCCTTACACATGCACATCCTTTCCCAATACATATATTGATAAGCATCGTCTCATGTACCGCATCAGGGTGGATCTCAAAATGACAGATGTTCTGCTCCGTGTCCAAGCACACATCTTGAGTTCCAAGAGTATTACCTTCGCATATAAACTGTCGCTGTTCTTTTACAGCACAAGAACTAATATCAACAGTTTGCCATTTTTGTCCATTCTTATGAGCCCACCTACGATGTTCCATCGGACAAAGCACTGCTCCATATGCCGGTGCAACCATGACAACCAACCTGCTGTTGGCCTGTATTCTTAATGGCATACAGCCAGATTTCGTAAATCTGTGGAGATAAGACCTTTTTTATTTTCTCTGTAAAAGTAGAGCCTTTAGAAGGAATTGATGTAAGCGGAGTAGCTGTTGTGTAGGGAGGGTGCTCTCCCCGAGAGTAGGAAACACAAATAATAACAAGGATGTCAGCATTTGAATAGCGCATGACTTTCTTGAAGTAATCAGTGGGTCCTCAGGACCTGGTTTTCCTGGGAGCCACCACTGCAAAGCAAAACCCTACTTATTGTCAGAATTTGCGAAACAATTTACACCTTGTTACTATCTCAACCCGGGTCATGATTGTCATCATCATCTTTCTTGCGAAGGTCCTGTTTCACTTTCCTTGATGGAACCCACAGGATTTTCATTTGTGCCTGGGCCTGAAGTGTTGCCCAGACCATCTCCCTCCCTTCAATGAGGGTAAAGTCAGTCAAATTATTCATCAGCAAATGCTTTTGGAGTGCTCGCAACCACAATTAATGGTCGTACAACTTTACAAAGTTGCATGTCAGATAAAATTGTCATTAGTGGGCAAATGTGCCAAAAACATGTCTGCGGTGGATGCGATAGGGAGTGCCAGCAGGGCGTCCCCTGCTTCAAAGTGCACTTTACCTTTCTCACCCATCACAGATTCTCTCCTGCTTTTATTTCTCTCAGAGTCTGCAGGATATTTTCCATTTGTACACCGCATCCGCGTGGCCAGCGCGAGATACAGAACCCAAGTGGAACACCTGCTCAAAAACAAATAAGCTAATAAGATCAACTCTCTTATTGTGAGCCTTTGTCTCAAGTGATGCATGATTATATCTGAAAAATCCTGATTAGTGGGCTGAAGGAGAAGTAATCATTCTGTGATACAGGGTCATCCCCTTCGCTTGGGATTTTTCTCAGGTTTCATCTTTGCAAATTAAGAAAAACTAATTGATAGGCTAATAGCATCACACAAAAAGAACAATTCCCGTAGATTTCAGCATTAGTAACATCAAATTCTGCTTAATTTACATTCGATCTACTACTAAAATAGAAGAAGGAGACAACAACCTAGACAATTTAGGTTACGCCTGAACTGAACACAAGGGGAGCAGCCAGGGCGGGAGCCGGCGCCGGCACAGGATCGACTGCAATGCCGGGGCAAACGGCCCCTCCTCTGTGAACAAGGAATCTAAGGCTTTTCCCTGAAGACGAGGAGACCAGTCACTATTGTCCCAACCCCACTCCTCCTTCCATAGCGTATACTGTACTGGTTTTAGTATCATGCGCATAAGGTTTTCAATATCATGAGGGAGCAGAGGGCCCTGTGCTGCAAGTGATTCAAGAGCATTAAAGGTCCAAGGCGAACTCAACCCCTTCTTCTCAATGGCCTCTATCAGCCGACCAACTGCTTTCGGTTCCAAAGGGATCCACTGGTGCCTGGGGCCACCCTGACCAGGCACCCGTGTAATAATAACAGGAAATGCCTCTGCCCCTGCAGGGATAGACAAGCTTCTATCCTCAATAAATTCCTTTATCTTTGACCAATCCGTGACTTGGTCACGCCAGTCCTCCCCGGAGTGAAGCCGAGCCCGCAACCCGCCCCCTCTCGAGGGTGGGTTACGGTGATGGGGAGTGTCTCCGCCCCCGCTGATTTGGATTGGTTTCTATCTTGATCACGCCTATCTTCCCCACCCCCCGGGGTGGAGCCAAACCCACAGCCCATCCTCCCGGGAGGAAGGGTTACGATGACCGGGACTGCCTCCGCCCCCGTTGCCATGGATCGGCTTCTCTCTTGGTCACGCCTACCTTCCCCTCCCCCCGGAGTGGAGCCGATCCCGCAGCTCACCCCCTCAGGAAGAAGGGACACATCCTCCCGCTTCTGCTCAACTCCCTTCCCCCACTCCGAGAATGCGGAGGAATGCAGATAAGGATACTTCAGTTGCCTTGGAGACTGTAGGGAAGATCCGAGGTCACTCCCCTTATCTGATAAGGATACAATAGGTTGCTGTTCTCTGTTATCTCTTTCTTGCTGTTTATCTCTTAGCTGCTGCACGTTTGGGGCTGGGGGTGCAGTCGGGGTGGTTGGCGCCATCTTAGGCCATTGTTCTTCCTCCGGGGGTCTGCAAAGAAGCCCGCTCCCCGACTGCAACCCTTGGTTCCCCGGCCCCAGCAAAGTTTGAACTGGAACAAGCGATTTACCCTCCTTCTTGGCAGCCTTAAGGGCTCTTAATATTAACCCCCAAGTCATAAGTTCTGCAGGTTTCTGAGTACTCATTACATGCTGTGCCAGCACTGATGTAAATAAGTCCCATTTCTGGTAATTCAGAATATCACCAGGGGACGAAATTTCCCCTTCCCTCTCCAGCCGCGTGAACACGGATGCAAGTTCCTTCTTAGAAGGAACATTTTTCCCACAATATTCTTTACGAAATTGAAGAAGTACCTTTACAATGTTCTCCATGGTTTTACCAGTCATCTGGAAGTAACCTGCCGCCTCTCCACAGGTCCTGAAGTCCCCCAGGCAAGCGTTCTACGCTGATTTCGGCTCTTACCGCCCTTCCGTGGGTGACCTGCCACCACTTCACAGGTCTGGCGTCCCACGGGCACGCGCTATGCATGAATTTCGGCTGTACCGCCCTTCTGCAGCCGCCCACTGCAGGCTCACAAAGCTTTAACAAGAGCAGTCCTCACATGGGGCACCAACTGTAGCAGTAGTGCTACAAATTCTCCATGCTCTGCTTTGCATAATTTATCAATAACTGCATACAAACCAATGTGGTTAGCAGTTTAATGGTAAATGAGAGAGGTAGAGAGGGCGAGAGAGAGAAAGAAAGAAGAGAGAGGAACAGAACAGAGAGAGAAAAAAGAGAGAGAGAGCAAGAGAGAGGCCTCTGCCTTGTGATATTAGTGTATGTATACGTTCTACTTCATCTATGCCCCCTTTTTACTATGCATAATATTATCCAATCATAGGGCAGGGGAGGTCCTGTCGCGTCACAACTCGTTTCCCCAGAAATGCCACTACAACAGACACTTACCTGTGAAGCCTGCTATAGGGGGCCTGCTTTGCAGGGGGTTTGGACTTGATGATCTCTGCAGGTCACTTCCAGAATCACAGAACTGTAGGGGCTATGTTCTCTATTCGGACAGCAATGTCTTTCCACAGTTCAGCAGCCCAAATAGGTTTACCCCTCTGCTGCCAGTTATTTTGCTCCCACTGCTGTAACCACACCTATAAGGCATTTGCCACCATCCATGAGTCAGTATAAAAATAAAGCATTGGCCACCTCTCCTGTTCAACAGTACCTAAGGCCAGCTGGACAGCCTTTACCTCTGCAAATTGGCTTGATTCTTCTTTTCCTTTGGTGGCCTCTGCAACCTGTCGTGTGGGGCTTCACACAGCAGCTTTCCATCTGCGATGCTTTCCCACAATATGACATGGTCCAACCGTGAACAGGGCATATTTCTTTTCATTTTCTGGTAGTTCATTGTATGGTGGGGCCTCTTTAGCACGTGACACCTCTTCTCCTGGTGATGTTCCAAAGTTTTTACCTTCAGGCCAGTCCATGATCACCTCTAAAATTCCTGGACGACTGAGGTTCACCATCCGAGCTCATTGTGCAATCAGTGCAATCCACTTACTCCGAGCAGCATCAGTAGAATGAAGGGTGGAGGGAACCTTTCCTTTAAATATCCAGTTTATCATTGGCAGCCAAGGTGTTAAAAGGAGCTGTGTTTCAGTACCGATTTCTTCGGAAACAGCTTGAAATCCCTCATACGCAGCTAAGATCTCCTTTTCAGTTGGAGCATAGTACTCTTCAGACTGTCTGTTCCCTCAGCTCCATAATTCGAGGGGTCGGCCGTGGATTTCTCCTGTGGCCCTTTGCCACAGACTCCAAGTAGGGCCTCCCTCTTTTGCAGCAGTGTAGAGGGTGTTCTTTACATCCCGTCCCATCCATACTGGCCCAAGGGCCATGGCATGGGCTATCTCCTGTTTAATTTGCTCAAAAGCCTGATGCGGCTCTGGTCTCCACGTAAAATTATTCTTCTTCCACATCACCCGATAAAGGGTGTTTACAGTGAGGCTGTAGTTTGGAACATGAAATGTTCAGTAAATGTCATGGTAAATATTTTCTGAGGCTTATAATTGAATATCTTTGAAGATATTTGGTTGCCTGGCTCACCAAAATGTAAAGCAAACAAAGGTGATAACAGAGTCTATTTGAGACACAGGTGCTACAGAACAAGATATCAAAGAAAGAGGAACCAACTCACCCCTCCCAGCAACAGCCTGGAAAAAAAGGACAAGCTGAAGAATGCAGCCTCCTTCAGTCCGAACTCTGACATGCTGGGAGAAGGAAGCAAAAGGCAGGGGGAAACCCACACACAGACTTAAACTGCATACGTGCTCCTGGAAGCACTGCTGAGATGGGGAGAGAGGAAGGGGTGAGTCTAGGCTCCACCCCCCCCACTCCAGGCACTCAAGTGATCACATACTGGTTCAGGCTGTGACCTTGGAATTCCACTGCACTCCACCCCTTCACTGCAGGAACCAATGACTGAGCAGGTAGGGGGTGAGCTCCTGCAGTTTGGTGGTTAAGAATACAATGTACATAGTGATGCATTTACTATACCTGCCTCAATGTAAAATGTTAAAGCACTAAAGGTAATGGGGAGTTTTTTTGTAGTTTTCTTGGGCCAGTACTTGATGTTCCTTCTGGAAGCATATCTCCTTCAAGGACCAGTAGCAGTTTGGGTTCATGTTTGCCAGTTCCCAAAAGTTCAGCAGTTCACCACGGGGTGTCATGATGTTTCCTCATGGACACTGGAGCATGCTGGAGTGATGTTGCTCATGCTTGCCCTCCTGTGAACTTATGACCTCAAGGGGAGTAATACATACGTTTAATAGGCATGAGGAGGGCTAGGTCTGCCCTCCATGGTAAGATACAGGCCATATTTTGGTCTTGAGTCAATAGCCTGTATCAGGGTGGCTTGGCCTTTGATACCACACCCTTTGGCCTGATATCTGTGGCTGGATCACTATATCAGGTACCAAAGGGGGGGGGTTCTAATTTGCCACATGGACATGATTAACATCACCTTTGCAACGAAAACAGGGGTGTCAACTACTACCTCTGCTGGCCATGCACCGATTACTGGAGGGTTTACCAATCCCCCAACCTCTAACAATCTCCCCCAAGGTGCAAGGAGTCTACACCATTTTGGTCCTATTTGCACCTTCCAAGTCCATTTTACATTGTGATTCCCCGGCTGTAGGTCCTCGGGGCAGCAAGCAGAAGATTATTCATGGTGCCAACTTGTGGCTTGAGCGAGGTGTCCTTGCCTGTAATTTGTATACTAAGCGGGGAGGCCCAAGTTGTCTGCAATATTCTTAAAGCACTGAGTCTGCTATCTCTCGGTCTCTCATTCAAGTCTTGCAGGGTTTCATAAAGCCTCTTGGTCCACCCCTGCAAGGACTGTGAATCTGCCTTCAGAGCAGTCCTTCAGGATCCTGTTACATATTTCTATTAGGCCTGCTCCCACTGGATTATAGGGCAGGTGAAACTGCCATTTGATGTTGTTGTCTTCGGCCCACTTCTGCACAGTTGTACCTGAGAAACGCGTACCTTGGTCACTCTCAAGGACCTCAGGAGTCCCATATGATGCCATCAGCATAGTTAGAGCTTTAATGGCATAGGTTTGGTTTTCCTTTGCTACAGGATAGGCTTGCATCAATCCACTCACTGTACTAACACAGGTTAGGGCATATCTAGCCCCCTCAGATCAAGGAAGGGAACCTATATAATATATATACAGCCATCGCTGTAATGAATTGTGTCCTCTAGTGAGATGGGCCATAGTTTCCAGCAGAGGTCTCGGTCTCATTCGTGAGCAAGCGTCACAGTCCTGACATGCCTAGACAATATCCGGTAACTGTATGGGCAGCCCCCATGCTTTAGCCACTGCCCACACAGTTTTCTGTCTTGCATGTCATAATTTCCGATGCAGCCAGTGGGCTATGTCTTCTGCTGATGTACTTCCTAGCCATTGAACTTGAGCCAGTGTGACAGCTTCGTCATTGCCCGGTGACTGCAAGGGTTGATGTCCAGAGACATGGTGTGCTCATACAGTCCTGTGCCTAACCACGTTCCATATATCAACCCACATATCTTTGCCCCAGATAGGTCGGGCATGGGTAGTCCCATCCTGAGTGGCCCACTGTACTATCCAGAACATGAAACCTTGGTAGTCTGCCCAACTATCCATGCGGATATCCAGTGCACTGTCACACGGCTTTTGAGTTACCACTATCCACACAGCTCGTAGCTCAAGCCCATTGGCTACTTTGTCCATCCCCTTCTTCTAACCATATCGTTTCAGTTGAGGGATGGTATGCAACAGCTTGCCACCTACTTGGGCTCCCTCTGCTGGATCCATCTGTGTACTAAGCATCTTCTGGAATAGGGTATTTCCCCTCCTGTACAGGACTCTTCTCTAGACAAGTAACCACTATTTCCTCAGGTATCTCACTGTGATATGCTACCAGGCTGAGTGTCTTTTGCAGTTCTTCCTTCAGTGGAGATGATGATAGGCGGCTTCTCTGACTAATGTAGGCAACCCAGCGTGCCGCTGTTTGTGATTGGGCCACCCCCGTCTTAGCAATGTGGGTTAGGTCTTTTACCCACCCCTGGATCTGTAAAGTTATTTTAATAATAACCTCTGCAGCCTGAGTTCTATTGGTTCTACCACCTGCAATGCAGAATAGGTAACCAATAACTGTTTTTCAACCATGCTGTATCTCTCTTCTACTCCAGGCCGAACCTGCGACCAGAACCCAATTGGGATTCGAACCCAACTCCAGCACTACCATAGCCCCCAGTTGAACCCTTCTTGAGTTACATCACATCTTGTTCGGCTGGGAGGGTTGCATTGAATATACCCAGTGCCTGGGCCTGTTTAACAGCTATTTTTGCTCACTGGAAGGCTTCTCGTTCTGTTCTACCCCAATCCCATACTTGGCCTTTTTTCGTAATCAATACAGAGGTTTTAGCAGTTGTGCTAAATGGGGTATCGTGATATCCAGTATCCTAATATACACAAAAACTCCTGCAACTGCTTCGGTTTCATGGGAACCGGGAGTGCTTGGATCTTATCTATGATTGCACTGGGTAAGACCATAGTCTTACCTGACCAGACAACACCCACGAATTTAACTGATAGCCCTGGTCCTTGTACTTTTTGTGGATTATGACAAAAAGTAGATGAATGCACGTACCCCTGAGGTAGGACCTGAAAAGTCCATTGCCTACCCTCCCATGTAAATGCAAACTGGTCTTGAGATTCCTGAGCAATTGGAATGCTGAAAAATGCATTTGCTAGATCCAGAATGCAGTGATATGTTCCTATCTCTCTACTTAACGTATCCATGAGGGAGACAATGTTGGGTACGGCCGCATGGGTCGACAGCATGACTTGATTTATTTCTCTGTAGTCTACTGTCATTCACCACACACCATCTGACTTCCTGACCAGCCATATGGGGGAGTTGTATGGGCTGTATGCAGGTCTAATGATCCCTACTCTCTCCAGCTCCTGCATAGTCTTGGTATTTTCTTCTTGCCCACCCGGGAGACTATACTGCCTTGTATTTCTGATCTGGTGTGGTTGTGGCAAACAGTCTCTGTTTTGGCATGACCCCTTATTATTGCCTGCACCACCCTGATGCTAATACATCTTTTCCTCAATCTGAACTCTCCCACAGTGGGCTGGAGAGTCAGACCCCACAGGATGTCTATCCCCTATATGTACTCTGGCCTGTAGTAGTCCCCAACCACAAGTCTCTCTTTGTTGCCTTGGTTTTTGACTTGCTCATTGCCATTCTCCAGGGGCAACTCTTCACTCTCACCCTTCCTTTATGCCTCCTCTCCCACTTCCTCTCCTGTCCCTTCTGAACACGTTGTAGCTGTCAATAGCCACATTTAAGTCACGGGAATCATCCCACCAGGTTTCAGTAATAGGAACAACATTGTGGTTTCCGACTCCTCCTGTTTGTTTCCCAATGTGCGTGTGTTTGTGTAGAGGCACTTCAGTTGTGCAGCTGGTCTTGTCACCTTCTCGGAGGATAAGTCCTTAATTTCTATGTAGTATTCACCTTTAGTCTCCCTATTGCCTTCATCATCGTGAGATGCAGCAGGGGTTGAGGGCCCCCACTAGCACCTTGTCCTTCTAACTTGCTCTGTCATCCCACAAGTTGTTGTGAGCAGGCTCACTATCACCCCCTTCCCTCTTCAAACCTAGTTTAAAGCCCTGTCAAAGAGCCCAAGCAACTCCTAGGCCAGAATCCTAGCATAGTTGTTATTATAAAACATTGTAACAGACGAATAGCCAGAGGTTACAAGGGAACAACTCACCCACACTGAGGCTCACAGCTAGGATAGATGCACACCACAAGGAACTCCACACAGGAGCAATCTCCAAAAGAGATGCTGCCTTAGTAGTGGTCAGCCCTTAAATAGGATCTAGGAGAGGTGGAGTCAAGCTCCACCCCTCCTGGGAGCACAGCTGAATTACCTTCACCTGTGCTCCCACAGCTGACCCATCACTTGCCTCAGATGGTTAATCAGAGGTTCAGGCTGTGATTAACAGTTTCCCATACACTCCACCCCTTCACAGCATGAACCAATGATTAGGCTTCTTTCTCTTACCAGGAACAATAAAGTGCGCTAAATTCCACATTGTTGTCGGTTTCCTTTCTATAATTCTTACCCTTGATTTTCTAGGGTAATTTTGAAATTTTTGATCATCCTTCAACTGTTTCCACAGCTGAAGGAGAATGTGGTTGGGCTGCCGATCAATTTTTGCAAATTGAATGCCAGCCCTGATAAGATCATTGAACTTTTTTTTTTTTCAGGACACCCTTATGGGTCCTGACTGAGGAGCTCATGGAGCCGGCCCCTTAGTTCTAACCACTGGCATAACCTTCCTCTATCACTCGAATATTACGTTTAGTTCGCAGGCGTTCTGTTTCCCCTAGATCGGCTACTAGCTGAGCTGCCCACTGAACTGCCACATCTGATGCCACTAGAGGGTTTAGTATAGACACCAAAGTGCCATACATATGAGAAGGGGCCTATTGTAAAATTAGGTCCCTCATTCCTGCTGAGAATCTAACCATATCAGGGCTATCAAAGGTGTCTTCATAAATGGCCTCTCTCATTCCTAGCTCCCTGATATAATTTGGAAGGTCCTCCATAGAGGACCATAATCCTGCATTTAATGGCATATCTAACTTATTTGGCCAGACTATATGACATGCGGCCATCAACCAATCCAGAATAGAATGGTTCTCCTCCAGGAACTGGGTTCCACCATATAATCTCTGCCTAAGGGCAGGATGAACAGTTACAGTGGCCAGTTTCGATAATTTTCACCCCCTTGTTTAACCAGGTCCATTGTTTCAGACACAGAATCATCATTTATCAAAATATTACGGACCTGAGAGATAGGGGAATGTAATAGGGGTCTTTTCCCTGCCAGTATACTAAGTTCTTGTTCTAATTTTCCGATATGGTCCTTTAATAATTGATCCTCACTTTCTAATACACTCGATCTGATTTCCGCTTGATTTAAAGCAGTTAATAGTGGCCATGCCACTGTAGAAGCAGCTAATTGCCTGTCTCTCATAATCAAGACGTCCTTATTTGGTCCTCCAAAGCATTCCGCCATGCAGAATGGAGAAAAAATCCCCATAACCCCAGTTTTCAGCTGTAGTGGCCAATTGATAATAGAGAGAACCCATAAACCCTGGGATCTGCCCCAGAATCATTTTGACTAAGGGGGTTATGTTCTCCCCCCTGACCCATTTATACATTCTCCATAAAAAAGACATTACGTCTCCTGCCTGGCTCCCAAATGTATATTTATTATTATACAAGGTTGTAACAGATGAATAGCCAGAGGTTATAGAGGAACAACTCACCCACACTAAGGCTCACAGCTAGGATGGATGCACACCACAAGGAACACCACACAAGAGCAATCTCAAAAAGAGATGCTGCTTTACTTGTGGTCAGCCCTTAAATGGGATCTAGGAGAGGTGGAGTCAAGCTCCACCCCTTCCGGGAGCACAGCTGAATTACCTTCACCTGTGTTCCCGCAGGTGACCCGTCACTTGCCTCAGATGGTTAATCAGAGGTTCAGGCTGTGATTAACAGTTTGCCATACAATCCTCTTCCACCTTTGTCCTAGGTGGAACCCATCCGCAGCCATCAGGCCAGGCACCAAGTAAACTGCCCCATGATCAAAAAAAGCCAAAATTCCTGTGGTGGTGATTTGCGGAAATCAAACTTTATAGCCCAGGAGATATAGAGCAGGTATGTTTATTCCAGCGCTGCACAAAACGCCGGGTGCAAGGGGCATCGCTCCTCCTAACTTGCACACCCACAAACAGAAGCACTACGTTTTTAAAAGTCAAGCTCATACATAATCAGTAGATTTCCAAGAACTCATTCACATATTCCGTCCTTTTCCGAGAAATCATTTACATAATGTCCCTCCTCTTGGGGCATGCGTTGTAGCCTCCTCTGGTGGTCGTTGGATGAAGGCTCAATGTCTTCCTCCCCATCTGGTGGTCGTTCTTGGATGAAGTCAGTAGTCTTCATCATTGTGTCCTTCCAACCTTTGTCCCAGTTTAGAGCATTCCCCTTATCTTGCATGCCTCTGCAATGTTTGTTCCCCTTTCCATTGTTCTCTCATTGGCCCCTTCTTTGCTGACAGGAGATAGCTTTCCTTTTGGGATAGCTCACTGTAGCACTTCCTCGGGCTAACAAAAGTTAAGCTAATCAAGTGCTTCCTTGGGCTAACAAAAGTTAAGCTAATCAAGTGCTTCCTTGGGCTAACAAAAGTTAAGCCAAGCAAGCGCTTTCAAAAACTAACGTTTTCGCAAAAGCTGCTATTAATTTTCTAAGTCCTGCATCCTCTAACTCCTTACTTCAGTGGCACCAGCCTCTTAGCCATGTATTTATCAGATGGGTTTTCCTGGTCTTCTTGTTTGAAATACCTCAATAATTTTTGGTCAGGATGGTATCTCTGATAAAAACCGCTTTTATTCACAATTGCAATGGCAGGCACCCTGCTAGCAGAAGCACATCTAAGGACACGATATTACAGTTTTTATACCTTGTCTCCCATGCGTTTCCCCTCCCCTGTTTCCCCATTGGTTGGGTATTCCAGGTTACAATTTTACCCGAGGTTTGTATTTGTTAATTACATTCTGACACTTGTTAATTCATGTGTGCTATCTTGTGCCAGTCAGTCACCATCCTTCTGTTTCTGTTTCCGAGATGTCTCAGTACTCTTGTCGTATGGATATGTTGATTCCCTTCAAAGCTTCTTCCATTCTGTCCGAGGGACACTTTGTTAAACAAAGAGCCCCGGGGGGGGGGCAGTGATTCCAGTCCTTCCTGATATCTCTTCAGGCACATCCTTAGGTATGTCACGACTTGTATATTTTTACAGTGTGTACAATGAAACATTACGTATATATATATATATGTAAACATACATTGTTGCTAGTTTATACAAGTATATTGTTAATTATTTTAACTTCTCCTCTTTGGGTCCTTTATTACTCAGGTCTTGTTTGTCCAGCACCAAAAATCAGTAGTTTTATTTCAGACGGCTGGACAGACAGGAGCTGCAGGCTTTGTACCTATGACTTTTACCTAATTTTTAATAACTACAAATTGCTTTGCTTATATACTGAGACCTTGAATTAAAATATTTTTATCTTGTTCTAAATGCAGAAACAACATTTGATTCCCACATTTCCCTTAAACACAGTGTTAATTACATTATAAACAATGGCTGTAAACTCTTTAATTCTTTCCAAAGTGCTCCCTGTCTCCATTATTTTATTTTGGGGAGGAGTGCTGGACGGATTTGGGGTCATAGCTCAATATGGAGATTTGGTGGTCACCGGGTTCCACCTGGGGGATACATGGCAGCAAAGCTCATCCATGGAGATGGTATGGGATGGAATAGAACAGAATAGAGAGGTGTCCAAGGATTTGTTGTCTAAAATTAGGATTTTTTTTTGTGGATTTGAGGGCAAGAAATATCAAACGTTCTTTAAAATTGGATGATGTAATGGCAGTGCTCTGCTATCAGAATATCATTGCTGTACGGAGTGCTCACAGCTCAGGTGTCACTGATTGTTATTTTCATGTAGAACTGTGGGTCAGCATGGGGAATGCTGATACTGAGCGATCCATTGAAAATTTGGGAATTTTGTTTATAGGACACAGTGATCCCATTGAATGCATTTGCATCAGTGTGGATTTTCCCAGGAAAAGTTTAGTTTGTAATGGTATTGTAGGAACTGTGGGTTCCTCCTGCTCTACAGTGCTGTGCCTGAAGAATCACAGAATCACAGAATGACCTGGGTTGGAAGGGACCTCAAGGATCATGTAGTTCCAACCCCCCTGCCTAGCAGGGCCACCAAACATACACATTTACTAGATCAGGTTGCCCAGGGCCCGGTCCAACCTGGCCTTGAACACCTCCAAGGGCGGGGCATCCACAACCTCCCTGGGCAGCCTGTTCCAGGGCCTAACCACTCTCCTAGTAAAGAACTTCCCCCTAACATCCAACCTAAATCTTCCCTCCTTCAACTTGGATCCATTTCCCCTAGTCCTGCTATTGTCAGCCCTTTCAAAGAGTTTACTCCCCTCCTGGGTGTAGGTTCCCTTCAGGTATTGAAAGGCTGCAATGAGGTCACCCCGCAACCTTCTCTTCTCCAGGCTGAACAAGCCTAACTCCCTCAGCCTGTCCTCATAGGGGAGGTGCTCCAGCCCCCTGATCATCTTCGTGGCCCTCCTCTGGACCCTTTCCAAAATCTCCATGTCCTTCTTGTACTGAGGGCTCCACACCTGGACACAGTACTCCAGATGGGGCCTCACAAGAGCCGAGTAGAGAGGGACAATCACTTCCCTATCCCTGCTGACCACCCCTCTCAAGAATCACATATCTCTGTCTCATGGCTGCATTTCATAGAACCATAGAACCACAGAATCACTGAAGTTGGAAGAGACCTCTAAGATCATGTCCAACCATCAACCTGTCCCCACCATGCTTACTAGACATTGCTATCTGGTCTGGAGTTCATAGAACCACAGAACCATAGAACAACAGTATAGTTGGATTGGAAGAGTCCCTGAATATCATAGAATCACGGGAAAATTGGGTTAGAAGACAGTCAGAGTTGTACCTATGACAGCACATTCAGCTATTGTTTATTTTATGCTAACATTGGTTTCCCCACTTGGCAAAATGCTGCAGCACTCCACTGAGAGCTCTCTCGGAACAAACTGCCCCTGTATAAGTGTGGATGGAGATGTGGGGTGAGCTGACATGGGCTGTTTTCATAAGGCTGTGTGCTGCCAAGGGCAATGCTCCAATTCTGGCATTGTAGGGCAAGAGGTGATGGCCTCACATTATGCCAGGGGAGGTTCAAGTTGGAGATTAGGAAGTTTCTTCTCCAAAGAGCAGCAATATGTTGGCACAGGCTGCCCAGGGAGGTGAGGGAGTTCCCATCCCTGGAAGTGTTCAAGAACCGTGGAGATGTGGCATTTAGGGACATGGTCAGTGGGCATGGTGGGAGTGAGTTGGAGATCTTAGAGGTCTTTTCTAACCTTCACGATCCTATGGTTCTATTTAGGGTCATGGTTAGTGGTATGATGGGGATGGGATGGGGTTGGACTTGGGGATCTTGTGGTGCCAGTGTGTGCATGTTGCTGACCCCCTCACAATGCGCATGCAGAGGGACCAGCCCTGTTTGTCTGTGCCCAGTAATGGTGTCAGGAAAAGGCTTTTTTTTTTCTCCTCTAGTCAGGTTTTCTCCCTCTGTGTAGCGCTTAGGTGCTGCCTATAGAGCACTGTGGACCATGGTGCCCAGCCTCCTGCAGTCTGCTGGTGGCAGAACTGCACCGCGATGGTTCCCTGCAGCCCCATGGACACAGCCAGGGCTGGGAGGTGCCACAAACCCACAGCAGTGGGGCTGGTGATGAGGAGTTCAGTGGGGACTGCAGGTTTTGGATAAGGTGTGGTGCAGTGCACTGATGTATCACTGAACACAGGTGTGGGCTTTGAGGTCCATGTGCTTGGCCCTATAAGTGTGCGTGGGATTGGGACCCTCAGGGATGTGTGTACCCCAGTTCTATGGGGTTTATCCACTGACCTACATGGGACTAGGACCTCCAGGGACTTGTGTACCCCTGTTCTATGAGATCCATCAGCACATCCCTAGAAGCATGCACAGCATCAGGACCCTCAGGGATGTTTTTACCCTGGGTCTATGGGGTCTATCCTCTCACCCATAGAAGTGTACATGGGATTGGGACCCCAGGAACTTGTGTACCCTGGTTCTATGGACTTCATCAGCACATCCCTATAAGTGTGCATGGGATTGGGGCCCTCACAAACCTGGGTACCCCAGTTATATGGTGTCTACCTGTTCACCCCTTGGGGACTTGTACACCCTCGTTCCATGGGGTCCCCCCACCTCCCTGCACTCCAATCACCTCCTGGTGGTTCAGTATCCCTACCCACCTCAATGTGGACAGCACCTCCTGCCTGCCCTGCACTGCCAGAAGTCCTGTGCTGAACCATTAATTCCTGCTCCTTGTTGGGAGAGAATCCCAACATTTGCACCAGTGGGAAATGCTGCCCATTCCTCTGGTGATGGGTCCTGGGAACGCGCACAGTGTTATTATGAGTATGATTGCTGTGCGTGCTGTGCCCACAGTCACAGATGGATATATAATAGCATATAACATATAGTATATATATATATATAGTGTATTTATATATGACATTATATATATATATTAATGCATGGCTCAGATTTAATACTCCAATATTTACAGCGGGGGCTGCCACAGGCTTGTGGGGGGAACTCCATCCTTTAGGGCTCAATGCTGGGGGTCGCCCTCGGGTGCTCCCTAGGGGGTCTCCACCCTCCTCCCCCCGCAGGCAGCCGCCCCCCCACACCGGGCACACCGCGCCGCGTTGTGCAAAGGGCCGTCGGATCAGTGCGGGCGGATGGAGATAAATATATAATTCCATTTTTTTCCCCTCCCGGAGCGACGCGCTGTCTAGACGCTCACGTGATGGGGCTGCGCACACGGAGGCGGGGGAGGGGAAAGGGACCCAACGCGCACGCACCGCCGCTTCCCCCCGCCCCCACCTCAGCAAAAATAAAAAAATAATTAAAAAAAAAAAGGCAAAAGGCAACGACGGAGCCGGCGGTGTGGGGTGTGCGGGGAACGAGCAAAACAAATAATATTCGAGAAAATCCCGAGCGGCTGCGTGAGAGGGGGAGGGGGTGCGGGGGGTGCCGCGGCCGCTCTTCACTCCTCGCTCCGTTCTTTCCTTCGCAGCGGCGAAGCGGCGCGGGGTCATCGGGCGGCGCCGTCGGGCGGAGCGCAGAAGGGGCTCCGCGGGGACACGCGATGCTGCTCCGCTCCGTGGGACCGCGACGAACGCGCCGAGGCCGCTCCGCACGTAGGGCCGCCGGGCTCCTTTTTTAATCTTATTTTCATTTTTTAAACTTTTTAATTTTATTTTATTATTTTTAACTCCCCGTCCTTTTGCCTCACCCTTCTCCATTTTTTCTCCCCTCTCCCCCTCCCAGCGCGGCGCGTTGATGGGAGCTGCGGCCCCCTGCAGCCCCAGGACTTCCCCCGACTCTGTGTTCTCCCCGCACCCGCGCAGGGCCGCCCCGCCCCTCCTCGCGCGATGTGCCGCAGAGCCGCGCTCTGAAACCACGCCGATTTCTCCCTTTTTTTTTTTTTTTTTTCCCCCATTTTTCTCTCCTTTTTCTAAAGGAGAGCGGCACCCTCGGGTTTTTCTCTTCCCCCCTTGCCCCCCCCCCCCCCGCTACTTTTTTTCTTTTCACCTTGGCACAGCGCGGGCATCCCTTGCGCTGCTCACCCTTCTCTCCCCCACCCAAGCAAAGCGCTGTAAAACTGCGCCGCTTTCTACCATTTTCCTTTTTTTTTCTCTTTTTCCTTTCCTTCTTTTTCCACCCTCGAGCTCTCCCCTTACTTCCCCGTTTGTTTTTTTTCATTTCACCTCACAGTGCGGTCACCCCTTGTGCTGCCCACCCTCCTCCCCCTTCAAGCAAAGCGCCGTAAAACTGCTCTGATTTCTGTCACTTTATTTTTCCCTTTTTTTTTTTTTTTTTTTAAGGTGAGCACCACAATCCCGCCGGGCGGTTTCCCCCCGCTCTTTCTTCTTTTCACCTCGCGCAGTGCGAGCAGCTCTCGCGCAGCGCGAGCAACTCTCACGCTGAGCACCCCCCCTTTCCCCCCCCGCCATCAAAACGCGGAGCCTGGCGCATGCCCCATCCCGGCCGCCCCCCCCCCCGCTCGCCGCTGCCCCCCGCCTCGCCCCGGCTGCCGGCCCCTTCATGCTCGGCGCTCACCATGCCCGTGCCGTAGCTGGGGGCCACTCCTCACGTCCCGCATGTTCAAGACCAAACGCTCTCTCCTCGTCCGACGGCTCTGGCGGGGCCGCGCACCCGGCGGCGGAGAGGAGGAGACGGGCGACGGCGGAGCGCCGGCCGAGTCGCGGCCGCACTTATGCGGCGGGGGGGGCCGGGGGTGCTGCCCGACCAAACCCCCCCGCGGGGGCGGCCGGGGGGCGGCGGAGGGCGAACTGAAGGCTCTAACCCACGCCGTGCTGAAGCGCTGCAAGGAACGGCAGCTGGAGGGGCTGCTGCGCGCCGTCGAGTCCCGCGGGGCGGCCCGCACCCCATGCGTGTTGCTACCGACGCGCAGCGAGGCGCGGTTGGGCGCGCAGCGGGACGCACTGCCCGCGCTGCTGTGCCGGGTGTTCCGCTGGCCCGACCTGCGGCACGGCGCGCCCCTCAAGCGGCTTCGCGGCTGCTGCCAGGCCGACGGCGCGGCGACCACCGAGTTCGTCTGCTGCAACCCGCACCACCTCAGCCGCCTCTGCGAGCTTGGTACGGGGCGCGGGTGGGTATGATGGGGTGGGGATGGAGATGGAGATGGAGCTAGGGGGCTGGGGCTGGGGCTGGGATATGGGCTGGAGTCAGGGATGGATGTGGGGAATGGGGATAGGGTCAGGAATGGAGGTGGAAATGGAAATGTGGGGATGGAGTTTGGGATGTAGGAATGGGGTCAGGGATGCAAACATCTTTTCCCCCCCAACAAAAAAATAATTCTTAACCCTCAAAAACTTTGAGATGTGGAGATGGGGATGTGGGGATGGAGGTGGAGATGTGGGGGTGAGGATATAGGAATGGGGTCATAGGAATAAGGTCGAGGATGCAACCAACTTTTTCCGCTTAAAAAAAAATCCCACCCCCCAAATTCCACCCCTTTGCATACATCCTTTTAAAAACAACAACAACAAAAAATCATAATTCCGATGCGGGGAGGGGGCAGCTGTCGGGGCCGAGCGCCGCTGCCGGGTTCGATGCTACTCCCCCCGGCCTCGCGCTCCCTGCAGACGTGCGGCAGCGCCTGCGCCAGCGCCGCTTTGTTTACCCGACAGCCACCCCGTCCCGTCCCGCCCGGCCCCGGCGGAGCGCCGGGAATGCCACTATCGCAGTGCCTATCGCTCTGTTTGTTCTTTCTCATGGCTCTGCCTTCATTTTCTCGGGACATTTCTCGTTGCAGAGTCTCCCCCTCCACCCTACTCCAAATATCCCATGGATTTCCTCAAGCCGACGGGTGAGTGCAGTTTCTGCGTGCCATGAAATGGGGGGGAAAGGGAGGAAAACGAGTTGAAAGTGGGGGAAAACGGATTAAAAATGGGGAAAACAGCTATTCTTGATTAAAAACGTTGCATTGCCTTTGTCACCCCAATGGCTTTGGGGCTGCTGTGGGACCTTGGCTGCCCACCAGGCAATGGGGCAGGAAGAATTTGGGATCCGTGGTGATGGCCACAGCTCACAATGAGATGTGATGCATCGGCTGGGGGATAGATACATGTAGGGCTGCAGGAGGCCTAATCCCATACTGTCAGCTTGGGAAAATGAGGAAAAGTTGGGAGGGGTGTCAGGAAAATTGGACTTTTTTGGTGCCAAGAGGAACCCCATTTGGGGTTGACGCCAACAATTCTGCATCAGCTCCTGCTTGGCAGCATGTGGGGCTGAGGTGGGGAGGATTGAAAATAGGGGGAGCTTGGGGGCCAAAGCCATGTTCCCATGACCCCACATCCCCATGTCTCCCATCCCCAAAGATGAGTGGGGCCGGTGCACTGCTCAGTGCCCCTTGGCAGAGTGATTCCGAGATGCATTTTTGGATATCAGCACTGGGTTTTTATTATCATTTTGCCTACAATTTTTAGGGTTTTTTTGGCTTTTTTTTTTTTTTCCTGTCAGAAGAACAATTCTCCTACAATCACTGCTCTGCATTTTTCAGGCTTGGCTGATGGAGTCAGGATGAGCCCCATGGAAGTGACTGGAATTGGTCTTTTCATTTTTGATTGTTTTCTTAGAAAATGAATAGAGGAAGCCCCAGTGCTGTGGTGACCTGGGTCCTGTGGTGGGATCCCATCCTGCCCCATAGCACCGCTGGGTTTTCTGCTCTGCAAAACCCTAGGAGCAGTGCAAAGCCACAGGGAAAGGAGTGCTGCTGTTGGGTTGTAGAACATGAGATGTTTTGCTGTGGGGTGAAAAAACACAAGGGAAAAGTGAGTGGATTAATGTAAGGAAGGGATGGGGATAGGTTCAGCATCCCATGCCCTGAGGTCTCCAGGATTTGTGGTTTGGGGACAAAGTGGCATTATTTCACCCAGATAAGGGGATGCTTCCCACAGAAGCATGTGATATTTGGGCTTGTTCCTTTGTAACCTTTATTTCTCCCCATCCACGAGATGGAATTTGCTCTGCAGAGGGCTCTGTCCTGATGGGCAAAAGGGTTAATGCCTGCCAGAGATCAATTCATTAACAGGGTTGAACCGTCCCATCTGCCTCTGCCAGGGCCTCTCTCTCAGCAGCCCAGCAATGTATTTATTCATTAACAAGTATTGACATAAGGTAGCAAAATGTGTGTAAACAGTGAAGCTGCAGAGCAGGAATGTGCTATTTCGAAAGGAAAAGCGATGTGGATCGGCCAATAGGAAGTGATCAACACTGCCAATCGGAAGCATGGTGGTAACTGGATTACTCACTAAAAAGCCCTCTTTTTTTTTTTTTTCCCCCTCCTTTTGAAAGAAAAGCCCATTTAGCAGTTGAATTGTGACTGCTGGGCGAGTGGAGCTTGCAGTGTATTGGTGCAGGTGACTGGGGCTTCTTCTGCAGCTCGGCTTGCACTGAGCCATGGGATTTTGTGTCCCAGCATCCATTTGTCCCTGGTGTACTCCCTCAGTTCCCACCTATACACTGAGCTTTTTGGGTTAGGTTAGTAAGGGACAGTGCATGGCAGTGGGATAGTGCAATGCCCTCGACCTGGTGCATCTTTGGATGCAGCATGGGACCTTGGGTTGGAGTGGTGCCCTCATTGGTTATTGGATAAATTGGATATTAGATATCCATTGGGTATTGGATAGAAGTAGCATTGTCCATGGAGCTGGGAACATGCTTCCAACATTTCTCCATTGTAGAATCACTGAGGTTGGAAAGACCTCTACGGTCAAATCTGGCCATCGACCCACCCCCACCATGCCTTCTCATAGAGTCATTAAGGCTGGAAAGACCTCCAAGGTCATCAAGTCCAACCATACCATATAACAGTGATGGAAATATGGAGCTTTGTGTGAACCAACATGGGTTCTGGTTCTCCAGTATGTTGTGGGATTACCGTGTTCTTGGAGGTGGTGGAGGTTCAGAGGGACGATGTCATTAGCTTGAGGAAAGCAGGAGTGAAGCCGATGTGTTGGCTTTGTTGGGGCGGATTTGATGTCCGTTTACCTTGGGGTTGGGCTAGGTCTGCTTCTCTTTGGCTTTGTGCAGAGCACGAGTTGTGTTGAGAGCAAGATGGGCAGTGGTGCCCCCAAATAACCAAAATCCAAAGTCCCCCAATAATCCAATACTTTGTCCCATCCCTGTGTGGGACAGGAGCTGCTGACATTTTGGCAGTGGCCTCCCATGGCATTGATACATGCAGGAGCTAGAGGTTGGGTAACCTCTTGGAAGCAGCTGACACCTTGCAAGGCTGGGAGCTGAGAGCTGTAAAGCAGTGATGAAGGGATGCTGTGCCTTTCCCCTGTGTGTTTTGTAGTGTTTTGGGAGGCTCTGAGTCTGTCTCATCAGGGACCTGTAGGATGATCCTACATGCAGACAGCATCTGTAATCCAAGCAGCTGAAGTTGTCTCAGGGACACAGTATGGGGAATCTTCTGTCTGGGTTGGAAAGGGTTAAATAAAAGAAAATAGCAAATTTCTTCAAAGAATAGAAAACACTTCAAAGCATTTAGAGTGTATACTGTACGGTGTTTCACAAGTCCATTTCCTGTCCCCTCAATTGTTTTCATTGTGATTAAGTGTATCCTGTTAAACTGTACATTCCTGTGAGGGTTGCAACTTCACTCTGATAAAAGGAGGTTATGCACACAGGGTTTTTTTTTATTTCATTGAGATTTCAGGGATGAAGTCTGGAAAAGTGACTTATCAGTAGGAAGAGAACTATCTGGACTCTCCTCGTGGTGGCCCTTGCTTTGAGATAGAGCACTAAGCAAAGGGATGTTGTTAGGGACCCTTATGAGGCCAAATTCCTTCAGCAACCTGTCAAGGGACTGGATGATCTCTGAGGGCCTTTCCAATCCAACATTTTGTGATTCTATGAACTGAGAGTTTGGGTGAACTTCGTGGATCTTTCTTATTGTCTTTATCCCCGCTCAGGCATGGTGTGTCCTTGAGATTGTGTCCCCTGTGGCCCTGACCAAAAAGCTGTAGGAACAGGGGACCAGTGTTGGCTTCTGGCTGTTGTCACCTGGAGCAGGGGGAGCAGATGCTTGCATGGCTGGGGATGAAGAGGTCCAAAGGCCTGGGAATGGAGAGGTAATCAGCACAGAGCCAGTCATTATGCACAGTGCAGAGCCTTGATTGAGGTGGTGAGTTAGAGTGGATGCCTCTTGATGAACTGCTGTGTCTGTGCAGCCAATTAGTAATTGCTTCCTGTTGAACACTCCGAAATGTGCACACTGCTTGCAGCATTGCTTGGAGCCTGCAAAGTAATGCATGTACACTGATTCCTTCTTATTTCCCTCCTCTACAGCAGGTTGTCCGGATTCTGTGCCTTCCTCCACTGAAACAGGGGGAACTAATTGTCTAGCCCCTGGGGGGCTCTCAGGTAAGACATCTCTCCTTGACTCTACTCCATTGTCTTCACCCACTTCCTGTTGGATCCCTTGGCCAAGGGTTTCGGGGATGCGTGTCGTTGGAAAAAGCATGCTTCAAGGGAGAATTTGGTTTAATTTCATGTGCAGAATATGTGTTGAAATGCCAGGGAAAGCTGTCTGTCCCCAGAAGTTGGTGTTTTCTTTGGATTCCAGCCTTATGCCCCATTGATTTCAGAGCAAGGTGTGTCAGAAGTCTGAATGGTGTTGGCGCTGCTTTGGTCAGGTGCATGCGTTTTTGGAGCAGTGTGGTGGACCCTTGCAGAAAGGAGTGGTGTCCTTTGGCTGGCAGTGGTAGCACTGCTGTCCCATCCCTGGGACAAGAACCATACCTGGGCACTGTGTTGGGCTCTGCTTGTTAGGGTTACCAGCACCCAACATTTCATGCATCTTTGCAGAGTATTGTATTTCTCTCAAAAATTTGGATTTCCTCATTTCCTACCTCCTTCAGCTTGTAGGTGCCATCACAGCATGTATTTTTTAGAATGGTTTCCCCAACCCTCCTTGTTTTTTCCCAATGTGCAGATCCTCCAGCACCCCATTTCCCACCCAGATCTGTGTCTATGTGTTGATGCTGCCAGGATGAAAGCAGCCATGTGTGCTCGCCAAGTGTCTGACACCATGTACCCACGTGTCCTCATGGTGTTGGAAGGTGCTTCCTTTGTCAGTATGTCTCTCTGATTTATGATTTGTGGAGCACTGACACAGCACATTGCCCTGAGATGGAATTCCAGAAATATGTTGGCTGCGTGTGCACATGAGGCTGTGCCGGTCCCTCTCTCCAGGAATGGTGTTTGGTGTGGATGTCTTTAAGTGAGCTCTGTTTTTCTTTGGGTGTAATGTATACTCTGGCTGTTATTTGAGAGGGGAGCATATTGTTTGTCCAAGGGCCCTAGTGAGAATTAATCAAATGGAGAGGGAGAGGGAATGGAGCAACTTGTTGCTGCATATTTTCTTTTTTAGCATTGGGTTTTCCTTTTTTTTGTCATCAGAGCCTCTGGCTTTAGGGAAGAAAAAAGGGACTGGAAAAAGAAAGGAGAGGAGAAGCAAAAAAAACACAATAAGGATGTCATTAGATGCTTTTGCTTTAGTTGTTTTTTCTTTTCCTTTTTCTTCCTGAAATTTACCCATTGTGGAGGGGAGGAGAGAGCTCAGTTCCACAGGATATCACATGAAATAAGCAGAGGAAGCACTTGCTTTTATCAGAAGGCTTTCTGCAAGGGCTGGCAATTGATAACATCTTGTCTGGCTGCTCTGTGCTGAAGGGAAGGAGGGAGTTGGGCCTGGGCTGCAGGAAATCACCTGGCGTGCTCCCCAGGGCTGGGAGGGGCTGCTCTGGGGCTGTGATGAACAAACCCCAAAAAGAATGTTCCTTCTCCCCCTCTCAAGTGCAATTCTTTTTTTATTACATGTCATTAGATATTTTTTTTTAATCAAAGGTTTCCTCTCCCCAAAAAAACTGGAAACAGACCTTTTGATGATCATTGCTCACTCTTTTCCCTTCACAAATGTAATTGTAGCCATTGAGCTTAAAGAGGAGGTGATAGGAGAGTTGACTCATAGAGAGACATGGTTAGCTACACAGTCCATGAAACAAAGATGAGTGCCTTGACATGAAAGAGCATTTGTTTTGCATTTACTCTGATTTACAGGCATCTCTGCTCTGCACACAGAAGTGCAGTGCTGAAAATTCCCAACTGGAGGGATGAAGTCAAGAAAGGAAAATAAACACCATTTGCAACAATTCTCAAAAGCCAATTTACTCCTTTTTTTTTCTTTTTTTTTTTTTCCTGACATATTTAAGTTAGCACATGGATGTCCAACCTTTTGGCTTGCCTGGGCCACACTGAGTGAAGAGGAATTGTCTAGGGCTGCATCTACAAAGATTGCTCCGAAAGCAATGCCTCCTAACTATTTCAATGAAAACTACAACACATACAAAGAGCACAACAGCACTATTTGATAGAGCAAATTCTCAGCTAAAAAACACTCTTTTTCAACATAGTTGCCACCATTAGCTCTGCATTTCCACCAGCAATGAACAAGAGCCTGCATGCTGTGCTCACTCATAACGGTCTGCCCCAATGGAGGTGACCCACTGTTGCTGTTGCCACTGCTGAAATGCACCACCCACTGCTTCACTGTGCTCACATCCACTGTTTGGTCTCCATAAACACTCAGTAAGCATCAGTAAATGTCAGTGGGTGCCATTTTTTCTGTATGGAGGAATTCAATCCAGAAAGCCAACCATATTCTGGGCTGCATCAAAAGCAGCGTGGCCAGCAGGGTGAGGGAGATGACCTCTACTCTGTGCTGGTGAGATCTCACCTGGAATACTGCATCCAGATGTGGAGTTCTCAGTACAGGAGAGAAATAGACCTGCTGGAGTGCATCCAGAGGAGGGCTACAAAAATGATCCAAGGGATGGAACACTTCTCCTACAAGGACCAACTGAAAGAGCTGGGGCTGTTCAGCCTGAAGAAGAGAAGGCTCTGAAGTGACCTGAGAACAGCCTTTCAGTACCTAAAGGAGGGCTGTAAGAAAGAAGGGGACAGTCTGTTGTGATGGGACAAGAGGATATGGTTTCAAAGTTAAAGAGGGGTGATTTAGGTTGAATAAAGGGAAAAAGTCTTTTCCAGTGCAGGTAGTGAGGCACTGAAACACGTTGCCCTGAGAGGTGGTGAATGCCCCATCCCTGGAGACTTTCAATGTCAGACTGGAGGGGGCTCTGAGCAACCTGATTGAGCTGTGGATGTCCTTGTTCATTGCAGGGGAATTGGACCAGATGACCTTTAAAGGTCCCTTCCAACTCTTAAGGATTCTATGATTATATTTTCAAATTCCTTTATCAAAACGGAAAGCACAGCTGCATATTCTTCACTGTTCACTGTTTAGCCAATGTATCAACATGCATACAGTTATTGGCCATCACTTGAGTCAGCACTGCACAGCACTGCCCTCTCCCTGCTCTGCTTTCAGTTGACACATTGTTAATAGTGCACTGACAGTTTAGCTGTTGCTGAGCAATGAGTGCATGCCCACGGCCCCTCCGCAGGGAAGAGCTGCTGTCTTCATAGCATGGAGAGGAGGTGGGCCACATTGCTATCCGTGATGGGCTGCATGCAGCCCCTGGGACGTGAGTTGGAAATGCCTGAGTTAGAAGAAGGGAGTGTTTGAAGGGGGCATTAAAGAGTCAGGGATCACTTGGAGTTCTTCAAGGCAGTTGTGGGTTGCAGATTCCCTGTGGAAAAACTCATGCTCCTCTGTTCTTGGACATCCCAGAGTTTGGGACTGCCTTACAATGAGGGGGCTTTAAGAAAAGCGATGAAACCCCATTTCTGTGAGTTTAGAAGCTGAGTCAGGAGAGTTGTGGTGGAGGGATGCAGCTTTGCAGCATCATGGGTACATGGACCGGTTGCATACCAAACTGGGTATCAGTTGGGTACCAGTGATGGGAAGCAGACGGGTGGCCACATGCAGAATCACAAAGGGATGGGTGAAAAGCTTGGGGTGTCCTCCTACAAGGTGGAGTTGTGTTTTCATGTCGTCAGCAGCAGCAGCATGGAAGGGGACAGAGTGCTAGGGGTGGGGACAAAGGAAGGAAGGGGACATAGGGGAGGGGGGAAAAGAGAAAAAAAGGGTGGAGATGAAGTTAGTTCCAGAGGACAGAACCAGAGGAGAGAACCTGTGCAGGGTGCGTGTGGCATGGGTGGGTGTTGAGCAGTGTCAACACACCCATATCCTCTCACGTTGTCCCATGGCACAGCCCTGGCTGTCCCACTCTCCAGCCCTTGTACCCCAATTTGCTGCCTCGTACGGGATTTCATAGAATCATAGAATCCTTAGAGTTGGAAGGAGCCTCTTGAAGGCCATCTAGTCCAACTCCCCTGCAATGAACAGGGACACCACAGCTAGATCAGGTTGTCCAGGGCCTTATCCAGCCTTGCCTTGAAAATCTCCAGGGACAGGGCATCAACTACATAACTAGGTAACGTGTTCCAGTGCCTCGCCACCCTCACAGGAAAAGACTTTTTCCTTATATCCAGCCTAAATCTACCCTCCCTGAGCTTGAAGCCATTTCCCCTTGTTCTGTCATCACAGACCCTGCTAGAGGGTCTGTCCTCTTCTTTCCTGTAGCTCTCCTTTAGATACTGAAAGGTCACTCTCAGGTCACCTCACAGCCTTCTCTTCTCCAGGCTGAACAGCCCCAGCTCTCTCAGCCTGTCCTCGTAGGAGAGGTGTTCCATCCCTTGGATCATTTTTGTGACCCTTCTCTGAATGCGCTTCAACAGGTCTATGTGTTTCTTGTACCGAGGACTCCACATCTGGACGCAGTACTCTAGGTGAGGCCTCACCAGTGCAGAGTAGTAGGGGCAGGATCACCTCCCTCGACCTGCTGGCCAAGCTTCTTTTGATGCAGCCCAGGATACGGTTGGCTTTCCGGGCTGTGAGGGCACATTGCTGGCTCATGTTCAGCTTCCCGTCCACCAGTACCTGGGGGTCCTTTTCGGCAGAGCTGCGTTCAACCCTTTCATCCCCCAACTTGTATTGGTAGTGGATGTTGCCTTGACCCAGGTGCAAGACCTTGAACTTGGATTTGTTGAACTTCATGAGGTTCACCTGGGCCCATTGCTCAAGCTTTTCTATGTCCCTCTGGTGTGTCGACCACACCCCACAGCTTGGTGTCATCAGCAAACTTGCCGAGGGTGCACTCGACCCCACTGTCAATGTCACTGATGAAGATATTAGAGCACAGGCCCTAACATCGACCTCTGGGGGACACCACTCATCACCAATCTCCATCCAGACATTGAGCCATTGACCACTGCTCTCTGGACTCAATCCTGCAGCCAGTTCTTCATCCATCAAACAGTCCACCTATCAAATTCATATCTTTCCAATTTGGAGAGAAGGATGTTGTGGGGTACCATGTCAAAGGTTTTACTGAAGTTGAGATAGATGACATCAGTGGTTCTTCCCTTGCCCATTGATGCAGTGACACCATCATAAAAGGTCACTAGGTTGGCCAAGCGGGATTTGCCCTTGGTGAAGCCATGTTGGTTCTCCTGTATCACCTCCCAGCCTTCCATGTGCTTTAGCATAGCTTCCAGGAGGATCTGTTCCATGGTCTTCCCTGGCACAGAGTTGAGACTGGCAGGTTGGTAGTTCCCAGGGTCATCTTTTTTACCCTTCTTAAAAATGGTTATGATGTTACCTTTTTTCTAGTCACCAGGGACTTCACCTGATTGCCACGAGTTTTGAAATATCATAGAGAGTGGCTTGGCAACCACATCAGCCAATTCCCTCCGGACTCTGGGATGCATCTCATCAGGACCCATAGACTTGTGGATGTTCACGTTCCTCAGGTGGTCACAAACCTGATCTTCACTTACAGTGGGAAGAACGTTGCTTCCCCAATCCCCTCCTACCAAACCAAACATTTGAGGGCTGTGTGGCGAGCGGTTATCAGGGAAGATGGAGGAGAAAAAGTTGTTAAGTACCTCAGCCTTCTCCTTGTCTGTTGTTACCAGCTTGCCTGTGTCACTAACAAGTGTGGGTATGCCCTCCTGGACTTTCCTCTTCTGGTTGAGGTACCTGTAGAAGCCTTTCTTGTTCTTTTAGGCATCCCTAGCCAAGTTCAGTCCAAGCTGGGCCTTGGCTTTCCTGACCCCATCCCTACACAGCCTAGTGGCTTCCTTATACTCTTCCCACAATACCTGTCCCTGTTTCCACTGCCTGTTGACTTTCTTCTTGCTCTCCCATTTGACCAGCAGTTCCCGGTTCAGCCACACAGGTCTCTTGTCTTCCTTTCTTGACTTGCTACACCTGGGAATGGAGAGCTCTCACACCCCGGATAAAGCCTCTTTAAAGATCTGCCAGCTCTGCTCTGCACCCTTGCACATGAGTACAGTTTCCCAGTGTGTTCTGTTGACTAACTCCCTGAAGAGCTGGAAGTTAGCTTTCCTAAAGTTTAGTTTCCTAATTTTACTCTTCACCTGTCTCATGCCCCTCCGAAGCATGAACTCAACCATAGCATGGTCGCTACAGCCCAGGCAGCCTCCAATCCTGGTGTCACTGATCAGTTCATTTACATTGGTGAGCAACCTGTCCATTGTTGCATCCCCCCTGGTGGGGCCATCAATTACTTGACTCAGGAAATTATCCTCAATGCATTCCAGGAGCCTCCTGGATTGCCTACAGCTCGCTGTGCTACTTCTCCAGCAGATGTCTAGGTGGTTGAAGTCCTTCAGCAGGACGAGTGCTTGTGATTGCAACGCCTCCTGTAGCTGGATTTAGAAAGCCTCATCAACAGACTCTAACTGATCTGGTGGTCCTGTCTTTATTTTTTTTTTTTTCTTCTCCTTATTTTTATGGGTGGTTCTTGTGTTGCTCACCAGGATGGTTGTTCTAGATGGTCTTCAGGATCCCTTCCAACCCAAAGCCATTCTGGGTGCTCTCAGCCCTTTGTCTCCTTGACATGAAGTAAAAATATCCTTCTGGACATAAAAATAGTTCCTGCAAATAGGAGACAGAGGTTAGCTCTTCCTAGATTTGGATCTTGCTCCTAGCAAATGGGTTTGGTTAGGACTCTGCTTCCAAACAGAGCATGTGGGAGTGGCTCTGGAGGATGTGATGGACTCAGTTCCCTGAGCAGCTGAAAACCCAATGGGGTGGTCCCAGCACAGGGATGAGCTCTCCATAGGATGTTGGAGGAGATGGGGAAGGACCTGTGGAGGTTGGAGGTAGGGAGCAGACTTCACGTGGTCTGATGGATGTTTCCTTCAGATCTGCTTTGTCCTGACAGCACACAGCTGAGTGACATTTCATTATGGGATGATGGGAAGGCCTGGAATGTTGCACTATGCCTCTGATCCCTTCTGGTATCTGCTATCAGGGACCAGCAACTTGCCCAGATCCACAGCTATCCACCAGAAGTCCTGGGTGGCTCCAGTTCCCTCTTCCACCTCCCCCAGCACAGGGTTTATAACCTCCAGCAAAATGCCTTTATTTGCAAATGGGCATCCTATTACAATCTGAAATTGTGACATCTTCCTGTGCAGCTTGGGTTGTATATTTGTCCCAGGGATAAACAATTGCTCGGGAATATATATTTTTTTAATTTTCTTTTTAGGTCACTTATTCTTGGTTTATTTGTGAGCTTACGCCCTCCTTTTATTTATTTATTTATTTTGTTACATCCAATGCTGCACAAAGCTGCAGCCTTCCTAAAGAGTATGGCCCCGTGCTGCAAAGTGGAGGTTGTCAGTGGTTAATGCAGGATGGCACTGGAGCAGGTGTGCAGCAGGCTGCCTGCCAGGCAAGGAGCCTTGGGCTGCTCAGAATCATCTGACTGTGGCACGCTGGCCTGGCCCTGACTGCTCCAGGGGGGTTTTATTGGGCACTCAACCTGTGGGAGCCCAAAAGAGATCAGCACTCATTGGGTGGTGGCTTTGAACTGCTCTGGATCAGTGAGGTGTTGGGGACATAGCAAGCATGATGGAGGTGGGTGTTTGACTTGATGGTCTTAGAGAGGTCTTTGCCAACCTCAGTGATTCTATGATCAGGATGCTCTCTGAGATGTTCTCCCAGGATGGATTAAAACCCAAAAGATGGAAGCACACTGCTTCATCCTGCTTCCCAGCTGCAGTCCATTTTGAGATTTTCCCAACCAAACATGAATCTGTGATTCGATGTGGCTTTGGGGCCGTTGAGTTTTCTCCTGCAATCTGGAGCTTTTTAGGGGAAGGAGGGTAGAAAGGTGGATTTGGAAGCGTAGAGCTGAGGAAGGGTGTGTATCTGCACTGGCAAGCAACCAAAACTGCTCTCTACTTGCAAAGTAAAATGTCCCAATGAGTGGTGGAACCTCAATCATTGGGGACATTGAAACTGAGATAGGACACAAACACTCACCATTCCATCCCCACTGTCTGCGTGCAGGTATCAGTTATACTATGGGAATAGTGACATTAACCCCATACACTGACCTGCCATGGGTCACTGGGATGCCACTTCCAAACTCCAGCACTGCAGTCATGATGGTGGAGTGTGCAAGACAAATATAGGGGCACAGGTATACGTTGGGATCCCCAAACCCTCCCTTTGGTTTGAGGCAGACATTGGGAGCCAGGCCCTGTGCAGTGCCAGCCCCCAGCAGATCGAATGGCCCACACTGCAGCCTGGCTGCCTGCCCGATGTCACAAAAGAGCTTCCTTCCCAGTTTATTTTCGGCACTGGGATATTATTAACCACTGAAGCACGGTCTCCGTTTTAATGTCGGCATGCAAATAAAAAAACACTGCACGTACAGCCTTCTTGTCCAAATCCCATTGGTTTCTCCTTCAATGGCTGCTGGCTGCTCCTTAGGAATAGGGTGACATGGGAAAGGTGATCTGATCTATTGTTCTCTCCCATTGCTTTTTGCTATTTTCACCTCTTTTTGAGTCTCCGTTGAAATGTGTGATGATAACTTTAACCCTGTTAATGAACATGAAACATTGGGACAAGACAGGAAATTACATCAGGCTTTAGGTGAAAAGAGCCAAGAAAGGGAAAAAAAAAAAAGAAATGCAAGAAAACAGTGTTATTAGAGAAGGGAAGAAAATGCCAAGGAGGAGGAGAAAGGAGAGAGAAGCAGAGTAGGGATGCAGCCCTACAGAGCCCAGCTTGCAGCTTGAGCGCTCTGTTTTATTTTCATTCCGTTGAAAAATATTTTACTAGTGGGGTCACCTCTGCCTGAACGCTCCACCTGGCCATGCACCTCAGTGCACTGAGGGATCATTTCATGGCTTCTCTCAGCTTCCTTCTCCAAATGGTGAGTCCAGGAAGCGCTTGGCTTGGAGGTGCTTTTTGGTTTGGCTGCTCAGCTCTCCAAACTGGTCCTTACCCGGTGTCATTATCTTGGTTTTAACTTGCAAAAAACAAAAAAAAAAATAGAGAGGGAGAAGCTCGGCAAGAGCTGGCTCAGACATTTTCTACCCTTCTAACCTCACTGCATTGAATCCATCATGGTTCCAGGTCCTCAAGTTGTGACCATGGGGTTGGAGGATGTTGGGGTGAACCTGGAGATGGAGATGAGCTCCTTCCCTTAGGCCCCTCATCCCGGCTGGTTGGTCTTGCCCATTTTTCTCTTTTCTCCTTAATTTCCTCTCCCAGTTTCTGAACCCCACTGTCCATTTTTCCCCATTTTCTCCTCAGTCTCTTCTTCTGCTTTCACAACCCCAATGTCCCATCACTCTCCTAGCTCATGGGTACCCATAACCACCTTGGGGATGGAGTGAGGCATCCAGCACGGGCCACATCAACCCTTTTCTTGAAAGCCCTTATTTCTGGAGGTGTTTGAGAACCGTGGAGATGTGGCACTTGGGGACATGGTCAGTAGGCATGGTGGGGGTGGGGTGGGGTTGGGCTTGGGGATCTTGGAGGTCTTTTCCAAACTTCATGATTCTGTGACTCTATGACTTTTAATGACTTTTTAGGGTGAAGCACAGCCTCTCATGATTTTCCTAGACATTCCCTTTGTGCTGGGCAGGTGGGAAGGCAGATTTCTGCCTGAAATGAATCACTCTGTCTGTTGAGCCATTGGATCATTGTTGCAAGTACATCCATAGTTGTGTACATAATAAGGGAGCCAAAGTCTATGAATAGTAATTTTCTTTCTGCATAGATTTTGTTTCTAAGGATGCCAATGCTGATTCAATGAGTGCTTGATCATAGCAATGTGCCTTGCAGCCACATGACTCCATGGGACAGAGCCACCCCATATCCCATCCCCTCCATCCCAAACCTCCCAAATCTCATTTTTAAGGCTGAGAATGCAGATTTCAGGGAGGTGGGGGAAGTCCAAACACCCTTTTATTTTATAACTGGAGGAGTTGGCTCACACACGGTTGACTCACAGTGGTGGAACCAATGGCACTGCCTTTGGAATGCTACAAATTCCCAGGATGTGCTGCTCCATATGGAAACCCTATAGGGTTGCTGCACCCTCAATTTTTTGGAACAGAACAAGTGGATAACCCCATGAAGCCATCCTGCAAGCAGGAATTGGATAGCAGCAGTTTTATTTGAAAAAGGAGGGGGAGCTGAGGTTGCATCACTGTGTTTTGAAGCAATGGATTCATTTTCTTTGGAAGCCAAGCTGAGATGCTGGAGCTCACAAGAAGGAACAAACCTATAAATCTTCATGCCCAGAGCCCTGTGTGCTGCACTTTGTCACAGCCCCACAAAAGGCAGAGTGGAAAATGTCATGGTGTCACTGCCGTCACCTGCAGCTTGTGGGACAGGCTGGGGAGTTGGCACGGTGCATGGGAGCAGAGCTGGGATGTGGGGACAGGTGGATTCGGTGCCACCATACTGCTGGGCAAAGCCACCTCCAGCACAGAGCAAGCAGCTTTTGGGGTTCTTCACCTGGGAGCAAGCAACTTTTGGGGTTTTTCACTCCTGTGTGCTCTATGGCTTGGGACAAGCCGCTGGCACCATCTCTCACAGAATGTGGGTGCCAGCTCCGCCACAGCACTGGGAGGGTTAATTACTTAATGAACATAATACTGTTTCTAATTGCTCTGCATTATTAATCCTGAGCAAAATGAGAGGCGTGGGGTTGGGGGGGGGGGTTCACAGCCAGGCAGCTCTCACCTTGTCAACTCCAGCCTAGAAGCCTTCATTGGCCCTTGGGCTTTTGGTTGTCCAATTTGGGGGATTCTGGGCTGGTTTGTCCATCTGTCTGTCCATCCATCTGTCTCTGTGCCCCAGCTCCCCTGAGTGCCAGGGCTTTTCCATATGCTTCTAGGAGTGTTCATGATTAGATTACAGAGGCAGACAGCAGTAATCATTAACTCGCTCCGTCTGTGTGCTGTCTCCAGTCTGGCGCAGGGTGCTTTTCCCCCCTTGCAGGGCCCTGGCCCCGCGGCAGCAGTGAGGCTGTAAAGCCAGCTGGTAGGAATGAGGGAGGAGAGTGCTGCTCTGCAGCAGATCCGGGAGTGGAATGTATTGTCAGGAATGCAGTAAATGCTCCAAGTACCAACCCCGCTCTACCGTTTTCATAATGGTTATGCAGTGGGGCCAACAGGGGCATGGCAGCGTGAAAAGAACTTTTGTTCCACGTTTCCATGTTTTGCAGAAGCCTTTCCCTGCCCTCTAGGAAGGAATGTGAAGCAGGGTGGGTGGTAGGCTTTTTTTTTTTTTTTTAAATATATATATATATATAATTATTATTAGTAGTAGTAGTAGTATTTTGGGAAACATCTGTTTTCACTCTTGCTATAACTTTGGGGAGAACTGCAGGTCAGCGTGCTGCAGGGAGGGGATTTTTTCATGACTGCAATGGGATACCGTGTGTGTGTGTGTGTGTGTGTGGAATGCACTCAAGATCAGATCCCAGCACAAATCTGAGTGTTGGGTATATATGTGGAAATAGTGCCCCACTCTGCTCTGGGTTTAGGAAGGCCTTTACAACCCTTCTAGAGTGCAACCCACATAGCTGTGTTACCAGAAGGGGGACGACACTTGGGGAGCCCTCACATCCCCATGTTCCATCACTTTTCTGGGACCAAATTCCCCAATTTTTGCTTCATGGTTGGATTGCTGGTGATGGGTTGGGGATGGACTGGGTGATCTTAGTGGTCTTTTCCAACCTTAATGATTCTGTGATCTGGGAGGGCCCAGATTTGAGAGGACCATGACCTGTCATGGCTTCAATGGCCACGATTTATACCTGTGCTGGAAGGGTGACAGGCAAGGTGCTGTCACCAGGGTGGGAGTTTTGACAAGCTCAGGGCTGGTTTGCCTAGTTGGAAGCCAGGAGCTCTGTCTGCTGGTTTCTCCTTTCTCTGAAGGTTTCTGGGTTGGACTGAGGTGCAGAAGGGGTGTTCTCTGCTGGATCCAGGCAGGGAGATGTTGTCTCACTGACAGGATCTGGGGCCAGCACCACCCCCCAATGGTTGGCATTTAAGAAATGTGGAGATGTGGCACTTAGGGATGTGGTCAGTGGGCATAGTGGGGATGGGTTGGGGTTGGGCTTGGAGATCTTGGAGGTCTTTTCCAACCTCTGTGATTCTGTGATCATTGGGGCTTGCTGAAATCTCCCAGAATAACATTAAAATGAGATCATACTGGCTTGTATGGAATGCCCAGCTGAAGCATCCCAGAGTCTTTGGGATGCAGTGGGGACACACATAGTATAAATAGGGTCTTGGGAGGGGATTGGCTTAAACCCCATTGGAAACCACCTCCCATCCCAGAGGGGTGTCCCTGTCCCCATGGAGGACCTTTTCCTTCCCACTCCATCCGAGCAGAGCGCAGCACGGCACAGGAGGAGGAGGGATTCCCATTCTGTTGCTTTGAGAAAAAAGTTTCCCACACCTTTGAGGGGTGCAGCAGGAGAGGCAGATAAAGAAGGTTCTTTAAATTAAAACTTCAAAAATAATTAGACTGACTGTATACTAAATAACAGCAAAGAGGCCCATTTACTGTAAATATTATGAATGGATTTGGCTGCCTTCTCCATCTCCGCCCTTCCTCTAAGGCTTTTCTCTGAGCTGAGTCGAAATTTGGCTTTCAGACAGTGAACTACTCTATAATTTGCAAGGCTGATGAGGCCCCAAACCTGGTGCAGAGGAAGCTGGAGTCAGCTGGCTCTACTCTAACCATTGCAGACGGCAGACAGGCATTTCTGGGGTGTGCGTGGGGATTTTTTTCCCCTTGTGCTGCATCAGTCTCAGCCCAGTGGCTTGGAAACAAAATGGACACAAAGGATTCTTCTCAGGTAATTTTTTAATTGATTAATCACTGTAATTAGACAGTAGCAATGACTAATAGGATGTTTGTGAATCAGATTTCTGGGTTGGTGGATTCCATGAACCCAGCAGTTTCACTTGGGTTCTTTCTTTGCTGTCCCCTCTGTCCCATCAGTGTGCCTTATAGGGATTGTTTTCTTACTTTTATGCCTTGCATTAAGCCCAAAGGGTCAGGGCCAGGTTCCAGCTGGATACTCCTTTAGAAGAAGGGTGGCCCAAGGTGCCACCACGCTGGACTGGAAACCATCAGGGATATCACCATCCAACCCCACCTCATTTCTGTCCTGATTTCACAAAGGGATTTTTGCCGTGAAGGCACTGGAAATTCTTGCTCGGGTCCCCATGGAATGCCTGGATATGGAGTCCCCATGGGATATAGAGCAGAACACTCCCATTAATGCATTGCACACTGCTAAGTGTGACTGAACCAAAGCCCTGGTTCAAAAACATTGGGAAATCCCAGACTCCATCCCACTTCTGTGAACAAAAGTCATGGATGTGGATTTTTACTCAAGGTTGACTTATTTTGCTGAAATCAAGGAGCTGTTAAAGAAGTTGGGTGGGCAACTCACTTATAAATTAAAGAAATTATCTTAAGGCTCTTTAGCTAGCATGGTTGCTGTGTAGGTTGGGTAATAAGAGCTGCCTAATTAGAGAGGGACACAAATGTAAGGTCTAGCCTGTCGATCCACGGATTAAGGGTTCCCTAATCACCCAATGACACGATGGGCTGGAATGGCTCCTAAAGGGACATAAGGGTCTACAGTATGAATAACCCACAGATTAAGGGCTCCCAAAACATGTGTTGGCATGACCGACTGTCACAGCGTTTTGGGGCCTCAACATGGTCCCTTGAGTGGGAGCATCCCTGGGGGGGTTATGGCTGTGGAGTGGAACACATGAAGATCATTAAATTTGCCTTTCAGAAACCATTCCGTCCATCAAAAGCAAGGGAGCTGAGATAGAAAAGGATTGGGGCAAATGTTCCCCTGTGCAGTGTCTGTCCACAAGCTCCAGGAAAGGCACAAAGACCCTTTTCTACAGTAGACCGTGTCCTTTAATTTGGATTTCTTTTTGCTTTTGCAAGACATACTTGGAAATCTGGCTTTGAAGGATTTTTCTAGACTTTTAGGTTCTTTTCCATTTGTTTGTTCCCCTGCCCAAGGACCTTATGAATGACCTGAGAGATTAGGAGAGAAGGGACATTGTCCTGTTTTGTGCCCATTTCCCTTGGCTTTGATTAGCTCCGGGCGTGCTCAGTGCTCTCCACACCTTGCTTCAATTCCTGGTGTCTCCTTGAAGAACTCAGCCTAATTCATCCCTTCTCCATCCCTTCCATCTTAATTGGATATCTCCATTCCTTCCATCTCAGAGAGCAGCAGAAGATGGGGGGCACAGCACAGTCCCCAGCTCACCAATGCCACTTGAAGTCATCAAAGGAGGATTACTGGGTGTGATGCGCTAAGCTTGCTCTCAGCCTCAGCCCTGGACAGACAACATGTGCTGACACCAGCCTAGCCCTTTCTTTTTTTTTTTTTTTTTTAAGCAGATGCCCTGCCATAAAGGAGGAGGCTTTTGTTTCATCTGGTCTCAATGCTCTGTGCACATGTTAATTAATTTATCTGCTGCCAGTTCATTCCCATTAGGATATGGTCATGGGTATGGGGCTACCACCTGGCCACTGTGGTAAAAGTGAACAAAAAAACTTTTGCACAAATATATTAACAGAAAGTGGAAGGCTAAGGAGAGTCTCCATCCTTTACTGGATGCAGCGGGGAATACGACCACCGAGGATAAGGAAAAGGCTAAGATACTCAATGCATACTTTACATTCATCTTTAAAAGTCAGACTAGTTATCCTCAGGCTACTCTAGCCCCTGATCTGGAAGTCTTAGATGAGGAGCAGAATAAACCCCCCACGATTCAGGTGGAAACAGTCAGAGACCTACTACTCCACCTGGACTGCTACAAGTTCACGGGGCCAGATGGGATCCATCCGAGGGTGCTGAGGAAGCTGGCAGAGGTGATAGCCAAGCCGCTTTCCACCATCTATCAGCGTTCCTGGTCAACTGGAGAGGTCCCAGTGGATTGGAGACTTTGCCAGTGCGACTCCCATCTACAAGGAAGATCAGGGGAACTACAGGCCTGTCAGCCTGGCCTTGGTGCCAGGAAAGGTTATGGAGCAGATCATCTTAAGGGATATCACATGGCATGTGCAGGACAACTGGGGTTTCGGGCCTAGCCAGCATGGGTTCATGAAGGGCAGGTCCTGCTTGACCAACCTGATCTCCTTCTATGATCCTACCTGGTGGATGAGGGAAAGGCTATTGACATAGTCTACCTAGACTTCAGCAAAGCCTTTGACACTGTCTCCTACAGTATTCTCCTGCAGAAGCTGGCAGCCCGTGGCTTCGACCAGGTACACTCTCTGCTGCGTAAAGAACTGGCTGGATGGCTGGACCCAGAGAGTGGTTGTCACGGGGTTATCTAGATCAATCTGTGTCCGTGACGGGGGGCAGTAGGCCCGTGGGCCCCCGGCCCCTGACAAAGGGGAAGGGAAAAAGGGAAAGGGGTAGGGAGATGGGAGCTGGGCTCAAGGAAACAAACAGAGCAGCGGCAATGATCTAAGGAGTAAAACTTATTTTACTATAATACAATCTAATTGAAATTGAGGCTAATAAATCAAGTGAAATAAGAGAGAGAGAGAGGTTTCCGAAGACCGAGAAGCCTACTTTGAAATTGAAGGCGCCGCGGCTTGGAAGCACACCCACACTCGCTGCCAGGCAGTGAGAGAGAGAGCGAGCGTCGCTTCTGTGACGTATTTTCCTCTCTGACCGCGAGGTCCCCTGGGATGTGTAGTACTTCTTTTCTGTGCTCCACATGATGTTATGATGTGGAATACAAATAGCAAAAATTACAAAACCATGACATTCCACCCCTTATTCTACAACACTACATCATGCTTAAGATACATATATATATATATATAAATATATACAAATAAACAATACTTAAAAATGCATTACACGTATAGGTCTATATACATATACACACATGAAATTATTGACTGCACTCCCCCAACATCAAATTCCCTTGTGGTACACATTGAACATCCCCATCTTTCTGCATCACCCACCACGTGCAACCAGGTCCCTGGGCAAAAACAGTTCCACGGAGAGGTTTGCCCTTTCCAGAGGCTGGAAGGACCCACACTGCTTTCCCCAACATGTTCTTTACGTGTACAACAGGGACCTTATCTCCCTCTACAGTATGTAGGGGGCTGGATTGGGTAGGACCATCGTGATTGACAGATCCTCTGGTATTGACCAACCAGGTGGCTTCTGCCAAATGCTTCTCCCAGTGCTTAAATGTTCCACCACCCATTGCCTTCAACATAGTTTTCAACAACCCATTGTATCGTTCAATTTTACCAGAAGCTGGTGCATGATAGGGGATATGATAAATCCACTCAATGCCATGATCTTTGGCCCAAGTATTTATAAGGGAATTTTTGAAATGTGTCCCATTATCAGACTCAATTCTTTCTGGGGTGCCATGTCGCCACAGGACTTGTTTCTCAAGACCCAATATGGTGTTTCGGGCGGTAGCATGGGGTACTGCATATGTTTCAAGCCACCCAGTGGTCGCCTCCACCACGGTAAGCACATAAAGCTTACCACTGCGAGATCGTGGCAAGGTGATATAATCAACCTGCCACGCCTCCCCATATTTATACTTTTGCCATCGCCCTTCCCCCCAGAGAGGTTTCATCCTCTTGGCTTGTTTAATTATGGCACGCGTCTCACAGTCATGAATAACCTGTGCAATAGCGTCCATAGTTAAGTCCACCCCTCGGTCTCTAGCCCACTTATATGTTGCGTCCCTTCCCTGATGGCCCAAGGTCTCATGGGCCCATCGAGCTAGAAATAATTCACCCTTGTTTTGCCAGTCCAAGTCTATTTGAGCCACCTCAATTCTGGCAGCTCGATCTACCTGATGGTTGTTTTGTTGTTCTTCAGTTGCCCGACTCTTGGGCACGTGAGCATCTACATGACGCACCTTTATAACCATATCTTTTGTTCGGGCAGCAATGTCTTTCCACAGTTCAGCAGCCCAAATAGGTTTACCCCTCCGCTGCCAGTTATTTTGCTCCCACTGCTGCAACCACCCCCATAAGACATTTGCCACCATCCATGAATCGGTATAAAGATAAAGCATTGGCCACCTCTCCCGTTCAGCAACATCTAAGGCCAGCTGGACAGCCTTTACCTCTGCGAACTGACTTGATTCTCCTTTTCCTTCAGTGGCCTCTGCAACCTGTCGTGTGGGGCTCCACACAGCAGCTTTCCATCTGCGATGCTTCCCCACAATACGACACGATCCATCAGTGAACAGGGCATATTTCTTCTCATTTTCTGGTAGTTCATTGTATGATGGGGCCTCTTTACCACGTGACACCTCTTCTGCTGGTGATGTTCCAAACATTTTACCTTCAGGCCAGTCCATGATCACCTCTAAAATTCCCGGATGACTGAGGTTCCCCATCCGCGCTCGTTGTGTAATCAGCGCAATCCACTTGCTCCAGGTGACATCAGTAGCATGATGGGTGGAGGGAACCTTTCCTTTAAACATCCATTTCAGCACTGGCAGTCGAGGTGACAGAAGGAGCTGTGTTTCAGTACCGACTACTTCAGAAGCAGCCCGAACCCCCTCATACGCGGCTAAGATCTCCTTCTCAGTTGGAGTGTAGCATTCTTCAGACCCCTTGTATGCTAGACTCCAAAATCCCAGGGGTCGGCCTCGAGTCTCTCCTGAGGCTCTTTGCCACAAACTCCAAGTGGGACCTTTCTCTCCAGCAGCAGTGTAGTGGCTGTTCTTTACATCCTGTCCCGTCCGTACGGGCCCCAGGGCCACGGCACGGGCTGTCTCCTGTTCAATCTGTTCAAAAGCCTGCTGCTGCTCTGGGCCCCATGTAAAATCATTCTTCTTCCGTGTCACCTGATAAAGGGGGCTTACAATAAGGCTGTAGTTTGGAACATGCATCCTCCAAAAGCCCACTACACCCAGAAAAGACTGTGTCTCTTATTTTCTAGTGGGTGGAGACATAGCAGTGATTTTGTTGATCACATCCGCTGGGATGTGACGATGTCCATCTTGCCACTTTATACCTAGGAACTGAATCTCCCGGGCAGCTCCTTTTACTTTGTTTTGCTTAATAGCAAAAGCAGCTTGCAGAAGAATTTGGATTATTTGCTCTCCTTTCTTGAAAACAACTTCTGTATCGCCCCACACAATGATATCATTAATGTACTGCAGGTGCTAAGGAGCAGCACCCTGTTCCAATACAGTTTGGACCAACCCATGGTAAATGGTTGGGCTGTGTTTCCACCCCTGGGGCAAACGGTTCCAAGTATATTGAACGCCCCTCCAGGTGAAGGCAAATTGTGGCCTACAGTCTGTGGCCAAAGGAATGGAGAAGGCGTTAGCAATGTCAATGGTGGCATGCCATTTAGCTGCTTTTGACTCCAGCTCGTACTGGAGTTCTAACACGTCTGGCTCAGCAGCGCTCAGTGGCGGTGTGACCTCATTCAGGCCACGGTGGTCTACCGTCAGCCTCCATTCTCCACTGGCTTTGCGCACTGGCCATATGGGGCTGTTAAAAGGTGAGCGAGGTTTGCTTATTACTCCCTGCTTCTCTAGCTGACGAATCAACTCATGAATGAAGATTAAGGAATCCCTGTTGGTGCGGTGCTGCCATCTGTGCACTGTCTTTGTAGCAATCGGTACCTGCTGCTCTTTTACTCGTAGGAGCTCCACAACAGATGGGTCTTCTGACAGGCCAGGCAAAACAGACAGCTGCTTAATATTGTCTGTATCTACAGCAGCTTTTCCAAAGGCCCATCGATACCCCTTAGGATACTTGAAATGCCTCCTTCTTAAGTAATCGATACCAAGTATGCATGGAGCCCCTGGGCCAGTCACAATAGGATGTTTTTGCCAGTCTTTTCCAGTGAGGCTTATTTCAGCCTCCAACACAGTCAATTCTTGAGAGCCCCCAGTCACTCCAGAAATATGGATTGATTCTGTCCCTTCATGACTCGAGGGCATTAGAGTGCAGTGTGCACCGGTATCCACCAGTGCCTTATATTTCTGTGGTTCTGATGTGCCAGGCCACCGAATCCACACATTCCAATAAACTCTATTATCCCTCTCCCTCCCCTAACTGAGGACAGGGCCCCTCTATTCATTACCTGTGGTAACTGGAGTAGATGTACTGGCAATGGATCTGTTTTGTAATTCTCTCACCCGTGCTCGTAGTACTGGAGTGGCTTGGTCATGCCACTTCCTCATATCTTCTCCATCGTCACGTAGGTAACGCCACAAGGCAATACGTGATGTAGTCTTACTGTCGTTCCTTGCTTGAGCTGGAAAGCGTTTGCGTTTAATAGCTGAAATTTTTGATGATACAGGTGAGGAGGAGTGTTCATCACCTTTAATTAACTGGATCTGAGTTTTCATTAGTTTGATCAGCTCCTTCATTAGACTCCCTTGATGATCCTGATCTTCATCAATCGTTTCTGATACTACTACAGGATCATCACGATTAACCAATAGAGACATTTGCTCTTCCATTTCATTCAGTCTGTCCGTTACTTCTGAGATGGCTGAAATGGAGACGTGAGTTGGGGGTAACTGTTGTTCATAGTTTTGAAGAGTAAGAACCAGTTCAAAAACTAGGGGTCTTCTCTGTTGTTCCTCGTACCTTTGAAATGTTGCTGCTAGTGTAACGGCGTACCTCTCTGGTGCTGTCTTGGTGAGTTTCTGCCATATATCAGGCGTTGTCCTCACTCTCTCAGGATCATGGTCTTGGCGAGGATCGACAGGATCAAAATTCGGGTTATACAACATTTCCACCACAGCTATTTCCCTCAAATACTGGATACCTTTTTCAATTGTATCCCACTTTTTCATCACAGGCTTTAGACCGTCCTTGAAGGGAAGCTTTTCCCTCACAGATACTAACATTCGCTCCCAGAGGGTGGCAGCCCCATCCAAGCATCTACTGATCCCTCTATCAATAGTTGGGTCTCTGGCAATGCCTCCTAATTGGTGAGCTTCATTCTCATCTAGAGACAAGCTGCTGGCCCCGCTGTCCCAACAGCGAAGCAACCAGGTAACAAGAGATTCATTCTGTCGCCGTGTAAACTCATTCCTTGAGCCTTGGATTTCAGACATCTTCAGAGGTCAACGAACAGTAATAGAGACTTCCTCCTCATCACTCTCCTCCTCACGCCTCTTAGTTTTTCCTTTTGCCATTTTCGGTACTGAGGGGTGCCCCTCTCTTGGACCTTCCTCTGCCTCCTCCTCCGCTTCTTCTTTTTTCCGTTCTAGACGTGAGGACACCCGTTTCCATTTCTTGCCTTCCACGGGGGCAACTGACATTTTTACTGGTGCCTCCTGTGACTGATCAGATTTGACTTGAGGATTTCCCCCTTTGGCTTGAACCTCAGCTCGGAAACTCTCTCTTTCCAGAATAGTATTATATAGAGCATGGTAAGCACAAGCCAAGCCCCAAATAAGTCGTACCTCCTTAGATCTATCTAAGCCGCACCATCCCTGACTCAAATACTGGCTTAGTTTCTCGGGATCCCACAGGTGTTCAAGAGTGAAATCCCATGACATTGCCGGCCCCCACGCTTCTAAGATTTTTCCTAAACCTCTCCATATTCCCTGCCAGTCAGCATTCTCTGGTTTTGGAGGAGACTTCTGCATAGAATGAATGAATTGGAGTACATTCAGGGAGATTGATAATATGCGCATGGATATGAGCACGAGTATGAGTACTAACTCGGCTTTCGAAAAGCGTGTGGCAAACCAAAAAGACAGCCCAGAAACCGGATTGAACATCGTGTTGTTTGTAAAATTGGCTATTCCGTCTGGGATGTAGTTGTTTGTAAAATTAGCTATTCCATCTGGGATGTAAGTGTCAAAATCCAAATTATACCACATTGAATATAAGTACCAGGCAGGTGTCTCCATCAGTGCCCTTATTTGGTTATATACAAACACAATTCCACAACAAGAAAGCATGACATTAATAATCGGCCAATACGTTGAGAAGATCATAATTTCTTTCAATCCCTTAAACAGAGCAGCTATAATGAAGAGTGGATTCATAGCTGGTAGCTGCTAAGAGGGAAAAAAAAAACAACAAACCAAGAACCAAAACAGAAGACACTCTGTACAGTGTCCAGAGTTTGGCAGACTGCCCAGACTACAATCTAATCTATGAAGGTCAGGTAGCAATGCTTCTGCAGTCTCTGGCTTAAAGAAATCCTGGTGTTTTTTGCTTCTTCCCTACTAACTAACTTTTAACTAATGTTAAAAGCTTTAAAATTGTGCCCGCCTTCTCCACCAAAATCTGTCACGGAGTTATCTAGACCAATCTGTGTCCGTGACAGGGGGGCAGTAGGCCCGTGGGCCCCCTGACCCCAAAAATGGGAAGGGAAAAGGGAAAGGGGTAGGGAGATGGGAGCTGGGCTCAAGGAAACAAACGGAGCAGCGGCAATGATCTAAGGAGGAAAACTTTTTTTACTAACTATGATATCGGAATGCAAGATAACACAATATAATACAATCTAATTGAAAATTGAGGCTAATAAATCAAGTAAAATAAGAGAGAGAGAGGTTTCCGAAGACCGAGAAGCCTACTTTGAAACTGAAGGTGCACGGCTTGGAAGCACACCCACACCCACTGCCAGGCAGTGAGAGAGGGAGAGCGAGCGTCACTTCTGTGACGTATTTTCCTCTTTGACTGTGAGGTCCTCTGGGACGTGCAGTTCTTCTCTGTGCTCCACATGATGTTATGATGTGGAATACCAATAGCAAAAATTACAAAACCATGACAAGTTGCTGGAGGGAGCCCCAGAGCAGGGCACAACGCTGATGGCAGTGGGGGCTCACAGCCCCAAAAGGAGGGTGTCCCGAGGGGTGTGCAGTAAGAAACAGTCCGGGGAGTGTGTTCTTCCCCCCTCTTCCCCCCTAAAAAAGAGTAATGTGGAGTGATGCAAGCACTGCTGTACCCTCCCTGCCACAGTCTCCCTGCTGTTTTTGGGAGTTTTGCCCAAGTAAATAAATGGGCTTGGATGAGGGTTGGGAAAAAAAAAATCATTTGTTCAAAAGCAGTACCAGAGCAGGGGGGAGGCCACTGCCCTCCCCCAGACCACAATGCTTGGGCAAAACTGCTCTCTGCATGTATGTGCAGAGAGGTTTTTTTAATTTTTTTTTGTTTGTTTTTAGTTTTATTTTTTAACATTATTTAAAGATGGTTTAACTCACTGTTTGCTTAAAGATTCAAGAAAGTAAAGCTTGTTTGTAAAAATAAAAACAAAATAAAAAGCAACCCCCCTCTCCCAGTCAGTGCAGCCACCAACTCACACGTGTTCTGCTTTACAGCAGTGGAGGAAATTTTGCAGCAGCCATTGGACCCCACTGAAATCCCTTTGTTTATTTTCTTTAACATAAAAGCATCCCTTTCAGGAGGAGGAGGGCAGGGAGGGGCAAAAAGGCCTTTTTCACCCTGTGTTTGTGCTTGTGTTTGTGAAGACCCCTTAACAAGTGGCTCTGTGCAATGTACAAAGAGGTATTTAATTGAATTAAAAAAAAAATAAAATAGCAGAAGCCAACTGCCTAGGCGATGAATGAATAGAACTCTTTGGAGGGCTGGAGCTCATGAATGAATCCCACTCAGGTTTTCAATGGCATCGTGTGAGCAGACCTCATGGAAAAGGCTTAGGTAATCTGGGATTCTGGACCGTGCGGCATGAATACAGCACAATGCCTTCTACCCATGCATGGGCTCCGCTGTTGGCTGGGTATCTGCTCCAACAGCCATGGAAATTACACAAGGCCAGGACCCCTGCCAACCCCACCAGTGCCGCTTTTCACCACTGCTGGGACCTCCCTGCTCCCCCCCTTTTTTGGCACCAGTGGTGAAAATGAGTGGGAAAAGCCAATGGCATCACCAGGGCAGGAGAGGAGGTCACAGGAAAGGAAGAAAAAGTGATTCAGAGATGCTGCAAATGGAGGTGGACATTTGTTCCCCAAAAGGCTCTGCTCTGTGGCAATGCTCACAGGCATAGCAAGATGTAGGAATGGCCCTGGAGGTGGTCAAGAACTGTCTAGATGTGGCACTTGGGGACATGGTCAGTAGGCATGATGGGGTGGGTTGAGCTTGGGGATCTTAGAGGTCTTTTCCAACCTTAATGATTCTATGATTCAAAGACCCCAAGATACCACACTGAGACACTGAGTTCATCTCGTGGTCCCATGCCACCTCCTGCAAGGAAACCAGTGCCATGGCTGGGACCTGGCCCTATCTCAGCAGTGAACCCTACTGCAAACACACCCAAAAAAACAAACCCTGGGAAAATTGTGGCAAAAAAAAAAAAAAATATATATATATATATATATATATCCTGGAAAATTTGCAGCACAAAAACCCAAATCCTGGGAAATTTGCAACTCGCAGGTCACAGGGACTGCTTCACAACCAGGACACAAACGGCTGAGCAACTCTTCAGGATTCCTGTATTGAGTTAAAACCGTGGTTTTTATGAGCTCCTCAAAGCACACACATCCCTTCCTAAATGCTTGAAGGAGTCCCAGAAAGCTCTGAGCACTCCCACATTCCAGCAAACAGTGCTGTTGCTCAGTGTTGGGAAACATGCATGCCCTTATTTCATTATTAAGCACCCCTTCATTCACTGCTATTGGTTTATTATTATTTTCTACGGTTGCATGACAACTGCATGGGGTCCAACAAGACTGAGGGCATTGTGCAAACTTATTGTGAAGAACAAATAAATAATGAAAAGGAATAAGAAAAAGTTCTTTTTCATTGAGGAAGAACTGAGACATCTCAGCTCATTTCAGGGTTCTGGTGGAATTTAAAGCAACTTTTGCAGCCCAGAGGCAGAGAAGCCAAAGTCTCAGTAGGTTTCCAGCTCTTAGCTTTGTCCTAGTGCCAAATTCACAAAAAACAGAGGGGGGGAGGTGGGAAGGGGATCTTTTGTTTTGCTTTGTTTTGTTTTGACATAGCTAAAGGTTTTCCTGTAATCAAGTGACTTCTAAAGAAAACAGTGTGCAGAGCACACACTGCGCTGTGGACCCGCCTGACTGCTCCCATCTGATCAAGTCAGGAGCTATCTGCACCATCACTGCAATCTGGAATTGGGAATACCACCACTCCTGATTAGGCCTGATTTAAATACCTCTAATTGGATCTTTTCCCGGTGATATTATGAATACGCATCAATTACACTACCCAACTGCAGAAGTGTCTGAACTGCAGAGACTGACATGGCTGGAGAGCTTTGCCCAGAAGGGTCTGCCCATGCTCTTCCTACCACAGCGCACCCCCTCTTCTACCACATTCCTCTGGAATGCCTGGACTGAGATTTCCCACCAAAAACCAACCTTGATATGAGAGCAACGGGCTGCCCATTTTAGAGTACCCTCACCCAACCACTCACAGTGGTGGCCCCATACCCATGACCAACATCCCAATGGGAATGGGTAGGTGGTAGCCCCAGACCCAAGAACATATCCCAACAGAACAGGTAGAATCATAGAATCACCAAGGTTGGAAAAGATCTCCAAGATCATCCAGGCCAATAATCCACCTACCACCAATATTTCCCACTAAACCGTGTCCCTCAACACAACGTCTAAACGTTTCATGAACACCTCCAGGTACGGTGACTCCACCACCTCCCTGGGCAGCCCATTCCAGCACCTGACCAGTCTTTTAGATAAGTATTTCCTAACATCCAATCTGAATCTCCCCTGGCGCAACTTGAGGCCATTCATTCCCTCTAGTCCCATCACTAGTTACACAAGAGAAGAGGCCAACCCCCACCTCACCACAACCTCTCTTCAGGTAGTTGTAGAGAGTGATAAGGCCACCCCTGAGACTCCTCCAGACAGCGGCTCCCTCAGCCTCTTAAAAATTTAAAAACTGTCACGGAGTTATCTAGACCAATCTATGTCCGTGACAGGGGGGCAGTAGGCCCGTGGGCCCCCTGACCCCAAAAATGGGAATGTGACTGATCAGATTTGACTTGGGGATTTTCCCCTTTGGCTTGAACCTCAGCTCGGAAACTCTCTCTTTACAGAATAGTATTATATACAGTACGGTAAGCACAAGCCAAGCCAAAAATAAGTCATACCTCCTTAGATCTATCTAAGCTGCACCATCCCTGACTCAAATACTGGCTTAGTTTCTCGGGATCCCACAGGTGTTCAAGAGTGAAATCCCATGACATTGCGGGCCCCCACGCTTCTAAGATTTTTCCTAAACCTCTCCATATTCCCTGCCAGTCAGCATTCTCTGGTTTTGGAGGAGACTTCTGCATAGAATGAATGAATTGGGGTACATTCAGGGAGATTGATAACATGCACACGAGTATGAGCACGAGTACGAGCACTAACTCGGCTTTCGAAAAGTGTGTGGCAAACCGAAAAGACAGCCCAGAAACCGGATTGAACATCATGTTGTTTGTAAAATTGGCTATTCCATCTGGGATGTAGTTGTTCATAAAAATTAGCTATTCCATCTGGGATGTAAGTGTCAAAATCCAAATTATACCACATTGCATATAAGTACCAGGCAGGTGTCTCTATCAGTGCCCTTATTTGGTTATATACAAACACAATTCCACAACAAGAAAGCATGACATTAATAATCGGCCAATACGTTGAGAAGATCATAATTTCTTTCAATCCCTTAAACAGAGCAGCTATAATGAAGTGTGGATTCATAGCTGGTAGCTGCTAAGAGGGAAAAAAAAACAACAAACCAAGAACCAAAACAGAAGACACTCTGTACAGTGTCCAGAGTTTGGCAGACTGCCCAGACTACAATCTAATCTATGAAGGTCAGGTAGCAATGCTTCTGCAGTCTCTGGCTTAAAGAAATCCTGGTTTTTTTCTTTCTTTCCTACTAACTAACCTTTAACTAATGTTAAAAGCTTTAAAATCCTTGCCCACCTTCTCCACCAAAAAACTGTCACGGAGTTATCTAGATCAATCTGTGTCTGTGACAGGGGGGGTGGCAGTAGGCCCGTGGGCCCCCAGCCCCTGAGAATGGGAAGGGAAAAGGGAAAGGGATAGGGAGATGGGAGCTGGGCTCAAGGAAACAAACAGAGCAGCGGCAACGATCTAAGGAGGAAAACTTATTTTACTAACTATGATATCGGAACACTATAATACAAACTAATTGAAATTGAGGGCCGCTGGGTCTGAGGTGGCAGTTCGAGGCTTAAAACAAAGCTTGATGGGTGGAGACAATGGAGCCCAAGGGCATGGAGAGGGGTGGGGAGATGCTGCTTCTCTTAAGTGCCTGTATACTAACGCGCGTAGCATGGGAAATAAACAGGAAGAGCTGGAGTTCTGCGTGCGATTGCGAGGTCATGACCTCATTGTAATCACAGAGACATGGTGGGACAGCTCGCGTGACTGGAATGTTGTCATGGAGGACAATGTGCTTTTTAGGAAAGATCGACTGCCAAGGTGGGGTGGTGGAGTTGCTCTTTATGTGAGAGAGCAGCTAGATTGTATTGAACTCCACCTGGGGGAGAGTGATGGAGCAGTGGAGAACTTGCGGGTGAGAATCAAGGGGCAGGCTGGTAAGGGTGACACTGTTGTGGGTATGTACTACAGGCCCCCCGATCAGGAGGAGGAGGTAGATAAGGCCTTCTGTAAGCAACTGGAAGTAGCGTCACGCTCCCAGTTGCTGGTCCTTATGGGGGACTTCAATTATCCAGATATTTGCTGGACGACCAACATGGACAGGCATGCACGGTCCAGACAATTCTTGCAGTGCATTGAAGAAAACTTTCTGATGCAGGTGGTGGAGGAACTGACGTGGGGTGGGGCGTTACCGGACCTTATTCTCACCAACAAGGAAGGACTTGTTAAGGAAGTAAAGGTCAGGGGCAGCTTGGGTTGTAGAGACCACGAGATGGTGGAGTTCAAGATCCTGAGCAGAGGAAGCAAAGCAAAAAGTAGGATTGCTACCCTGGACTTTAGGAGAGCAAACTTTGATCTCTTCCAGGACCTACTTGGGGCTATCCCGTGGGCCGGGGTATTAGAAGGTATGGGGGCCTGCGAGAGCTGGTCAGCATTTAAACAGCTCTTCTTCCAAGCTCAGGATCAGTGTGTCCCTGTGACTAAGAAATCGGGAAAAGGTGGCAGGAGACCTGCATGGATGAGCAAGGAGCTCATGCGCAAGCTCCAAGGAAAGAAGAAAGTTCATGAAATGTGGAAAAAGGGTCTGACCACTTGGGAAGAATATAAGAATGTAGTCAGGGCCTGCAGGGACGCGACGAGGAAGGCCAAAGTCAACCTGGAGTTGAATCTAGCTAAAGGGATAAAGGATAATAAAAAAGGCTTTTTTTAAGTACATTAACAGCAAAAGGAAGGCCAGGGAGAATGTGGGCCCCATATTAAGTGAGGGGGGCGTTCTGGTAACGGGGGATGCTGAGAAGACAGAAATACTGAACGCCTTCTTTGCTTCTGTATTTAATGAAAAGGCTCTCCCTCAGGAATCCCAAACCTTGGAGGTTAATGAGAGAGTCTGGGGAATGGGAGACTCCCCTTTAGTCAGGGAAGAGGTGGTCTGTGAGTGCCTAGGAAACACTAAGGTCCATAAACCCATGGGACCTGATGGGGTGCATCCACAGGTGCTGAGAGAGCTGGCGGAGGTCATTGCTGAGCCGCTCTCTGTAATCTTTCAGAGGTCTTGGAGAACTGGGGAGGTGCCTGATGACTGGAGGACAGCCAATGTCACTCTGGTCTTCAAAAAGGGCAAGAAGGAGGACCCAGGTAATTATAGGCCAGTCAGCCTCACCTCTGTCCCAGGGAAGGTGATGGAACAGCTTGTGCTGGATGCCATCTCCAGACAATTGGGAGAAAAGGAGGTTATCAGGAGTACCCAGCATGGGTTCACCAAGGGGAGGTCGTGCTCGACCAACCTGGTGGCCTTCTATGAAGTTGTCACTGGCTGGGTGGATGGGGGGAGAGCGGGAGACATAGCCTACCTTGATTTCAGTAAGGCTTTTGATACTGTCCCCCATGACATCCTTATAACAAAGCTGAGGAAGTATGGGATAGATGAGTGGACAGTGAAATGGGTCATGAACTGGCTGACTGGCAGAGTGCAGAGAGTCGTCGTTGGCAGTGCAGTGCCCAGCTAGAGGCCTGTAACTAGTGGCGTCCCCCAGGGGTCTGCGCTGGGTCCGGTCTTGTTCAACATCTTCATCAACAACCTTGATGAGGGGATAGTGGCCACCCTCAGCAAGTTTGCTGATGATACGAAGTTGGGAGGATTGGCTGACACACCTGAAGGCTGTGCTGCCATTCAGCAAGACCTGGACAGGCTGGAGAGCTGGGCAGTAAGAAACAGGATGAGGTTTAACAAAACCAAGTGTAGAGTCTTGCACCTAGGAAGAAATAATTGCATGCACCAGTACAGGCTAGGGGATGACCTGCTGGAGAGGAGCTCTGCAGAGAGGGAACTGGGCATCCTGGTGGATGACAGGTTGGCCATGAGCCAGCAGTGTGCCCTCGTGGCCAAAAGGGCCAATGGCATACTGGGGAGTATAAAAAAGAGCGTTGCCAGCAGGTCAAAGGAGGTGATCCTCCCCCTCTACTCTGCCCTGGTAAGGCCTCATCTGGAGTACTGTGTCCAGTTCTGGGCTCCCCAGTACAAAAAGGACAGGGATCTCTTGGAAAGAGTCCAGCAGAGGGCCACAAAGATGGTGAAGGGCCTGGAGCATCTCCCCTATGAGGAACGACTAAGTGAACTGGGTCTGTTTAGCCTTGAGAAAAGAAGGCTGAGAGGGGATTTGATCCAGGTTTATAAATACCTGAGGTGTGGGGGCCATAGTGGTGAGGCCGGACTCTTTTCAGTAGTGCGTGGGGACAGGACAAGGGGAAATGCGATGAAGCTAGAGCATAGGAAGTTCCACACGAATGTGCGCAAGAACTTCTTTACGGTGAGGGTGATGGAGCACTGGAACAGGCTGCCCAGGGGGATTGTGGAGTCTCCTTCTCTGGAGATATTCAAGACCCGCCTGGACGCCTACCTGTGCGACCTGCTGTAGGGAACCTGCTTTGGCAGGGGGGTTGGACTCGATGATCTCTAGAGGTCCCTTCCAACCCCTACAATTCTGTGATTCTGCCGTTTGGGTTATTGGTTCTACTGCCTGCAATGCCGAATAGGCAACCAATAACTGTTTTTCGATCATGCTATATCTTTCCTCTGCTCCGTGCCAAACCTGAGACCAGAATCCAATAGGGGTCCGAACAGAAATCCAGCATTGCCACAGGCCCCAGCCAAAACCATCCTGAGTAACACGAACATCTAATTCAGCTGGGAGGGTAGGATCAAATATACCCAATGCCTGGGCTTGTTTAACTGCCAGTTTCTCCTGTTGGAAAGCATCCTGTTCCATTTTCCCCCAATCCCATAATTGCCCCTTTTTTGTGAGTCTGTATAATGGTCTTAGCAGCTGCACTAAATGAGGTATAAAGGAACACCAGTACCCCCAATATACCCCAAAATTCCTGCAGCTGCTTTGGTGTCATAGGGACTGGAAACACCTGAACCTTATCTATTACAGCACTGGGTAGTGTTTCCCCAGACCAAACTACCCCCAGGAATTTCACAGATGCCCAACCCCCAGTATTAACCAGGTTTGGGTGACTGGAATAGTCTGTCCCCCAAAACCTCCAATCATCGCTCTGTTACCATGAAATTTGGCTGGATCCCCATAAATTATTGATGTTTCTGCCCCTATATCGACTAGGGCCATAACTCTCTGGATATTTTTTCGGGACCAGAATATCGTCAATTCTACATAGGGCCTCCAGTTCCGTCTGGAAGCCCTAGGGTAACTGACATCCCTTGTCATGCCATGAACTGAACCAGGTTCAAGTCTTTTACCTCCGGTGGCTCAGGCATTGTGGCCCGAGACACCTGAGGTGGCTTCTTTCTCTTACCAGGAACAATAAAGTCCGCTAAATTACATGTTGTTGTCGGTTTTCTTTCTATAATTCTTATCCTTGATTTTCTAGGGTAATTTTGAAATTTTTGATCATCCTTCAACTGTTTCCACAGCTGAAGAAGAATGTGGTTGGGCTGCTGATCAATTTTCACAAACTGGACACCAGCCCTGATAAGATTGCTGAACATCTGCTTTCAGGACACCCTTATGGGTCCCGACCTGACACTTGGTCTTGTTGAACTTCATCCCACTGGCCTCAGCCCAGCTATCCAGCCTATCCAGATCCCTGTTGTAGGGCCTTCTTACCCCCAGGCAGATCGACACTTCCAGCCAACTTGGTGTCATCTGCAAACATACTGAGGATGCACTCAGTGCTTCGACCCAATACTAACCCCTGGGGAACACCACTTGTGACCCGTCACCAGTTGGATGTAATTCTATTCACTACCACTGTCATGGTTTTGTAATTTTTGCTATTGGTATTCCACATCATAACATCATGTGGAGCACAAAGAAGAACTACATGTCCCAGAGGACCTCACAGTCAAAGAGGAAAATACGTCACAGTCTCAGTCTCCTCAGTCGGAGGAGGGAAAGGGATAACAGAGTTTATTGGACTGTGTGGATTCGGTGGCCTGGCACATCAGAACCACAGAAATATAAGGCACTGGTGGATACCGGTGCACACTGCACTCTAATGCCCTCGAGTCATGAAGGGACAGAATCAATCCATATTTCTGGAGTGACTGGGGGCTCTCAAGAATTGACTGTGTTGGAGGCTGAAATAAGCCTCACTGGAAAAGACTGACAAAAACATCCTATTGTGACTCACCTTTTAACAGCCCCATATGGCCAGTGCGCAAAGCCAGTGGAGAATGGAGGCTGACGGTAGACCACCGTGGCCTGAATGAGGTCACACCGCCACTGAGCGCTGCTGAGCCAGACGTGTTAGAACTCCAGTACAAGCTGGAGTCAAAAGCAGCTAAATGGCATGCCACCATTGACATTGCTAACGCCTTCTCCATTCCTTTGGCCACAGACTGTAGGCCACAATTTGCCTTCACCTGGAGGGGCGTTCAGTATACTTGGAACCATTTGCCCCAGGGGTGGAAACACAGCCCAACCATTTACCATGGGTTGGTCCAAACTGTATTGGAACAGGGCGCTGCTCCTTAGCACCTGCAGTACATTAATGACATCATTGTGTGGGGCGATACAGCAGAAGTTGTTTTCAAGAAAGGAGAGCAAATAATCCAAATTCTTCTGCAAGCTGCTTTTGCTATTAAGCAAAACAAAGTAAAAGGAGCTGCCCGGGAGATTCAGTTCCTAGGTATAAAGTGGCAAGATGGACGTCGTCACTGTGAAGGACAGAACTGTTTTTATTCTTTGTCTCAAAGCTTGCTTCTAAGTTTCTGGTGATAAGACGACTGCTGGGGGGGTGAATGGTGTGTGTCACCATGCCACTGTATCTCTGCTTATGATTGCAAAGATAAGCAGAAGCAAGACAAGCAGTCTTTTTCAGGGGTACGGCTTGAAGGAGCTGACCACTGCAAAAGGTGATAATGCTTGTGCAGGGCAAGGAAGGCGCCACCCCCTGCTGGCTTATCTGTTGGCCCAGGAATGTTACACAAAACTGAGACAAAAGAAGAAGAGAAAAAAACCCACAGGAATTGGGGATAAAAGGCCCTCACCAAACTAGGGACTTTGGAGACAAACTCCCAAAGACACCTTTGACGGAGACAAAACTCCCAAAGACACCTTTGACGGAGCTGAACTCCCGAGGCCTGCTTGCTGCGGAGCTGCCTGGCTTTCTCCCATCTCCCGTGGTGACCAGACTGTTTCCTGAGATCAACGAACCTACAACGTACCTTCCTGGACCCACGGTGGTGACTATCTCTTTTGCTCTCTACAGAGATTCCTTGCTTTTCTTCTTACCTTTTCTATCGCCCGTTTCCCCTTCCCTGTCTCCCTAAAAGGTTAGGATTTGTAATAAACTGGTTGGACCAACATTTGAACCGTTGTTTCTTAATCTCACGCCAGGTATATTAAAAGAATCTCCTCTCACTCCTATTAATTGGAGTGAGACAGTCACATCCCAGCAGATGTGATCGACAAAATCACTGCTATGTCTCCACCCACTAGAAAATAAGAGCCACAGTCTTTTCTGGGTGTAGTGGGCTTTTGGCGGATGCATGTTCCAAACTACAGCCTTATTGTAAGCCCCCTTTATCAGGTGACACGGAAGAAGAATGATTTTACATGGGGCCCAGAGCAGCAGCAGGCTTTTGAACAGATTGAACAGGAGACAGCCCGTGCCGTGGCCCTGGGGTCTGTACGGTCAGGACAGGATGTAAAGAACAGCCTCTACACTGCTGCTGGAGAGAGAGGTCCCACTTGGAGTTTGTGGCAAAGAGCCTCAGGAGAGACTCGAGGCCGACCCCTGGGATTTTGGAGTCGAGCATACAAGGGGTCTGAAGAATGCTACACTCCAACTGAGAAGGAGATCTTAGCCGCGTATGAGGGGGTTCGGGCTGCTTCTGAAGTAGTCGGTACTGAAACACAGCTCCTTCTGTCACCTCGACTGCCAGTGCTGAACCGGATGTTTAAAGGAAAGGTTCCCTCCACCCATCATGCTACTGATGTCACCTGGAGCAAGTGGATTGCGCTGATTACACAACGAGCGCGGATGGGGAACCTCAGTCGTCCGGGAATTTTAGAGGTGATCATGGACTGGCCTGAAGGTAAAAAGTTTGGAACATCACCAGCAGAAGAGGTGTCACGTGCTAAAGAGGCCCCACCATACAATGAACTACCAGAAAATGAGAAGGAATATGCCCTGTTCACTGATGGATCGTGTCGTATTGTGGGGAAGCATCGCAGATGGAAAGCTGCTGTGTGGAGCCCCACACGACAGGTTGCAGAGGCCACTGAAGGAAAAGGAGAATCAAGTCAGTTCGCAGAGGTAAAGGCTTTCCAGCTGGCCTTAGATGTTGCTCAATGGGAGAGGTGGCCAATGCTTTATCTTTATGCTGACTCATGAATGGTGGCAAATGCCTTATGGGGGTGGTTACAGTAATGGGAGCAAAATAACTGGCAGCGGAGGGTAAACCTATTAGGGCTGCTGAACCGTGGAAGAACATTGCTGCCCGAATAAAGAATATGGTTGTAAAGGTGCACCATGTGGATGCTCATGTGCCCAAGAGTCCAGTTAGTGAAGAAAAACAAAACAACCATCAGGTAGATCGAGCTGCCAGAATTGAGGTGGCTCAAATAGACTTGGACTGGCAAAACAAGGGTGAATTATTTCCAGCTTGATGAGCCCATGAGACCTTGGGCCATCGAGGAAGAGACGCAACATATAAGTGGGCTAGAGACTGAGAGGTGGACTTGACTATGGGTGCTATTGCACAGGTTATTCATGACTGTGAAACATGTGCCATAATTAAACAAGCCAAGAGGATGAAACCTCTCTGGGAGGAAGGGCGATGGCAAAAGTACAAATACGGGGAGGCGTGGCAGGTTGATTATATCGTCTTGCCATGATCTCACAGTGGTAAGCGTTATGTGCTTACCATGGTGGAGGCAACCACTGGGAGGCTTGAAACATATGCAATACCCCATGCTACCACCCAAAACACCATATTAGGTCTTGAGACACAAGTCCTGCGGCAACATGGCACCCCAGAAAGAATTGAGTCTGATAATGGGACACATTTCAAAAATTCTCTTGTAAATACTTGGGCCAAAGACCATGGCATTGGGTGGATTTATCATATCCCCTATCATGCACCAGCTTCTGGTAAAATCAAACAGTACAATGGGTTGTTTAAAACCATGTTGAAGGCAATGGGTGGTGGAACATTTAAGCACTGGGAGAAGCATTTGGCAGAAGCCACCTGGTTGGTCAATACTAGAGGATCTGTCAATCGTGATGGTCCTACCCAATCCAGCCCCCTACATACTGTAGAGGGAGATAAGGTCCCTGTTGTACATGTAAAGAACATGTTGGGGAAAGCAGTGTGGGTCCTTCCAGCCTCTGGAAAGGGCAAACCTCTCCATGGAACTGTTTTTGCCCAGGGACTTGGGTGCACTTGGTGGGTGATGCAGAAAGATTGGGATGTTCAATGTGTACCACAAGGGAATTTGATGTTCGGGGAGTGCAGTCAGTAATTCTATGTATACATATGTATATAGACGACCTGTGTGTGTATAATGCATTTTTAATTATTGTTTATTTGTATATATGTATATTAAGCATGATGTAGTGTTGTAGAATAAGGGGTGGAATGTCATGGTTTTGTAATTTTTTCTATTGGTATTCTACATCATAACATCATGTGGAGCACAGAGAAGAAGAACTACATGTCTCAGAGGACCTCACGGTTAAAGAGGAAAATACGTCACGGAAGTGACGCTCGCTCTCTCTCTCTCTCACTGCCTGGCAGCGGGTGTGGGTGTGCTTCCAAGCCGTGTGCCTTCAATTTCAAAGTAGGCTTTTCGGTCTTCGGAAACCTCTCTATCTCTTATTTTACTTGTTTATTACCTTCAGTTTTCAATTAGATTGTATTATATTGTGTTATCTTGCATTCCGATATCATAGTTAGTAAAATAAGTTCTACTTCTTAGATAGTTGTTGCTGCTCTGTTTGTTTCCTTGAGTCCAGCTTCCATCTCCCTACCCCTTTCCCTTTTCCCTTCTCATTTTTGGGGTCAGGGGGCCCACGGGCCTACTGCCTGCCTGTCATGGGCATAGATTGATCTAGATAACTCCATGACAGTGCAGAAATCTGTTCCTTGCTGGCACTGAAATGAGGAAATGAAGTGTGCAGCTGCAGTGCTGGGTCTGCAGTGTTGTTTTTTTTTAAGAGCACAGTGCTGCAACTTGTGAAAAATGCCCTTGCTGGAGGAGCAGGGTTATTTATAGCAAAAAGTATAGGGAAAAAAAATGCAGATAATAATAAAAATAGTGAAATTTAAGCAGGGGGGTGCAGGGCTGGGGTGCTGCTGGGTTCCCCTGTGTGTGGGCCATTCCTACAGTGCTAACAATCCCACTGGGTTTTGGTATTTTTAAAATGCAATTACAGAGACAAATGGTTCCCAGGTTCCAACATACCTGCAAGGGCCGAGAGGGATAATGGAGAATCACCAGATGTGGTTTCTGAGCCAAGGAAAGGGATTTGGTGCTGCTCAGCCTCTCTGGCTCTTTTCCCCGCATGTCATATCCCCACTCGAGAGGAAGGAGTGGGGATAAGGGTGAAGGGAACTAATTGCTTGGCAGTTTTTGTGGCTTTTGGGGCCATTTTTCTTAACGGCACATTGCTTCAGGCCATCCACTAGGCCTTGGCCTGGGTCTCCCTCACCTGGCCCTATAAAAGTCCCAAAGTGGGGCAGCCGAGCCCTGGGGTGATGTCTTGTGGGCTCCTTTTGGAACTACATCTCATTTTATCACACTGGCTATGCACAATGGATGATGATTTGTTTATGGAGATAGGTTGTAGGGTGTTTGGTTGCACCCATGTTAGGCTTGATGATCATAAAATCATTACAGAATGGTGGAACCACAGAATGGGGACCTTAAAGTTCATAGAACCAGCAAATGGTTGGGTTGGAAGGGACCTTGAAGATCACAGAATCATGGAATGGCTGGGTTGGAGGGACCTCATAGATTGGTTGAGGTGTGTTGAGTTGGACAAGACCTTAATGACACTCAAATTCCAACCCCCTGCCATGGGTAGTGCCACCTCCCACCAGACCAGGTTGCCTAAGGCCCTGTGCAGCCTGGCCATGGGCACCTCCAGCGTGCTGAGGGTGTCAGGGTGTGTGTGGATAGCATCATGAAGAGATGGACCTCATGATGTTGCATTGCTTTTGGATCATGATACCCCCACAGTTCTCAATTTCTCCTTCTTTTTTTTCTCCCCCTGTAGATTCTCAAGTTATTCAGGAGCTGGGGGATCGCTCACACTGGTGTGTGGTGGCATACTGGGAAGAGAAGACGCGTGTGGGTCGGCTGTACTCTGTCCAAGAGCCCTCCTTGGATATCTTCTACGATCTACCTCAGGGGAATGGATTCTGCCTTGGGCAGCTCAACTCGGACAACAAAAGCCAGTTGGTGCAGAAGGTGCGCAGCAAGATCGGGTACGGCATCCAGCTCACCAAGGAGGTGGATGGCGTGTGGGTCTACAACCGCAGCAGCTACCCCATCTTCATCAAGTCAGCCACACTGGACAACCCAGACTCCAGAACATTGCTGGTGCACAAAGTGTTCCCTGGTTTTTCCATCAAGGCTTTTGATTATGAGAAAGCATACAGCTTGCAGAGGCCAAATGACCATGAGTTCATGCAGCAGCCATGGACCGGATTTACCGTGCAGATCAGCTTTGTGAAGGGCTGGGGTCAATGCTATACCAGGCAGTTCATCAGCAGCTGCCCATGCTGGTTGGAGGTTATTTTTAATGACTGATGACATGAGACGGAGCAGACTCATAACATTTATACTACTTTGCTGCTATTACTTCCGAGTGCTTGCTTTTCATGTAACCTTTTTGTTCTTGTTTTGTTTTGTTGTTGTAATTTCCCATTTTAAGAAATAGCTTATGGAAAGATTTTCACCCAGGTATTTTGATAAATAGATCTATTTTTTAAAAGTGTGAACGACCAGTAACTCAGAAGGGCAAGTAAAGGGCGGAGTGGGAGCAGACTACATACAACAACCATTTCCCACTTCCAAAAGGATTGTCCTATGTGATGGATGGGTTGGGAGCCACTTGCTCTTGGGTAGTGTGATGGGATCCCCTTCTTTTTCACACTCTCCAATTCCAGTGCTGGTAGCACCCAACCAACACCCCTCCCTGACAGCACTAATCCATCGTAGCCACCACCAATGGTGCACAAACTTCCCACCAGGTCTTATCCCACCCGTGTAGTTTTTGTCATTGAGTTTTGTCATTGGGTTATTGTTGTTGGGTTTGCGTCTTGTCCCTGTACGCTGTCCATCCATATACTCATCATTCCACCATTTTATCATCATGGATTGGTAGAAGGGGAGAAAACAATGGTGAAGAAACCATGCATGGCTCATGCTTTTCAATTGGAGCTGAGATATGACATGACATAAGCCTGAAAAAAAAACAACCCACAAAGCAAAACAAAACAAAAACAAATGGGGAAGAAAAAGTGTTGAGGATAGTTGAGTCTGTCAGAATCTGTTGAATTAAGTTATCTTGGTACAATTGTACCTGGAGATGCCATTATGCTTTCATTTCTTCTTGAATTCATACACACGTATGATACTTTTACATTGTTCTTAGCTCAATGAGCACGTTTAGAACTTAACATAAGCTATTTTTCTAAATACAAAGGTTTAAATGAACAAGAGAGCATTCACATCGGAACTTTGGCATTGTAGTGCTTTGGAGAGAAAACAGAAAAAAAGGACTCCTTAAAAAACCCCTGAGATTTATTAAAGAAAAAAAAATGTATTTTATGTTATATATAAATATATTATTACTTGTAAATACAAAGATGTTTTATAAGCATCATTATTTATGTAATGTGCAATGTGTATAAATGAGAAAAATAAGAAAAGATGCACTTTGCTTTAATATAAATGCAAATAACAAATGCCAAATTAAAAAAAAACAACAACACAAGATTGGTGTTTTTTTCTATGGGTGTTCTTATCCAGATGAATGTTTTATTTCTAAAGGAGTTTATGTTCCATGAAAAAAAAAAAATATATACACTTGAGCCATGGTGCAGAGTGGCTTTGTTAGAGGTGGGGAGGAGCTGCAGAGGGGTGTTCCTGTTGCTTGTCATTTCAGCTTGAGCAGACTGCCATGGTAGCAGCCCAGTGCTCATCCTATATCATCCCATCCCTAAAATACAATGGCTCCATGGCCAATGTGTGGTCTGGGCTGGTCCACAGCTTTGACTAGTACTCCATGTCACATCCAGCATCCACGTCTTTGTCAGGAGAGAAGTCCCTACAGCTGGTTGAACTCTTACCTTGGGTGAAGGCAAACCTTTCTGCATGAAAACCACCAGCTCTGGAGCTTGGAGGCTTTGGAGGGGTGCAGCATCTGTGTCTTGGACCCTACTGGCCTTCATGAGGTGGATGGATGTGGTGGTGGATGAGTCTTTGTGAGCATCAGGACCAGGTTCAACCAACACTGCGCCTTTCTGTTCAACATGCCCTATCCAAAGGGATTTATCAAGATACAATATCTGGTCTGCTCTGAATGCACTGTGCCTTCAGCTAGATTCCTTTCAAAGGCTTCAAAATGGCTTTGGATCACGTGTGATGACGTGTGATGAATGGACCCATCTGTATTGCTTGGCATGTCCAAGAAAGCAGACATTGGGGTGACTTTATCTACAGTTCAATTTACTTCATTTCCTTTCCATTCTGTTCCAGAAGACTTGAAATACTCAATAATCTCATCACATCTCCATGGTCCAGTGGTCAACCAGTGACAACAGTTAGTGCGGGAGGCTCAAGGAGGAGTGCTCCAGCCTGTTCTGTGGTATCTGCCCATGACAGAGGTAAGTACTGGAGGATCTTTAAGGTCCCTCCCAACCATTCTATGGTTCTGCAGTTCTATGATTTTTTAGGTCATTATCATGCCTAGGGTTGTCTCTCCACTGCACTGTGCCAATGTTTGGGTGCACAGGTGTCTGTATTCCACTAGGACCTAGACAGGTGGCATCACACGGTATGGTGGCACCAAGGCTCTGTCTCCAACCATGACATATATTGAAACACATGTAGAAAACACACACGCACAAAAAAAACGCTGTTTCCACATGCAGGAAACATGCAGGTATTTTTTATTAATTCACCTTAAGCTGGTTCTTCCCCACTTCAGTTTTCCTGCAAACTCAGACATGTATATACCTAAATGTGTTTGAACTAATGTTTTCAGATTAAGTTAAGCTCCATCAGTGCAACTTTCCACTGGTGGCAAAGTACAGCTGTCATGGTTTTGTAATTTTTGCTATTGGTATTTGTATGGGAAACTGTTAATCACAGCCTGAACCTCTGATTAACCATCTGAGGCAAGTGACGGTCAGCTGTGGGAGAACAGGTGAAGGTAATTCAGCTGTGCTCCTGGAAGGGGTGGAGCTTGACTCCACCTCTCCTAGATCCCATTTAAGGACTGACCACCACTAAGGCAGCATCTCTTTTGGAGATTGCTCCTGTGTGGGGTTCTTTGTGGTGAGCATCCATTCTAACTGTGAGCCTCAGGGTGGGTGAGTTATTCCTCTATAACCTCTGGCTATTCATCTATTACAACCTTGTATAATAACAAATATACATTTGGTGAGCCAGGCAGGAGACATAGTGTCTTTTTTATGGAGATGTATAAATGGGTCGGGGGGAGAACATCACCCCCTTAGACAAGATGATTCCAGGGCAGATCCCAGGGTTTATGGGTTCTCCCTATTATCAGCTGGCCACTATAATTGAGAAATGGGGCCCCCTGTGGGTTATGGGGAATTTTTCTTCATTCTGCATGGTGGAATACTTTAAATGACTAAATAAGGACATCTTGATTACAAAAGAAAGGCAATTAGCTCCTTCTACAGTGGCATGGCCACTATTAACTGCCTTAAATCAAGCAGAAATCAGATCAAATGTATTAGAAAGTGAGAATCAATTATTAAAGGACTGTATTGGAAAACTAGAACAAGAACTTAGTATACTGACAGGGAAAAGACCCCTATTACATTCCCTGGTCTCTCAGGTCCATAATATTTTGATAAATGATGATTGTGTATCTGAAACAATGGATCTGGTTAAACAAGGGGATGAAAATACTGAAGTTGACTGGAAGAACCTGTTATGACGGACTTATTATGACTCTGCCCTATTATAACCCCAAAAAACAAAAAAGGTCCATGATTGATCAGGGGGCACCCCTGCCGGTCTATGGCCCCCTGCTGAAACCTACTTTTGTGTCATGGCCTGACCATACATGGCCACGGAATTAATGGACCTGGTGCAGTGGTTTTGACAAAAACCTGGGGAAAGGCGTAGCGACCAAGTTGGTACACTATGAGATTCAGGGGCGGAAAGCGTTAGGGTCAGTGGACCTGAACTATCTAAACTGGCCACTGTAACTGTTCACCCTGCCCTTAGGCAGAGGCTATAGAACTTTGCCACTGAAAGCTTAATTTAAGCCTCACTGTACCTTTGCAGGTATTTACACCTATAAATATACTACTTAATTATCAAGCCTCACTTAATCTGTATTAATAAAATGAAGGTGTATGGTAAGTAATGGATAAAAATTGGCAGGTTAATGAAAAAAAGAATATGCGAGAACTATCCTAAAAGGAAGTGCTTGCATCCTTCTTTAAGAACTTCATCATTGTGCTTCCTCCTCACTTCACTGCTACTATAGGCAGTGCTATAATCCAACTCTTGTAAAAAATAAATATAAATTGATACCTTTCAAATACCAGTTCCCATCTTGCTTTGGGAGTTATATGGCGGAACCCAGTTCCCAGAGGAGAACCGTTCTATTCTGGATGGCTGTGAAGGGGTGGAGTGTATGGGAAACTGTTAATCACAGCCTGAACCTCTGATTAACCATCTGAGGCAAGTGATGGGTCATCTGTGGGAGCACAGGTGAGGGTAATTCTCTTCAATAATTCTTTCACCTAGAAAGAGAATCAGGAAAAAAAAAAGTACAACTCGTATGTTGAGACAAATCCATTCACTAAGAGAAAAGGAAAAGAATAACAATAATGACTATTCATATACCTGTGCTCAGACCCTGAATAGCAGAAGAGAGAAATGAACTCCCACTCCCTTCAAAACTCGTTCTGCATCATGTGGTGCATGTGTCACAGTCACGAATAACCTGTGCAGTCTTGTCTGCACTTAAGTTAAAACTGATATGGTTTTATGATTTTTTTTAATTGGTATTCCACATCATAACATCATGTAGTGCACTGGGAGTTAAAGAGTTAATGCTCCAGTTCTGGGTACCTGTCCAGAAGAGAACTACGTTCCCTACGGGGCTTTGCGGTCAGAGAGGGGATATAAGTTTTCTTAGATCACCTGACCTGCCCTTTTTTGGCTCTCTTTTGTCCCTACTGCTTGACCTAATTGCACATTGCACCTCAGCATTATGGTGAGGCCTTCAGTTTTCAGACACTCTCATATTTGATGTATTAGCTTCAGTTCTAATTATATTATAGTGTTATCTTGCATTCTGATACCATATTTAGTAAATTAGTTTGTTTCTTGTTGTAGTAGGCGACAGCGAGGATTCAGGATGCGATGTGGTAGGGCTCTCCCCTTGCTCTGTGTCGAAAGGTTAATGTATGCATAAGTGGCGTAGAGGAAGTAGGATAGGTATTTAGGTAAATTGCACAATGCAATAAACGCCATTTTTCTGCTCACCGTATTGGTATTCACGTGCAGTTCTTTGGCCCGCGTGGGTTTTACCCGATAGTCCAGCACAGGCGCAGAGCTAAAAGAACATGGGTTTCTCCTCAGATCATTGCCACTGTTCTTAATTATTTTGGGGTCCCCTGTTTCCCTTTTCTGGAGGCGTGGATTCATGAATCCCTCCACCCTGTAGAGGCAGAAGGTGACTTTATCTACAGTTCAATTTACCTCATTTCCTTTCCATTCTGTTCCAGAAGACTTGAAATACTCAATCTCATTACATCTCCATGGTCCAGTGGTCAACCAGAAACAACAGTTAGTGTGGGAGGCTCAAGGAGGAGTGCTCCAGCCTGTTCTGTGGTACTAATTTGGAAGTTTGGGATGACTGAAATCAGTCCATTCTGGTTAACTGTAATCTCGCTTTGTACTAAGGCTCCAGCAAAAAAGGCACTAAATCATCTGATGATATCCTGCATCCCAGTCAATTATGGCACAATTGCACATTTTTTTTAAATGTTGCGAGTATTAATAGAAGAATGCAATAAAGTAGGGTCAAAGCATGTCACTTGTTTTTGATAAATAGCAGTTTGAGCAGATCGCACATGTTAACTGCTGATCAAAGATAGTGCCCATGATGGGTGATGTAGGACAGAGTTTCCCTCTACTCCACCATCTTGAGATTATTGGATCAAATTGTTTCCAGAGGGCAAAGACAATCCCTACTACTTTACTTGGGTGATTCTCAGCATGGGACTCATTCCCTATACCTCCCAAGGAATCAGTGGGCTCTTGTCTTGCAGGTTTGTATAGTCATTATTATACAAGGTTGTAGTAGATGAATAGTCAGAGGTTACAGAGGAATAACTCACCCACCCTGAGGCTCACAGTTAGGATGGATGCTTGCCACAAGGAACTCCACACAGGAGCAATCTCCAAAAGAGATATGCTGCCTTAGTGGTGGTCAGTCCTTAAATGGGATCTAGGAGAGGTGGAGTCAAGCTCCACCCCCTTCTGGGAGCACAGCTGAATTACCTTCACCTGTGCTCCTGCAGCTGACCCATCACTTGCCTCAGATGCTTAATCAGAGGTTCAGGCTGTGATTAACAGTTTCCCATACACTCCACCCCTTCACAGCATGAACCAATGATTAGGTGAGTTTTTCTTTACTAGAGGGATCCAATGCAATGCTTACACAATTTCCTGTCGCATTATACGTTGACATAATTCAAGCGATGATTGATGAAAGTTAATGGTCTTCCATGGGCCAGTACTTGATTGATGTTGCTGGAGGCAAGCAATCAAGAGGTGCATGTCTATTTGTGTGTCACGGAGTCATCTAGATCAATCTGTGTCCGTGACAGGGGGGCAGTAGGCCCGTGGGCCCCCCAGCCCCCAAAAATGGGAAGGGAAATAGGGGTGGGGAGATGGGAGCTGGGTTTTCAAGGAAACAAACAGAGCAGCAGCAATGATCTAAGAAGGAAAACTTACTTTACTGACTATAATATCAGAATGCAAGGTAACGCAATATAATACAATCTAATTCAAATTGGAGGTAATAAATCAAGTAAAATAAGAGAGAGAGAGAGGTTTCCGAAGACCGAGAAGCCTACTTTGAAATTGAAGGTGCCGTGGCTTGGATGCGCACCCACACCTGCTGCTAGGCAGTGAGTGAGAGAGCAAGTGAGCGTCGCTTCTGTGACGTATTTTCCTCTTTGACTGCGAGGTCTTCTGGGGCGTGTAGTTCTTCTCTGTGCTCCACATGATGTTATGGTGTGGAATCCCAATAGCAAAAATTACAAAACCATGACATTATGTTTCATCGGTCCCATTCCTTCTGGTGATTCTGGAAGCTCAAAGACTTAGGGGGAGTAATACAGAAGTTTCAAAGGTACCAGGAGGGAAAGGTCTGCCCTTGTCAATGGTTTACGGGTTGGTTCGGCCCAGTTCCGTGACTAGTGGAGCAGAGGGACTTCGCGAAGTCTATGTGTCACGGGGTTATCAAGATCAATCTGGGTCCGTGACAGGGGAGGGGGCAGTAGGCCCGTAGCCCCCCGGCCCCCTCGAAAAAAAGGGAAAAAGGGAAAAGGGGTAGGGAGATGGGAGTTCAAGGGAACAAACAGAGCAGCGGCAACGATCTGAGGAGTAAAACTTATTTACTAACTATGATATCGAAATGCAAGATAACACACTATAATACAATATAATTAGAATTGAAGCTAATAAATCAAATATAATGAGAGAGAGAGGTTTTCCGAACACCGAGAGGCCTACTTTGAAGTTGAAGGCGCCGCGGCTTGGAAGCACACCCACACTCGCTGCCAGGCAGTAAGAGAGAGAGTGAGCGAGCATCGCTTCCGTGACGTATTTTCCCTCTCTGACCGCGAGGTCCCCTGGGACGTGTAGTACTTCTTCTCTGTGCTCCACATGATGTTGTGATGTGGAATACCAATAGCAAAAAATTACAAAACACAAAACCATAACATTCCACCCCTTATTCTACATCACTACATCATGCTTAAAAATACGTATATAAATAAACAATACTTGAAAAAGCATTACACACACAGGTCTATATACATATATATACATAGAATTACTGACTGCACTCCCCCAACATCAAATTCCCTTGTGGTACACACTGAACATCCCCATCCTTCTGCATCACCCACCAAGTGCACCCAGGTCCCTGGGCAAAAACAGTTCCACGGAGAGGTTTGCCCTTTCCAGAGGCTGGAAGGACCCACACTGCTTTTCCCAGCATGTTCTTTACATGTACAACAGGGACCTTATCTCCCTCTACAGTCTGTAGGGGGCTGGATTGGGTAGGACCATCGTGATTGACAGATCCTCTGGTATTGACCAACCAGGTGGCTTCTGCCAAATGCTTCTCCCAGTGCTTAAATGTTCCACCACCCATTGCTTTTAACATGGTTTTCAACAACCCATTGTATCGTTCAATTTTACCAGAAGCTGGTGCATGATAGGGGATATGATAAATCCACTCAATGCCATGATCTTTGGCCCAAGTATTTACAAGGGAATTTTTACAAGGGAATTTTTGAAATGTGTCCCATTGTCAGACTCAATTCTTTCTGGAGTGCCATGTCGCCACAGGACTTGTTTCTCAAGACCCAATATGGTGTTTCGGGTAATGGATAATGAAACTGATAATGGAACTCATTTCAAAAATTCTCTTGTGGATACCTGGGCCAGAGACCATGGCATCAAGTGAATTTATCATATCCCCTATCATGCAGCAGCCTCTGGTAAGATCGAACGCTACAACAGGTTGTTAAAAACCATGTTGAATAAATGGGTGGTGGAACATTTAAGCAGTGGGAGAAGCATTTGGTTGAAGCTACCTGGCTAGTCAACACCAGAGGATCGGTCAGCCGAGATGGTCCTACACAGTCCAGCTCCCTACATACTGTAGAAGGAGATAAGGTCTTTGTGGTACATGTAAAAAGCATTTTGGGAAAAGTAGTCTGGGTTCTTCCAGCTTCCAGAAAGAGCAAACCTCTCAGTGGAACTGTTTTTGCACAGGGACCTGGGTCCACCTGGTGGGTAATGGAGAAAAATGGGGATGTCCAATTTGTACCACAAGGGAATATGATGCTGGGGGAATGCAGTTAGTAATTCTGTGTGCGTCTAATGCTCATCAGTTACAGGTTGCTCTTATATATTAAGCATGATGTGATGATGTGGAATAAGGGGTGGAATGTCATGGTTTTATGGTCATCAGTATTCCACATCAACACATCATGTAGTGCACTGGGAATTAAAGTGTTAATGTCCCAGTTCAGCATACTAAAGAGAAGACACTGCATTCCTCAGAAGACTGTTCGCTGTGCTGATATCATTCTTGCACAGGGGGGAACACATATAAGGTGCTGCCGGGTCATCTGACTTCTTTTCGCTTGCCTTCATCGCTTCTGCTTCACCTCTCCTCGCTGCTGCCCAACTGCGCATGCTGCTTCAGCATTACTGTAAGGCCTACAGCTTTTTTTTTTTTTCCAGATACTCTCTCTCATTATATTTAGTAAACGACTTTGTTCCATTGCCACTGTTCTTTTCTTTAATTATTTTGGGGTCCCCGGTTTCCCTTTTCCAGAGGCATAGTGTTATGGTTTTGTGTTTTGTAATTTTTTGCTATTGGTATTCCACATCACAACATCATGTGGAGCACAGAGAAGAAGTACTACACGTCCCAGGGGACCTCGCGGTCAGAGAGGGAAAATACGTCACGGAAGCGACGCTCGCTCACTCTCTCTCTTACTGCCTGGCAGCGAGTGTGGGTGTGCTTCCAAGCCGCGGCGCCTTCAACTTCAAAGTAGGCCTCTCGGTGTTCGGAAAACCTCTCTCTCTCATTATATTTGATTTATTAGCTTCAATTCTAATTATATTGTATTATAGTGTGTTATCTTGCATTTCGATATTATAGTTAGTAAATAAGTTTTACTCCTCAGATCGTTGCCGCTGCTCTGTTTGTTCCCTTGAACTCCCATCTCCCTACCCCTTTTCCCTTTTTCCCTTTTTTTCGAGGGGGCCGGGGGGCTACGGGCCTACTGCCCCCTCCCCTGTCACGGACCCAGATTGATCTTGATAACCCCGTGACAGTTCTTGGTGGAGAATGCGGGCATAGATAGAGATAAGATATTAAGATAAGATATTGGGGCTTGTTTTCTGATTTTTGAAATAAATCCCTCTCTGCTCTTAAAAAGTTGCTTTGTAGCTTGTTAGAACGAATCTCTGCTCTCGGAGAGTTTCGTTAGCTGTGTTGGGAAAGTTTATCTCTTTTGCAGGTGCTCACTGAAAGCTTGGCCTTGAAAGTCCAGGCGGACTACCAATATTCTGGTGATATTTGTAAACTTTGAGCACTGATATTTTGCTTCTGTAAAGAGAAAAAAAATGCTTTCTCTTGTAAAACTGCTTTTCAAGGGACTGCATGCCATTGGTGTTTCTTTTTTGATGCTCAAAACATACTGGGCCCTGATTAAGTTTGCCACTTTTCTCTATGGAGCTACAAGTATATATAGTCAATTGAAAACACTGTTAGAAATACCTACCTGGTACCTGCATACAATGTGGGATACAACTGCAGAGGGAGCTGCTAATTTTACAGAACTTGTGATTTTTAAGCAGGCTCCCAGTCTCCCCTTTGAATCCTTTATGCAGTTTTTGAATGCCCATTTGACCACAGTGTCAGTCGTGTCAGTTTCCCTGAATGCACTACTCATCATTTCACTCAGTATTTGTATTTATCATATTTTGAAGAAGTCTTCCCCAGAACCAGAGAGTACTGAGTGGCAGGGAGTGTGGAAAGGCTTGGGAGAGACTTTAAAGAGATGGCCATCCTCGGTGTCATGGAGCTTTACTCCTGAACACCTGGAAGACCCTGAGTGCTTAAACAATTATTTAAGACAGGAATGTTGTGGCTCAGGCAGATCTGAGGAGGCACAAATGGCACAAATGATCTGGGGCCTGGCTAATGCCTATCGGGCCTTATTCAATACTATCCCAGAAAGCGATAGAGTTTCTGAAATTGATAGAGAAAGTCTCCAAATTGAGAGAGAGAGTCTCCAAGCTGAGAGTGTCTCAGAGCTGATAGGGAGAATCTCCAGTTCCAGAGAGAGAGTCTCCAAGCTGATAGGGAGAATCTCCAGTTCCAGAGAGAGAGTCTCCAAGCTGAAAGGGAGAGTCTCCAGAAGACAATACAAGCTGAAAGAGAGTGTCTCAGAGCTGATAGAGAGAATCTCCAGTTCCAGAGAGAGAGTCTCCAAGCTGAAAGGGAGAGTCTCCAGAAGACAATACAAGCTGAAAGAGATTGTCTCAGAGCTGATAGAGAGAATCTGCAGTTCCAGAGAGACAGTCTCCAAGCCGAAAAGGAGAGTTTCCAGGAGAGAGTCCAAGCCGAGAGGGACAACCTCCAGGCCCAGAAGGAGAGTCTCCTAGTTGAGAAACAGAGTCTCCAAATCCAAAGAGAGAGTCTCCAAACCGAGGCGGAGAATCTCCAGGTCCAGAAAGAAAGTCTTCTAGTCGAGAGAAAAGACCTCCAATCCAAGCGAGACACACTCCAGTCTGAGAGAGATGCCCTCCAAAATGAGAAAGACTCCCTGCAATCCAAACTTGACAACCTCCAACTACAGCAAGACACCCTCCGAACTGAGCAAGACACCCTCCAAAATGAACTAAGCAGAATTCAGTCTTGTCAAGCCATGCTTGAATCTGAGCTAAAAATCCTCACAGTTGAAAGAGATGGACTTCGAGCCAAATTGGAGAGGGAGAGCATCAGAACCGACCAACCTGCCATCGTCCTTCAACCACAGGAGGTACCGGAATCAATGTCAGTTGCCCCTGTAAGAGGACGGAAAACGAAACGAGTCTCAACTCAGCTAGAGAAGAAGGAAGAGGAGGAAGGAAAAGTAGAGGAGGAAAGGAAAGTAGAGGAAGAGGAGGAGGAGAAAGTAGAGGAAGCAGACGCTGTAAGAGAAGAGGAGGAAAGAGGTCCAGAGTGGCTCGATCCATGGAAAGCGGCCCTGAGTCTAGGGGAGGGGCCTTCAGTAAGATCGCGGTCACCTACTCCCAGAAGGGTAACAAGAAGTCCTGAAAGAGCAGGAGGTGGAGGTGAGCAAGACATTGTTACTGTTGTTGAACGATCTCTAAAAATGAGTGAAATTAGAGGTCTGAGAAAAGACTTTTCACGACACCCAAAGGAGCCTATCGTCACCTGGTTACTCCGCTGTTGGGACAGTGGGGCCAACAGTGTGTGGCTAGATGGTAGAGAAGCTCACCAACTGGGTAGCATTACTAGAGACTCAGCCATTGACAGGGGTATTGGCACATGCCAGGATGGATCCTTCACCCTCTGGAAGCGAATGCTGTTAGCCGTAAGAGAAAGATACCCCTTCAAAGATGATCTGATGCCTGAGAAAAAGAAATGGACTGATATGGAAAGAGGTATCAGTTATTTGAGAGAGCATGCCGTAGTGGAAATGTTATACAGTTCCGACTTCATCCCTGACGAGCCAGACCAAAAGCATGACCCTGAGAAAGTCAGGTGTACACCAAATATGTGGCGTACATTCACAAAGACTGCACCGGAAAGGTATGCCAGTACACTCGCAGCAATGTATGGCAAAGGGGTAAGAAGACCCCTTGTAAATGAACTTGTTAATAGACTTCAAGACTTTGAGTTACATTTAGCCCCTCTACGGGCTTGTGTTTCGGCCATCACAAAGGTAGTTGAAAAGCTAGACAGAGTGGAGAGCAAACAAGAAGAAATGAGGGATGAACTGTCTACCATGCTTAATGCAGATGGATCCATGGTGGTACCAGATACATCTGACAGGAACCAGAATTCCCAAAACTGTCTACCGGAAGAGCTGATCAACTTGGTTTCCTCCCAACCTTCATCATCCAATATCTCAGCCATCAGAAGGAGGCGTCCTCGTGCTCAGGCGAATGACAACCGTAAGGCTACATCGCGTCTTGCCTTGTGGCGCTACCTGCGCGACCATGGGGAGAATATGAAGAAGTGGGATAGGCAGCCCACTCCTGCACTTCAAGCACGAGTGAAAGAATTACGAGACAGATCAACCACCAAGGTGAACTTCTCCAAAAGGGTGACTGCTCCAGTCGCTGCAAACAATCGAGGTAACAAATAGGGGGGCCCTGCCCCCAGCCAGGGGGGGGAAAGGGACAATAGAGTATACTGGACTGTGTGGATTAGGTGGCCTGGCACATCAGAACCACAGAAATATAAGGCACTGGTGGACACTGGTGCACAGTGCACCCTAATGCCCTCGAGTCACCAAGGGACAAAGTCGATTTATATTCATGGAGTGACTGGGGGTTCCCAAGAGTTGACTATGTTGGAGGCTGAGATAAGTCTCACTGGTAAAGACTGGCAGAAACACCCTATTGTGACTGGCCCAGGGGCTCCCTGTATACTTGGTATCGATTACCTCAGAATGGGATATTTTAAGGATCCTAAGGGGTATCGGTGGGCCTTTGGAATAGCTTCTGTAGATAAAGAAGGTGTTAAGCAGTTGTCTGTTTTGCCTGGCCTGTCGGAAGACCCATCAGTTTTGGGGCTGCTATGAGTGAGAGCAGCAGGTACCGATTGCCACAAAAACGGTGCACAGACGTCAGTATCGCACCAATAGGGATTCCTTGCTCCCCATTCATGAGTTAATTCGTCAACTGGAGAGTCAGGGAGTGATTAGTAAAACTCACTCACCTTTTAACAGCCCCATATGGCCGGTGCGTAAAGCCAGTGGAGAATGGCGGCTGACGGTAGACTACCATGGCCTGAATGAAGTAACACCCCCACTGAGTGCTGCTGTGCCAGACATGTTAGAACTCCAATACGAGCTGGAGTCAAAATCATCCAAATGGTATGCCACCATTGACATTGCGAATGCCTTCTTTTCCATTCCTTTGGCCACAGAATGTAGGCCACAGTTTGCTTTCACCTGGAGGGGCATTCAGTATACCTGGAACCGTTTGCCCCAGGGGTGGAAACATAGTCCCACCATTTGCCATGGGTTGATCCAGACTGCACTGGAACAGGGTGGTGCTCCTGAGCACTTACAGTACATTGATGACATCATTGTGTGGGGCAATACAGCAAGGGAAGTTTTTGAGAAAGGAGAACAAATAATCCAGATCCTTTTACGTGCTGGCTTTGCGATTAAGCGAAGCAAAGTGAAAGGACCTGCTCAGGAAATTCATTTCCTGGGAATAAACTGGCAAGATGGGCGTCGTCACATCCCAGCAGATGTGATCGACAAGATTGCTGCTATGTCTCCACCCACTAGCAAGAAAGACACACAGTCTTTTCTGGGCGTACTGGGCTTTTGGAGGATGCATGTTCCAAACTACAGCCTTATTGTAAGCCCCCTTTATCAGGTGACGCGGAAGAAAAATGATTTCACATGGGGCCCAGAGCAGCAGCAGGCTTTTGAACAGATTAAACAGGAGATAGCCCGTGCAGTGGCCCTGGGGCCAGTACGGACGGGACAGGATGTAAAGAACATCCTCTATACTGCTGCTGGAGAGAAAGGTCCCACTTGGAGTTTGTGGCAAAGAGCCTCAGGAGAGACTCGAGGCCGACCCCTGGGATTTTGGAGTCGAGCTTTCAAGGGGTCTGAAGAGGGCTACACTCCAACTGAGAAGGAGATCTTAGCCACATATGAGGGGGTTCGGGCTGCTTCTGAAGTAGTCGGTACTGAAACGCAGCTCCTTCTGGCACCTCGACTGCCAGTGCTGAACTGGATGTTTAAAGGAAAGGTTCCCTCCACCCATCATGCTACTGATGCCACTTGGAGCAAGTGGATTGCGCTGATTACACAACGAGCGCGGATGGGGAACCTCAGCCGTCCAGGAATTTTAGAGGTGATCATGGACTGGCCTGAAGGTAAAAAGTTTGGAACATCACCAGCAGAAGAGGTGTCACGTGCTAAAGAGGCCCCACCATACAATGAACTACCAGAAAATGAGAAGGAATATGCCCTGTTCACTGATGGATCGTGTCGTATTGTGGGGAAGCATCGCAGATGGAAAGCTGCTGTGTGGAGCCCTACACGACAGGTTGCAGAGGCCACTGAAGGAAAAGGAGAATCTAGTCAGTTTGCAGAGGTAAAGGCTGTCCAGCTGGCCTTAGATGTTGCTGAACGGGAAAGGTGGCCAGTGCTTTATCTTCATACTGACTCATGGATGGTGGCAAATGCCTTGTGGGGATGGTTACAGCAGTGGGAGCAAAACAACTGGCAGCGGAAAGGTAAACCTATTTGGGCTGCTGAACTGTGGAAAGAAATTGCCGCCCGAGCAAAAGATATGGTTATAAAGGTGCGTCATGTAGATGCTCATGTGCCCAAGAGTCGGGCTACTGAAGAACAACAAAACAACCATCAGGTAGATCGAGCTGCCAGAATTGAGGTGGCTCAAATAGACTTGGACTGGCAGAACAAGAGTGAATTATTTCTAGCTCGATGGGCCCATGAGACCTCAGGCCATCAAGGACGGGATGCAACATATAAGTGGGCTAGAGACCGAGGGGTGGACTTAACTATGGACGCTATTGCACAGGTTATTCATGACTGTGAGACATGTGCCGTAATTAAACAAGCCAGGAGGATGAAACCTCTCTGGGGGGAAGGGCGATGGCAAAAGTATAAATATGGGGAGGCGGTATTGCCTCTCCAGACCCAATATGGTGTTTCAAGCAGTAGCATGGGGTACTACATATGTTTCACGCCACCCAGTGGTTGCCTCCACCATGGTAAGCACGTAACGCTTACCATTGCGACATCGCGGCAAAGTGATATAATCAACCTGCCATGCCTCCCCATATTTATACTTTTCCCATCGCCCTTCCTCCCAGAGAGGTTTCATCCTCTTAGCTTGTTTAATTGTGGCACATGTTTCACAGTCATGAATAACCTGTGTGATGGGATCCATAGTTAAGTCCACCCCTCAGTCTCAAGCCCACTTATATGTTGCGTCTCTTCCTTGAAGGCCCGAGGTCTCATGGGCCCAGCGGGCTAGAAATAGCTCTCCCTTGTTCTGTCAGTCCAGGTCTATTTGAGCAACCTCAATTCTGGGAGCTTGGTCTACCTGATGGTTATTCTGCTGCTCTTCAGTAGCCCGACTCTTGGGTACATGGGCATCTACATGACGCACCTTTATAATCATATTGTTTGTTCGGGCAGCAATGTCCTTCCACAGTTCAGCAGCCCAAATAGGTTTACCTTTCCGTTGCCAGTTGTTTTGCTCCCACTGTTGTAACCATCCCCATAGAGCATTTGCCACCATCCATGAGTTGGTATAAAGATAAAGCATTGGCCACCTCTCCTGTTCAGCAACATCTAAGGCCAGCTGGACAGCCTTTACCTCTGCAAACTGACTCGATTCTCCTCTTCCTTCGTTGGCCTCCGCAACTTGTCGTGTGGGGCTCCACACAGCAGCTTTCCATCTGCGATGTTTCCCCACAATATGACATGCTCCATCTGTAAACAGAGCAAATTTCTTCTCATTTTCTGGTAATTCATTGTATGGTGGGGCCTCTTTAGCACGTGACACCTCTTCTGCCGGTGATGTGCTGAACTTTTTACCTTCAGGCGAGTCCATGATCACCTCTACGATTCCTGGACGACTGAGGTTCCCCATCCGCGCTCGTGTAATCCGTGCAATCCATTTGCTCCAAGTGGCATCAGTTGCATGATGGGTGGAAGGGACCTTTCCTTTAAACATCCGGTTCAGCACTGGAAGTCGAGGTGCCAGAAGGAGCTGCATTTCAGTACCGACTACTTCGGAAGCAGCCCGAACCCCCTCATATGCGGCTAAGATCTCCTTCTCAGTTGGAGTGTAGCCCTCTTCAGACCCCTTGTATGCTCGACTCCAAAATCCCAGGGGTCGGCCTCGAGTCTCTCCTGAGGCTCTTTGCCACAAACTCCAAGTGGGACCTTTCTCACCAGCAGCAGTGTAGAGGATGTTCTTTACATCCTGTCCCGTCCGTACGGGCCCCAGGGCCACGGCACGGGCTATCTCCTGTTTAATCTGTTCAAAAGCCTGCTGCTGCTCTGGGCCCCATGTAAAATCATTCTTCTTCCGCGTCACCTGATAAAGGGGGCTTACAATAAGGCTGTAGTTTGGAACATGCATCCTCCAAAAGCCCACTACGCCCAGAAAAGACTTTGTCTCTTATTTTCTAGTGGGTGGGGACATAGCAGTGATTTTGTTGATCACATCTGCTGGGATGTAACGACGCCCATCTTGCCACTTTATACCTAGGAACTGAATCTCCTGGGCAGGCCCTTTTATTTGCTTCGCTTTATAGCAAAAGCAGCTTGCAGAAGAATTTGGATTATTTGCTCTCCTTTCGTGAAAACTTCTGCTGTATCTCCCCACACAATGATATCTTCAATGTACTGCAGGTGCTAAGTGCACCACCCTGTTCCAGTACAGTCTGGACCAACCCATGGCGAATGGTTGGGCTGTGTTTCCACCCCTGGGGCAAACCATTCCAAGTATACTGAACGCCCCTCCAGGTGAAGGCAAACTGTGGCCTACAGTCTGTGGCCAAAGGAATGGAGAAGAAGGCGTTAGCAATGTCAGTGGTGGCATGCCATTTGGCTGCTTTTGACTCCAGCTCGTACTGGAGTTCTAACATGTCTGGCTCAGCAGCGCTCAGTGGCGGTGTGACCTCATTCAGGCCACGGTGGTCTACCGTCAGCCTCCATTCTCCACTGGCTTTGCGCACTGGCCATATGGGGCTGTTAAAAGGTGAGCGAGGTTTGCTTATCTCTCCCTGCTTCTCTAGCTGACGAATCAACTCATGAATGAAGATTAAGGAATCCCTGTTGGTGCGGTGCTGCCATCTGTGCACTGTCTTTGTAGCAATCGGTACCTGCTGCTCTTTTACTCGTAGCAGCTCCACAACAGATGGGTCTTCTGACAGGCCAGGCAAAACAGACAGCTGCTTAATATTGTCTGTATCTACAGCAGCTTTTCCAAAGGCCCATCGATACCCCTTAGGATCCTTGAAATGCCTCCTTCTTAAGTAATCGATACCAAGTATGTATGGAGCCCCTGGGCCAGTCACAATAGGATGTTTTTGCCAGTCTTTTCCAGTGAGGCTTATTTCAGCCTCCAACACAGTCAATTCTTGAGAGCCCCCAGTCACTCCAGAAATATGGATTGATTCTGTCCCTTCATGACTCGAGCGCATTAGAGTGCAGTGTGCACCGGTATCCACCAGTGCCTTATATTTCTGTGGTTCTGATGTGCCAGGCCACCGAATCCACACAGTCCAATAAACTCTGTTATCCCTTTCCCTCCTCTGACTGAGGACAGGGCCCCTCTATTCATTACCTGTGGTAACTGGAGCAGCTGTACTGGTGATTGATCTGTTTTGTAATTCTCTCGCCCGTGCTCGTAGTACAGGAGTGGCTTGGTCATGCCACTTCCTCATGTCTTCTCCATGGTCACGTAGGTGATTCCACAAGGCAATACGTGATGTAGTCTTACTGTTGTTCCTTGCTTGAGCCAGAAAGCGTTTGTGTTTAATAGCTGAGATTTTTGATGATGCATGTGAGGAGGAGTGTTCATCACCTTTAATTAACTGGATCTGAGTTTTCATTAGTTTGATCAGCCCCTTCATTAGGCCCCCTTGATGATCCTGATCTTCATCAATCGTTTCTGATACTACTACGGGATCATCATGATTAACCAATAGAGACACTTGCTCTTCCATTTCAATCAGTCTGTCCGTTGCTTCTGAGATGGCTGAAATAGAGATGTGAGTTGGGGGTAACTGTTGTTCATAGTTTTGAAGAGTAAGAACCAGTTCAGAAACTAGGGGTCTTCTCTGTTGTTCCTCATACCTTTGAAACTGATAACTTGAAACTTCGCTGCCAGTGTAACGGCATACCTCTCTGGTGCTGTTTTCATGAGTTTCTGCTATATATCACTCTCACTCTCTCAGGATCATGGTCTTGGTGAGGATCGTTAGGATCAAAATTAGGGTTGTACAATATTTCCACCACAGCTATTTCCCTCAAATACTGGATACCTTTTTCAATTGTATCCCACTTTTTCATCACAGGCTTCAGATTGTACTTTGAGGGAAGCTTTTCCTTCACAGCTACTAACATTTGCTCCCAGAGGGTGGCAGCCCCATCCAAGCATCTACTAATCCTCCTGTCAATAGTTGGGTCTCTGGCAATGCCTCCTAGTTGGCGAACTTCGTTACCATCTAGAGACAAGCTACTGGCTCCGCTGTCCCAACAGTGAAACAACCAGGTAACAAGAGTTTCATTCAGGTGCTGTGTCAACTCCTTTCTTGAGCCTTGGATTTCAGACATCTTCAGAGGTCAACGAACAGGAATAGAGACTTCCTCCTCATCACTCTCCTCTTCATGCCTCTTAATTTTTCCTTTTGCTTTCCTCGGTGTTGAGGAGGGCACCTTGCCTGGATGTTCCTCTGCCTCCTCCTCCCCTGCTTCTTCTTTTTTTCATTCTAGACGCGAGGACGTCCGTTTCCATTTCTTGCCTTCCACAGGGACAACTGACATTGTTACTGGTACCTCCTGTGACTGATCAGATTTGACTTGGGGATTTTCCCCTTTGGCTTGAACCTCAGCTCGGAAACTCTCTCTTTCCAGAATAGTATTATATACAGCATGGTAAGCACAAGCCAAGCCTCAAATAAGTCGTACCTCCTCAGATCTATCATCTAAGTTGCACCATCCCTGACTCAAATACTGGCTTAGTTTCTCGGGATCCCACAGGTGTTCAAGAGTGAAATCCCATGACATTGCGGGCCCCCATGCTTCTAAGATTTTTCCTAAACCTCTCCATATTCCCTGCCAGTCAGCGTTCTCTGGTTTTGGAGGAGACTTCTTCCACATAAAACGTATGGAGAAGAGTGCATTGTCACGGAGTTATCTAGATCAGTCTGTGTCCGTGACAGGGGGGGCAGTAGGCCCGTGGGCCCCCGGCCCCTGACAAAGGGGAAGGGAAAAAAGGAAAGGGGTAGGGAGATGGGAGCTGGGCTCAAGGAAACAAATAGAGCAGCGGCAACGATCTAACGAGTAAAACTTATTTTACTATAATACAATCTAATCTAAATTGAGGCTAATAAATCAAGTTAAATAAGAGAGAAAGAGAGAGGTTTCCGAAGACCGAGAAGCCTGCTTTGAAATTGAAGGTGCCGCGGCTTGGAAGCACACCCACACCCGCTGCCAGGCAGTGAGAGAGAGAGTGAGCGTTGCTTCCGTGACGTATTTTCCTCTCTGATCGCGAGGTCCCCTGGGATGTGTAGTTCTTCTTCTTTGTGCTCCACATGATGTTATGATGTGGAATACCAATAGCAAAAATTACAAAACCATGACATACATTCAGGGAGATTGACATGAGCATGATCACTAATTCAGCTTTCAAAAAACGTGTGGCAAACTGAGAAGACAGCCTGGAAACCGGATGGAACATTGTGTTGTTTGTAAAATTGGCTATTCCATCTGGGATGTAACTGTTCATAAAATTAGTTATTCCATCTGGGATATAAGTGTCAAAATTCAAATTATACCACATTGCATATAAGTACCAGGCAGGCGTCTCCATTATTTGGTTATATACGAACACAATTCCACAAGAAAGCATGACGTTAATAATCGGCCAATATGTTGAGAGGATCATAATTGCTTTCAATCCCTTAAACACAGCAGCTAGAATGAAGAGTGGATTCATAGCTGGTAGCTGCTAAAAAGGGAAGGGAAAAAAAAGAAAGAACCAAAACAGAAGACACTCTGTACAGTGTCCGGAGTTTGGCAGACTGCCCAGACTACAATCTAATCTATGAAGGTCAAGTAGCAATGCTTTTGCAGTCTCTGGCTTAATGAAATCCTTTCTTTTTTTTTCTTCCCTACTAACTAACTTTTAACTAACGTTATAATCTTATGCTATTGCCCACACTGTCCACCTGTTGGGGTACTTAGTTGCCTATGTAAGGATTAATGAGTGCATAGAGAGTAGCTTTCTGTAGATGGAGTGTTCTGGAATAGTTGAGATAGTGGGCGGGGGTTTAGGTAGGTGTGTGGCTAGGTATTCTCGCGTGCATCGGGTTTTCGTAGCGGGTGTACGCATCTGCGCGGGAATTAGGATGGTATATAAGGTGTGTGACGCAGCAATAAATTGAGAGAAGATTTCATGGCATCCATGATTATGTCTCTCACCCCGGGCGGTCGAGGCCCTGGGATAAATTGGGTTAATTGACAGCTACGTCAAGTGGTGACCCCGACGTGATAGTGTGTGTGATTTGTGATTGTGGAGAGTGCTTGTTTCGTGCTTGTGGAGAGTGATTGTTTCGTGCTTGTGGGGAGTGATTGTTTTTATTCTTTCGTAGAGTTTGGTGCACCAGTAAGCAGAGTGATATGTGGCGCAGATGGGTCTGAGAAGAGCGGACGGGTCTGGTGAGAGGTTGCTCCGGAGGCAGTGGACGGGTTCAGAGGAACGGGTCCAGTGGACGGGTCCAGAGAGGGACGGGTCCAATCGATATCGATCTCTACTATGGCGGCGGGATCCGTCAAGGAGACGGTAAAAGTTTTAAAGGTGCTGGCGAAGGACGCGGGGGGCACATTGTCCTCTAATAGCACAGAGGGCCTCATCCAATGGATGATTCAAGGGGGGCTGATTGAGTCAGTGGCACAGGCGATGGACCTGGATAAGGTTCAAGCTGCGGGGATGAAGCTGTTATCATCCGCTGGAGCAGGAAATAAGTCTGCTCTTGCTACTCCTGCTCCGGGTACTTTGTCTCAGGCACGATCATCGCATCAGTTTTATCACCAAGGTGCTCGTGCACTTGCATGGCAATTTGGTTTAACTGTACCAATGGCACGATCCATTGTGGCAGCGTGTCCGGCTTGTCAAACTGTAGGAGGTATTTCCCCTGCCGTATCATTAGGGATCAACCCTCGTGGTCTTTCACCAAATCAGACCTGGCAGGTTGATATCACTGATTATCCCCCATTTGGTCGTCTCCATCATATCCATGTAGCAGTGGATACTTGCTCTCATGCAATGGTAGCTTTACCCACTACTCGTACTACTGCTCGCCAATCTATCAGGCATTTGCAATTAGCCTTCTCTGTACTTGGTGTGCCCGCACTGATCAAGACTGACAACGGATCTAATTACCGTTCCCGTATGTTTCAACATTTTTTACAACTTTGGGGTGTGTGCCATGCTATGGGCATCCCTCACAACAGTACTGGTCAAGCAATAGTCGAGCGGGCTCATCACACCCTCAAGTCACAGATTGCGCGGCTAAGGGAGGGGGGAGACGTAAGGGATCCCATAGCCGCAGTGCAGAAAGCGTTGGTAGTGCTCAATCAACTCGCTATGGACGACGTCTTGTCCCCCATACAAAAGCACTTTTCAACCCACCAGTGGATCTTTGGGGGTAAGGCAGTCCCGAAGGTTCGCTTTCGGGCGCCTGAGTCTGACAAATGGGAGGGTCCTGCAGATCTCCTCACATGGGGCCGAGGTTATGCTTGTATTTCCACAGGAGCCGGAACCCAGTGGATCCCTGCCCGTTTGGTCCGGCCGTGGCTGCCAGCTACTGCTGCCAATGCTTCTGCTCCTGCTGCTGGGGGTGGCCCTGCCGGAGAGAACAACGCAGGTGTCGACTCTAACGACCCCCGAGTCATTGGGGAATTTTTGGCTGCAGTATGCAAAGTTGACTAACTCTTCCACAGTGTGTTTGGCGCTCTCGGCGGTAGGTGATCCATTCCGTACCTGTGCTCTTGCTATACGTTATGCAGAAGTTCCTCGTTTCAACAAGACGGCTTGTGCCAATGCTGATATCCTAAATCGGATCAGGGTGGTGAACGATAGAGGTAATCGTCTGCCTCTCGTTAGGCGCATGTGTGAAGGGATTTGGCACAGCATAGGTCGATCCAGTCGAGGAAATGGTCTCCTGTGGCAAAGAGCAATAGCGACGGGGTTACTTGTTCTCCAACAGCCCCAGGGTCCTCGAGCAGGCAATGTTCGATGGCAGGCCCTGGCCACCGTGCGTCCCAATGCGTCAGCGGTGGGGTGGGTTTGGTTTCATTCCGACTCACCTAACGCAAGGCTGCAAGGCAGCTGGGACTATAATCTGCGGGAAAGTGAGACCTTCCCCGGAAGCAACACCACGGTCTACGTGACGATCGAGTTGGAGAATGATGCCCCTATACACCTGCCCCCGGGCATGGTCTTGATCTGCGGGTCAGGATATGTCTATCCGGTTATACCCATTCAACCCAAGGGTGGTCCTTGCAGTTTGGGCAGGCTAGGGATAGCACCTACTTCGCCACATGACATTCAACGGTTCCTCGCTGAGGACTCGCGACGGCAATGGGATATAGAGGCGCTGACACCGGACTGTAACGATCGTGTGTATCTCGATGGGAAAGTACGCCAGGTTATAGGTACTATCTTTATCTGGCCCCAAGTAGTTCGTAATACACGCGCGACTGAGCGGCTTGCTTGTTGGGCGGCGAAAAACGCGAATCACACTTCTCGTGCGCTGACTGACATAGCCGATTCGCTGAGCTCCCTTGACACCGGACTGACTCAGACTAAGATGGCAGTAGACTTTCTGCTCGCTCGGACTGGTCTAGGTTGCGCTGAGATGGAACAACACCTAGGCTTAAAAGGGTTTTGCTGCCTGGACTTCAGCGCGAATGCATCGTCGGCCATAGAGAAGATCCGACGAGAGGCGAAGGACATAGCCGACTCAACATTCAAGATAATTAAGGACAATCACTGGGGCTTCTTTTCCAATCTGTTTGGCCTTCCTAGCCGATTAGAGAATCTTCTCACTTTGGGTGTGACTATTTTAGTTGTTATTTTACTTGCTGTCTGTGTGATTCCTGTTATAATCCGTATTGTCCGCCGTGTATTAGATCAGGCGGTGAATCATGTTCTTACAGTTAACTTAGTTTTAAGTGCACCACACGGAGATGGCTATCAACCACTGTTCACTTGTAATTCTGAATTTTCACATTAGCAAAGAAAGGGGGGAGATGTTGGGGTACTTAGTTGCCTATGTAAGGATTAATGAGTGCATAGAGAGTAGCTTTCTGTAGATGGAGTGTTCTGGAATAGTTGAGATAGTGGGCGGGGGTTTAGGCAGGTGTGTGGCTAGGTATTCTCGCGTGCATCGGGTTTTCGTAGCGGGTGTACGCGTCTGCACGGGAATTAGGATGGTATATAAGGTGTGTGACGCAGCAATAAATTGAGAGAAGATTTCATGGCATCCATGATTATGTCTCTCTCTCCCCCGGGCGGTCGAGGCCCCGGGATAAGTAGGGTTAATTGACGGCTACGTCATCCACCAAAATCTGTCACGGAGTTATCTAGACCAATCTGTGTCCGTGACAGGGGGGCAGTAGGCCCGTGGGCCCCCTGACCCCAAAAATGGGAAGGGAAAAGGGAAAGGGGTAGGGAGATGGGAGCTGGGCTCAAGGAAACAAACGGAGCAGCGGCAATGATCTAAGGAGGAAAACTTATTTTACTAACTATGATATCGGAATGCAAGATAACACAATATAATACAATCTAATTGAAAATTGAGGCTAATAAATCAAGTAAAATAAGAGAGAGAGAGGTTTCCGAAGACCGAGAAGCCTACTTTGAAACTGAAGGTGCACGGCTTGGAAGCACACCCACACCCACTGCCAGGCAGTGAGAGAGGGAGAGCGAGCGTCACTTCTGTGACGTATTTTCCTCTTTGACTGTGAGGTCCTCTGGGACGTGCAGTTCTTCTCTGTGCTCCACATGATGTTATGATGTGGAATACCAATAGCAAAAATTACAAAACCATGACAAGTTGCTGGAGGGAGCCCCAGAGCAGGGCACAACGCTGATGGCAGTGGGGGCTCACAGCCCCAAAAGGAGGGTGTCCCGAGGGGTGTGCAGTAAGAAACAGTCCGGGGAGTGTGTTCTTCCCCCCTCTTCCCCCCTAAAAAAGAGTAATGTGGAGTGATGCAAGCACTGCTGTACCCTCCCTGCCACAGTCTCCCTGCTGTTTTTGGGAGTTTTGCCCAAGTAAATAAATGGGCTTGGATGAGGGTTGGGAAAAAAAAAATCATTTGTTCAAAAGCAGTACCAGAGCAGGGGGGAGGCCACTGCCCTCCCCCAGACCACAATGCTTGGGCAAAACTGCTCTCTGCATGTATGTGCAGAGAGGTTTTTTTAATTTTTTTTTGTTTGTTTTTAGTTTTATTTTTTAACATTATTTAAAGATGGTTTAACTCACTGTTTGCTTAAAGATTCAAGAAAGTAAAGCTTGTTTGTAAAAATAAAAACAAAATAAAAAGCAACCCCCCTCTCCCAGTCAGTGCAGCCACCAACTCACACGTGTTCTGCTTTACAGCAGTGGAGGAAATTTTGCAGCAGCCATTGGACCCCACTGAAATCCCTTTGTTTATTTTCTTTAACATAAAAGCATCCCTTTCAGGAGGAGGAGGGCAGGGAGGGGCAAAAAGGCCTTTTTCACCCTGTGTTTGTGCTTGTGTTTGTGAAGACCCCTTAACAAGTGGCTCTGTGCAATGTACAAAGAGGTATTTAATTGAATTAAAAAAAAAATAAAATAGCAGAAGCCAACTGCCTAGGCGATGAATGAATAGAACTCTTTGGAGGGCTGGAGCTCATGAATGAATCCCACTCAGGTTTTCAATGGCATCGTGTGAGCAGACCTCATGGAAAAGGCTTAGGTAATCTGGGATTCTGGACCGTGCGGCATGAATACAGCACAATGCCTTCTACCCATGCATGGGCTCCGCTGTTGGCTGGGTATCTGCTCCAACAGCCATGGAAATTACACAAGGCCAGGACCCCTGCCAACCCCACCAGTGCCGCTTTTCACCACTGCTGGGACCTCCCTGCTCCCCCCCTTTTTTGGCACCAGTGGTGAAAATGAGTGGGAAAAGCCAATGGCATCACCAGGGCAGGAGAGGAGGTCACAGGAAAGGAAGAAAAAGTGATTCAGAGATGCTGCAAATGGAGGTGGACATTTGTTCCCCAAAAGGCTCTGCTCTGTGGCAATGCTCACAGGCATAGCAAGATGTAGGAATGGCCCTGGAGGTGGTCAAGAACTGTCTAGATGTGGCACTTGGGGACATGGTCAGTAGGCATGATGGGGTGGGTTGAGCTTGGGGATCTTAGAGGTCTTTTCCAACCTTAATGATTCTATGATTCAAAGACCCCAAGATACCACACTGAGACACTGAGTTCATCTCGTGGTCCCATGCCACCTCCTGCAAGGAAACCAGTGCCATGGCTGGGACCTGGCCCTATCTCAGCAGTGAACCCTACTGCAAACACACCCAAAAAAACAAACCCTGGGAAAATTGTGGCAAAAAAAAAAAAAAAATATATATATATATATATATATATCCTGGAAAATTTGCAGCACAAAAACCCAAATCCTGGGAAATTTGCAACTCGCAGGTCACAGGGACTGCTTCACAACCAGGACACAAACGGCTGAGCAACTCTTCAGGATTCCTGTATTGAGTTAAAACCGTGGTTTTTATGAGCTCCTCAAAGCACACACATCCCTTCCTAAATGCTTGAAGGAGTCCCAGAAAGCTCTGAGCACTCCCACATTCCAGCAAACAGTGCTGTTGCTCAGTGTTGGGAAACATGCATGCCCTTATTTCATTATTAAGCACCCCTTCATTCACTGCTATTGGTTTATTATTATTTTCTACGGTTGCATGACAACTGCATGGGGTCCAACAAGACTGAGGGCATTGTGCAAACTTATTGTGAAGAACAAATAAATAATGAAAAGGAATAAGAAAAAGTTCTTTTTCATTGAGGAAGAACTGAGACATCTCAGCTCATTTCAGGGTTCTGGTGGAATTTAAAGCAACTTTTGCAGCCCAGAGGCAGAGAAGCCAAAGTCTCAGTAGGTTTCCAGCTCTTAGCTTTGTCCTAGTGCCAAATTCACAAAAAACAGAGGGGGGGAGGTGGGAAGGGGATCTTTTGTTTTGCTTTGTTTTGTTTTGACATAGCTAAAGGTTTTCCTGTAATCAAGTGACTTCTAAAGAAAACAGTGTGCAGAGCACACACTGCGCTGTGGACCCGCCTGACTGCTCCCATCTGATCAAGTCAGGAGCTATCTGCACCATCACTGCAATCTGGAATTGGGAATACCACCACTCCTGATTAGGCCTGATTTAAATACCTCTAATTGGATCTTTTCCCGGTGATATTATGAATACGCATCAATTACACTACCCAACTGCAGAAGTGTCTGAACTGCAGAGACTGACATGGCTGGAGAGCTTTGCCCAGAAGGGTCTGCCCATGCTCTTCCTACCACAGCGCACCCCCTCTTCTACCACATTCCTCTGGAATGCCTGGACTGAGATTTCCCACCAAAAACCAACCTTGATATGAGAGCAACGGGCTGCCCATTTTAGAGTACCCTCACCCAACCACTCACAGTGGTGGCCCCATACCCATGACCAACATCCCAATGGGAATGGGTAGGTGGTAGCCCCAGACCCAAGAACATATCCCAACAGAACAGGTAGAATCATAGAATCACCAAGGTTGGAAAAGATCTCCAAGATCATCCAGGCCAATAATCCACCTACCACCAATATTTCCCACTAAACCGTGTCCCTCAACACAACGTCTAAACGTTTCATGAACACCTCCAGGTACGGTGACTCCACCACCTCCCTGGGCAGCCCATTCCAGCACCTGACCAGTCTTTTAGATAAGTATTTCCTAACATCCAATCTGAATCTCCCCTGGCGCAACTTGAGGCCATTCATTCCCTCTAGTCCCATCACTAGTTACACAAGAGAAGAGGCCAACCCCCACCTCACCACAACCTCTCTTCAGGTAGTTGTAGAGAGTGATAAGGCCACCCCTGAGACTCCTCCAGACAGCGGCTCCCTCAGCCTCTTAAAAATTTAAAAACTGTCACGGAGTTATCTAGACCAATCTATGTCCGTGACAGGGGGGCAGTAGGCCCGTGGGCCCCCTGACCCCAAAAATGGGAATGTGACTGATCAGATTTGACTTGGGGATTTTCCCCTTTGGCTTGAACCTCAGCTCGGAAACTCTCTCTTTACAGAATAGTATTATATACAGTACGGTAAGCACAAGCCAAGCCAAAAATAAGTCATACCTCCTTAGATCTATCTAAGCTGCACCATCCCTGACTCAAATACTGGCTTAGTTTCTCGGGATCCCACAGGTGTTCAAGAGTGAAATCCCATGACATTGCGGGCCCCCACGCTTCTAAGATTTTTCCTAAACCTCTCCATATTCCCTGCCAGTCAGCATTCTCTGGTTTTGGAGGAGACTTCTGCATAGAATGAATGAATTGGGGTACATTCAGGGAGATTGATAACATGCACACGAGTATGAGCACGAGTACGAGCACTAACTCGGCTTTCGAAAAGTGTGTGGCAAACCGAAAAGACAGCCCAGAAACCGGATTGAACATCATGTTGTTTGTAAAATTGGCTATTCCATCTGGGATGTAGTTGTTCATAAAAATTAGCTATTCCATCTGGGATGTAAGTGTCAAAATCCAAATTATACCACATTGCATATAAGTACCAGGCAGGTGTCTCTATCAGTGCCCTTATTTGGTTATATACAAACACAATTCCACAACAAGAAAGCATGACATTAATAATCGGCCAATACGTTGAGAAGATCATAATTTCTTTCAATCCCTTAAACAGAGCAGCTATAATGAAGTGTGGATTCATAGCTGGTAGCTGCTAAGAGGGAAAAAAAAACAACAAACCAAGAACCAAAACAGAAGACACTCTGTACAGTGTCCAGAGTTTGGCAGACTGCCCAGACTACAATCTAATCTATGAAGGTCAGGTAGCAATGCTTCTGCAGTCTCTGGCTTAAAGAAATCCTGGTTTTTTTCTTTCTTTCCTACTAACTAACCTTTAACTAATGTTAAAAGCTTTAAAATCCTTGCCCACCTTCTCCACCAAAAAACTGTCACGGAGTTATCTAGATCAATCTGTGTCTGTGACAGGGGGGGTGGCAGTAGGCCCGTGGGCCCCCAGCCCCTGAGAATGGGAAGGGAAAAGGGAAAGGGATAGGGAGATGGGAGCTGGGCTCAAGGAAACAAACAGAGCAGCGGCAACGATCTAAGGAGGAAAACTTATTTTACTAACTATGATATCGGAACACTATAATACAAACTAATTGAAATTGAGGGCCGCTGGGTCTGAGGTGGCAGTTCGAGGCTTAAAACAAAGCTTGATGGGTGGAGACAATGGAGCCCAAGGGCATGGAGAGGGGTGGGGAGATGCTGCTTCTCTTAAGTGCCTGTATACTAACGCGCGTAGCATGGGAAATAAACAGGAAGAGCTGGAGTTCTGCGTGCGATTGCGAGGTCATGACCTCATTGTAATCACAGAGACATGGTGGGACAGCTCGCGTGACTGGAATGTTGTCATGGAGGACAATGTGCTTTTTAGGAAAGATCGACTGCCAAGGTGGGGTGGTGGAGTTGCTCTTTATGTGAGAGAGCAGCTAGATTGTATTGAACTCCACCTGGGGGAGAGTGATGGAGCAGTGGAGAACTTGCGGGTGAGAATCAAGGGGCAGGCTGGTAAGGGTGACACTGTTGTGGGTATGTACTACAGGCCCCCCGATCAGGAGGAGGAGGTAGATAAGGCCTTCTGTAAGCAACTGGAAGTAGCGTCACGCTCCCAGTTGCTGGTCCTTATGGGGGACTTCAATTATCCAGATATTTGCTGGACGACCAACATGGACAGGCATGCACGGTCCAGACAATTCTTGCAGTGCATTGAAGAAAACTTTCTGATGCAGGTGGTGGAGGAACTGACGTGGGGTGGGGCGTTACCGGACCTTATTCTCACCAACAAGGAAGGACTTGTTAAGGAAGTAAAGGTCAGGGGCAGCTTGGGTTGTAGAGACCACGAGATGGTGGAGTTCAAGATCCTGAGCAGAGGAAGCAAAGCAAAAAGTAGGATTGCTACCCTGGACTTTAGGAGAGCAAACTTTGATCTCTTCCAGGACCTACTTGGGGCTATCCCGTGGGCCGGGGTATTAGAAGGTATGGGGGCCTGCGAGAGCTGGTCAGCATTTAAACAGCTCTTCTTCCAAGCTCAGGATCAGTGTGTCCCTGTGACTAAGAAATCGGGAAAAGGTGGCAGGAGACCTGCATGGATGAGCAAGGAGCTCATGCGCAAGCTCCAAGGAAAGAAGAAAGTTCATGAAATGTGGAAAAAGGGTCTGACCACTTGGGAAGAATATAAGAATGTAGTCAGGGCCTGCAGGGACGCGACGAGGAAGGCCAAAGTCAACCTGGAGTTGAATCTAGCTAAAGGGATAAAGGATAATAAAAAAGGCTTTTTTTAAGTACATTAACAGCAAAAGGAAGGCCAGGGAGAATGTGGGCCCCATATTAAGTGAGGGGGGCGTTCTGGTAACGGGGGATGCTGAGAAGACAGAAATACTGAACGCCTTCTTTGCTTCTGTATTTAATGAAAAGGCTCTCCCTCAGGAATCCCAAACCTTGGAGGTTAATGAGAGAGTCTGGGGAATGGGAGACTCCCCTTTAGTCAGGGAAGAGGTGGTCTGTGAGTGCCTAGGAAACACTAAGGTCCATAAACCCATGGGACCTGATGGGGTGCATCCACAGGTGCTGAGAGAGCTGGCGGAGGTCATTGCTGAGCCGCTCTCTGTAATCTTTCAGAGGTCTTGGAGAACTGGGGAGGTGCCTGATGACTGGAGGACAGCCAATGTCACTCTGGTCTTCAAAAAGGGCAAGAAGGAGGACCCAGGTAATTATAGGCCAGTCAGCCTCACCTCTGTCCCAGGGAAGGTGATGGAACAGCTTGTGCTGGATGCCATCTCCAGACAATTGGGAGAAAAGGAGGTTATCAGGAGTACCCAGCATGGGTTCACCAAGGGGAGGTCGTGCTCGACCAACCTGGTGGCCTTCTATGAAGTTGTCACTGGCTGGGTGGATGGGGGGAGAGCGGGAGACATAGCCTACCTTGATTTCAGTAAGGCTTTTGATACTGTCCCCCATGACATCCTTATAACAAAGCTGAGGAAGTATGGGATAGATGAGTGGACAGTGAAATGGGTCATGAACTGGCTGACTGGCAGAGTGCAGAGAGTCGTCGTTGGCAGTGCAGTGCCCAGCTAGAGGCCTGTAACTAGTGGCGTCCCCCAGGGGTCTGTGCTGGGTCCGGTCTTGTTCAACATCTTCATCAACAACCTTGATGAGGGGATAGTGGCCACCCTCAGCAAGTTTGCTGATGATACGAAGTTGGGAGGATTGGCTGACACACCTGAAGGCTGTGCTGCCATTCAGCAAGACCTGGACAGGCTGGAGAGCTGGGCAGTAAGAAACAGGATGAGGTTTAACAAAACCAAGTGTAGAGTCTTGCACCTAGGAAGAAATAATTGCATGCACCAGTACAGGCTAGGGGATGACCTGCTGGAGAGGAGCTCTGCAGAGAGGGAACTGGGCATCCTGGTGGATGACAGGTTGGCCATGAGCCAGCAGTGTGCCCTCGTGGCCAAAAGGGCCAATGGCATACTGGGGAGTATAAAAAAGAGCGTTGCCAGCAGGTCAAAGGAGGTGATCCTCCCCCTCTACTCTGCCCTGGTAAGGCCTCATCTGGAGTACTGTGTCCAGTTCTGGGCTCCCCAGTACAAAAAGGACAGGGATCTCTTGGAAAGAGTCCAGCAGAGGGCCACAAAGATGGTGAAGGGCCTGGAGCATCTCCCCTATGAGGAACGACTAAGTGAACTGGGTCTGTTTAGCCTTGAGAAAAGAAGGCTGAGAGGGGATTTGATCCAGGTTTATAAATACCTGAGGTGTGGGGGCCATAGTGGTGAGGCCGGACTCTTTTCAGTAGTGCGTGGGGACAGGACAAGGGGAAATGCGATGAAGCTAGAGCATAGGAAGTTCCACACGAATGTGCGCAAGAACTTCTTTACGGTGAGGGTGATGGAGCACTGGAACAGGCTGCCCAGGGGGATTGTGGAGTCTCCTTCTCTGGAGATATTCAAGACCCGCCTGGACGCCTACCTGTGCGACCTGCTGTAGGGAACCTGCTTTGGCAGGGGGGTTGGACTCGATGATCTCTAGAGGTCCCTTCCAACCCCTACAATTCTGTGATTCTGCCGTTTGGGTTATTGGTTCTACTGCCTGCAATGCCGAATAGGCAACCAATAACTGTTTTTCGATCATGCTATATCTTTCCTCTGCTCCGTGCCAAACCTGAGACCAGAATCCAATAGGGGTCCGAACAGAAATCCAGCATTGCCACAGGCCCCAGCCAAAACCATCCTGAGTAACACGAACATCTAATTCAGCTGGGAGGGTAGGATCAAATATACCCAATGCCTGGGCTTGTTTAACTGCCAGTTTCTCCTGTTGGAAAGCATCCTGTTCCATTTTCCCCCAATCCCATAATTGCCCCTTTTTTGTGAGTCTGTATAATGGTCTTAGCAGCTGCACTAAATGAGGTATAAAGGAACACCAGTACCCCCAATATACCCCAAAATTCCTGCAGCTGCTTTGGTGTCATAGGGACTGGAAACACCTGAACCTTATCTATTACAGCACTGGGTAGTGTTTCCCCAGACCAAACTACCCCCAGGAATTTCACAGATGCCCAACCCCCAGTATTAACCAGGTTTGGGTGACTGGAATAGTCTGTCCCCCAAAACCTCCAATCATCGCTCTGTTACCATGAAATTTGGCTGGATCCCCATAAATTATTGATGTTTCTGCCCCTATATCGACTAGGGCCATAACTCTCTGGATATTTTTTCGGGACCAGAATATCGTCAATTCTACATAGGGCCTCCAGTTCCGTCTGGAAGCCCTAGGGTAACTGACATCCCTTGTCATGCCATGAACTGAACCAGGTTCAAGTCTTTTACCTCCGGTGGCTCAGGCATTGTGGCCCGAGACACCTGAGGTGGCTTCTTTCTCTTACCAGGAACAATAAAGTCCGCTAAATTACATGTTGTTGTCGGTTTTCTTTCTATAATTCTTACCCTTGATTTTCTAGGGTAATTTTGAAATTTTTGATCATCCTTCAACTGTTTCCACAGCTGAAGAAGAATGTGGTTGGGCTGCTGATCAATTTTCGCAAACTGGACACCAGCCCTGATAAGATTGTTGAACATCTGCTTTCAGGACACCCTTATGGGTCCCGACTGAGGAGCTTGTGGAGCCGGCCCCTTAGTTCTAACCACCGGCATAACCTTCCTCTATCACTCGAATATTACGTTTAGTTCGCAGGCGTTCTGTTTCCCCTAGATCGGCTACTAGCTGAGCTGCCCACTGAACTGCCACCTCTGATGCCACTAGAGGGTTTAGTATAGACACCAAAGTGCCATACATATGAGAAGGGGCCTATTGTAAAATTAGGTCCCTCATTCCTGCTGAGAATTTAACCATATCAGGGCTATCAAAGGTGTCCTCGTAAATAGCCTCTCTCATTCCTAGCTCCCTAATATAGTTTTGAAGGTCCTCCATGGAGGACCATAATCCTGCATTTAATGGCATGTCTGATTTATTCAGCCAGACCATATGACATGCAGCCATTAACCAATCCAGAATAGAATGGTTCTCTTCTGGAAACTGGGTTCCACCATATAATCTCTGCCTAAGGGCAAGGGTGAACAGTTACAGTGGCCAGTTTAGGTCCACTGACCGTAATGCTTTCTGCCCCTGAATCCTATAGGCGTAGCAACCAAGTTGGTACACTTTCTCTGGGTTTTTGTCAAAACCGCTGCACCAGATCCATTAATTCTGTGGCTGTGTATGGTCAGGCCATGACATGAAAGTGTGTTTCAGCAGGGGACCATTGATCAGGGGGTACCCCGCCAGTCTATCTTGGACCTTTTTTGTTTTTTGGGTTATAATAGGATGGAGTTGTAATAAGTCCATCATAAGAGGCTCTTCTAAGTCAACTTCAGTAATTTCACCCCCTTGTTTAACAAGATCCATTGTTTCAGATACACGGTTGTCATTTATCAAAACATTACAGACCTGGGAGATCAGGGACTGTAATAGAGATTTTTCCCTGTCAGTATATTAAGTTCCTTTTCTAATTTTTTGATACAATCCTTTAATAATTGATTTTCACTTTCTAATGCATTCAATTTGATTTCTGCTTGATTTAAGGCAGTTAATAGTGGCCATACCACTGTAGAAGCAGCTAATCGCCTTTCTTTCGTAATCAAAATGTCCTTATTTAGTCCTTCAAAATATTCTGCTATGCAGCATAGAGAAAAATTCCCCATAACCTGCAGAGGACCCTATTTCTCAATCATAGAAGCCAGTTGATAACAGGGAGAACCCATAAACCCTGGGACCTGCCCCGGAATCACCTTGTCTAAGGGGGTGATGTTCTCCCCCCAACCCATTTATACGTTTTCCACAAAAAAGACTTTATGTATCCTGCCTGGCTCGCCAAATACATAGTTATAATTATACAAGGCATAATAGATGGATAGCCAGAGGTTATATAGGAATAACTCACCAATGCGGAGGCTTACAGTTAAGATGGATGCTCACCAACATTGAGGCTCACTACAAAGAACTCCACACAGGATGGGTGGACTAGGGATTTGCCAGGAGGAAACTGCCTAGGAAAATGAAACCTGTAAGTCTCTCTCTCTCTTATTCTCTCCCCTTGGGAGCAGGGATATTAGGATTCCCCCTGCGTTCTCTATGGCTATCGGTAACCATACAGCCTGTCTCATGGCAGGGTGTGAATCCTGCCAGGCCTCTGGGGAGTGTGCCCTATGCACTGAAACCCTGAATGTTACACAGGATGTGATAGGGATCAAGACTCAAGACTAAGGATCCCCAGGGCAGATCTCTGGTGGTATTGGGGACGGAAAGCCCTATGGTCCACTGTCACGGGGTTATCAAGATCAATCTGTGTCCGTGACAGGGGAGGGGGCAGTAGGCCCGTAGCCCCCCGGCCCCCTCGGAAAAAAGGGAAAAAGGGAAAAGGGGTAGGGAGATGGGAGTTCAAGGGAACAAACGGAACAGCGGCAATGATCTGAGGAGTAAAACTTATTTACTAACTATGATATCGGAATGCAAGATAACACACAATAATACAATATAATTAGAATTGAAGCTAATAAATCAAATATAATGAGAGAGAGAGGTTTCCGAAGACCGAGAAGCCTACTTTGAAGTTGAAGGTGCCGCGGCTTGGAAGCATACCCACACCCGCTGCCAGGCAGTGAGAGAGAGAGAGCGAGCGTCGCTTCCGTGACGTATTTTCCCTCTCTGGCCGCGAGGTCCCCTGGGATGTGTAGTACTTATTCTCTGTGCTCCACATGATGTTGCGATGTGGAATACCAATAGCAAAAATTACAAAACACAAAACCATGACATTCCAACCCTTATTCTACATCACTACATCATGCTTGAAAATAAATATACAAATAAACAATACTTGAAAATGCATTACGCATACAGGTCTATATACATATATATATATATATGGAATTACTGACTGCACTCCCCCAACATCAAATTCCCTTGTGGTACACATTGAACATCCCCATCTTTCTGCATCACCCACCAAGTGCACCCAGGTCCCTGGGCAAAAACAGTTCCACGGAGAGGTTTGCCCTTTCCAGAGGCTGGAAGGACCCACACTGCTTTTCCCAACATGTTCTTTACATGTACAACAGGGACCTTATCTCCCTCTACAGTCTGTAGGGGGCTGGATTGGGTAGGACCATCGTGATTGACAGATCCTCTGGTATTGACCAACCAGGTAGCTTCTGCCAAATGCTTCTCCCAGTGCTTAAATGTTCCACCACCCATTGCCTTCAACATAGTTTTCAACAACCCATTATATCGTTCAATTTTACCAGAAGCTGGTGCATGATAGGGGATATGATAAATCCACTCAATGCCATGATCTTTGGCCCAAGTATTTATAAGGGAATTTTTGAAATATGTCGCATTATCAGACTCAATTCTTTCTGGAGTGTCATGTCGCCACAGGACTTGTTTCTCAAGACCCAATATGGTGTTTCGGGTGGTAGCATGGGGTACTGAATATGTTTCAAGCCACCCAGTGGTTACCTCCACCATGGTAAGCACATAACGCTTACCATTGCGAGATCATGGTAAGGTGATATAATCAACCTGCGACGCCTCCCCATATTTGTACTTTTGCCATCGCCCTTCCCCCCAGAGAGGTTTCATCCTCCTGGCTTGTTTAATTATGGTCTCGCAGTCATGAATAACCTGTGCAATAGCGTCCATAGTTAAGTCCACCCCTCGGTCTATAGCCCACTTATTTGTTGCGTCCCGTCCTTGATGGCCTGAGGTCTCATGGGCCCATCGAGCTAGAAATAATCCACCCTTGTTCTGCCAGTCCAAGTCTACTTGAGCCACCTCAATTCTGGCAGCTCGATCTACCTGATGGTTGTTTTGTTGTTCTTCAGTAGCCCGACTCTTGGGCACGTGAGCATCCACATGGCGCACCTTTATAACCATATCTTTTGTTCGGGCAGCAATGTCTTTCCACAGTTCAGCAGCCCAAATAGGTTTACCTCTCCGCTGCCAGTTGTTTTGCTCCCACTGCTGTAACCACCCCCATAAGGCATTCGCCACCATCCATGAGTCGGTATAAAGATAAAGCATTGGCCACCTCTCCCGTTCAGCAACATCTAAGGCCAGCTGGACGGCCTTTACCTCTGCGAACTGACTTGATTCTCCTTTTCCTTCAGTGGCCTCTGCAACCTGTTGTGTGGGGCTCCACACAGCAGCTTTCCATCTGCAATGCTTCCCCACAATAGGACGCGATCCATCAGTGAACAGGGCATATTCCTTCTCATTTTCTGGTAGTTCATTGTATGGTGGGGCCTCTTTAGCACGTGACACCTCTTCTCCTGGTGATGTTCCAAACTTTTTACCTTCAGGCCAGTCCATGATCACCTCTAAAATTCCCGGACGGCTGAGGTTCCCCATCCACGCTCGTTGTGTAATCAGAGCAATCCACTTGCTCCAAGTGGCATCAGTAGCATGATGGGTGGAGGGAACCTTTCCTTTAAACATCCAGTTCAGCACTGGCAGTCGAGGTGCCAGAAGGAGCTGCGTTTCAGTACCGACTACTTCGGAAGCAGCCCGAACCCCCTCATATGCGGCTAAGATCTCCTCCTCAGTTGGAGTGTAGCCCTCTTCAGACCCCTTGTATGCTAGACTCCAAAATCCCAGGGGTCAGCCTTGGGTCTCTTCTGAGGCTCTTTGCCATAAACTCCAAGTGGGACCTTTCTCTCCAGCAGCAGTAAAGAGGATGTTCTTTACATCCTGTCCCGTCCATACGGGCCCCAGGGCCACGGCACGGGCTATCTCCTGTTTAATCTGTTCAAAAGCCTGCTGCTGCTCTTGGGCCCCATGTAAAATAATTCTTCTTCCGCGTCACTTGATAAAGGGGGCTTACAATAAGGCTGTAGTTTGGAACATGCATCCTCCAAAAGCCCACTACGCCCAGAAAAGACCGTGTCTCTTATTTTCTAGTGGGTGGAGACATAGCAGTGATTTTGTCGATCACATCTGCTGGGATGTGACGACGTCCATCTTGCCACTTTATTCCCAGGAATTGAATTTCCTGAGCAGGTCCTTGCACTTTGCTTCGCTTAATCGTGAAGCCAGCACGTAAAAGGATCTGGATTATTTGTTCTCCTTTCTCAAAAACTTCCCTTGCTGTATTGCCCCACACAATGATGTCATCAATGTACTGTAAGTGCTCAGGAGCACCAACCTGTTCCAGTGCAGTCTGGACCAACCCATGGCAAATGGTTGGGCTCTGTTTCCACCCATACATTGCCATACATTGCTGCGAGTGTACTGGCATACCTTTCTGGTGCAGTCTTCGTGAATGTACGCCACATATTTGGTGTACACCTGACTTTCTCAGGATCATGATTTTGGTCTGGCTCGTCAGGGATGAAGTCGGAACTGTATAACATTTCCATTACGGCATGTTCTCTCAAATAACCGATACCTTTTTCCATATCAGTCCATTTCTTTTTCTCAGGCATCAGATCATCTTTGAAGGGGTATCTTTCTCTTACGGCTAACAGCATTCGCTTCCAGAGGGTGAAGGATCCATCCTGGCATGTACCAATACCCCTGTCAATGGCTGAGTCTCTAGTAATGCTACCCAGTTGGCGAGCTTCTCTACCATCTAGCCACACACTGTTGGCCCCACTGTCCCAACATCGGAGTAACCAGGTGACGATAGGCTCTTTTGGGTGTCGTGAAAAGTCTTTTCTCAGACCTCTAATTTCACTCATTTTTAGAGATCGATCAACAACAGTAACAATGTCTTGCTCACCTCCACCTCCTGCTCTTTCAGGACTTCTTGTTACCCTCCTGGGATTTGGTGACCGCGATCTTACTGAAGGCCCCTCCCCTAGACTCAGGGCCGCTTTCCATGGATCAAGCCGCTCTGGACCTCTTTCCTCCTCTTCTCTTACAGCGTCTGCTTACTCTACTTTCTCCTCCTCCTCTTCCTCTACTTTCCTTTCCTCCTCTTCATTCTTCTCTAACTGAGTTGAGACTCGTTTCGTTTTCCGTCCTCTTACAGGGGCAACTAACATCGATTCCGGTACCTCCTGTGGTTGAAGGACGATGGCAGGTTGGTCAGTTCTGATGCTCTCCCTCTCCAGTTTGGCTCGAAGTCCATTTCTCTCAACTATGAGGATATTTAGTTCAGATTCAAGCACGGCCTGAGAAAACTGAATTCTGCTTAGTTCATTTTGGAGGGTGTCTCGCTTGGACTGGAGGGTGTCTTGTTGAAGTTGGAGGCTGTCAAGTCTGGATTCCAGGGAGTCTTTCTCATTTTGGAGGGCATCTCTCTCAGACCGGAGTGTGTCTCGCTCGGATTGGAGGTCTTTTCTCTCGAATAGAAGACTCTCTTTCTGGACCTGGAGATTGTCCCTCTCAGCTTGGACTCTCTCCTGGAAACTCTCCTTTTCGGCTTGGAGACTGTCTCGCTCATTTTGTATTGTCTTCTGGAGACTCTCCCTTTCAGCTTGGAGACTCTCTCTCTGGAACTGGAGATTCTCCCTGTCAGCTCTGAGACACTCTCTCTCAGCTTGGAGACTTTCTCTATCAATTTCAGAAACTCTATCGCTTTCTGGGATAGTATTGAATAAGGCCCGATAAGCATTAGCCAGGCCCCAGATCATTTGTGCCTCCTCAGATCTGCCTGAGCCGCAACATTCCTGTCTTAAATAATTGTTTAAGCTCTCAGGGTCTTTCAGGTGTCCAGGAGTAAAGCTCCATGACACCGAGGATGGCCATCTCTTTTAAGTCTCTCCCAAGCCTTTCCACACACCCTGCCACTCAGTACTCTCTGGTTCTGGGGAAGACTTCTTCAAAATATGATAAATACAAATACTGAGTGAAATGATGAGTAGTGCATTCAGGGAAACTGACACTGTGATCAAATGGGCATTCAAAAACTGCATGAAGGATTCAAAGGGGAGACTGGAAGCCTGCTTAAAAATCACAAGTTCTGTAAAATTAGCAGCTCCCTCTGCAGTTGTATCCCACATTGTATGCAGGTACCAGGTAGGTATTTCTAACAGTGTTTTCAATTGACTATATATACCTGTAGCTCCATAGAGCAAAGTGGCAAACTTAATCAGGGCCCAGTATGTTTTGAGCATCAAAAAAGAAACACCAATGGCATGCAGTCCCTTGAAAAGCAGTTTTATAAGGGAAAGCATTTTTTTTTCTCTTTACAGAAGCAAAATATCAGTGCTCTAAGTTCTCAAAGTTTACAAATATCACCAGAGTCTTGGCAGTCCGCCTGGACTTTCAAGGCCAAGCTTTCAGTGAGCACCTGCAAAAGAGATAAACTTTCCCAACACAGCTAACGAAACTCTCCAAGAGCAGAGATTCGTTCTAACAAGCTAAAAAGCAACTTTTTAAGAGCAGAAAGGGATTTATTTCAAAAACCAGAAAACAAGCCCCAATGTCTTAATATCTTATCTTAATATCTTATGCTCATGTGCCCGCATTCTCCACCAAGAACTGTCACAGGGTTATCAAGATCAATCTGTGTCCGTGACAGGGGAGGGGGCAGTAGGCCCGTAGCCCCCCGGCCCCCTTGGAAAAAAAGGGAAAAAGGGAAAAGGGGTAGGGAGATGGGAGTTCAAGGGAACAAACAGAGCAGCGGCAACGATCTGAGGAGTAAAACTTATTTACTAACTATGATATCAGAATGCAAGATAACACACAATAATATAATATAATTAGAATTGAAGCTAATAAATCAAATATAATGAGAGAGAGAGGTTTCCGAAGACCGAGAAGCCTACTTTGAAGTTGAAGGCGCCACGGCTTGGAAGCACACCCACACCCGCTGCCAGGCAGTGAGAGAGAGAGAGCGAGTGTCGCTTCCGTGACGTATTTTCCCTCTCTGGCCGCGAGGTCCCCTGGGATGTGTAGTACTTCTTCTCTGTGCTCCACATGATGTTGTGATGTGGAATACCAATAGTAAAATTACAAAACACAAAACCATGACATCCACCTTACCCTCTGACTGGGAGGCACCTGTGCCCTTGTTCAACTGGCTATACCATTCACTCTGTCATTTGAAAGAAAAACTCCGTAACCCTAGGAGGAATAGAAGGAATTTAGGAATATCATTTGATGAAATAATATATATTGATTCTATCAGGGTACCTAGAGGAGTCTCTGATGAACACAAAGCAAGGAACCAGACTGTGGCCAGGTTTGAGGCTTCACTGTTTTGGTGGGTAACTGTTATTAAGAACGTAGATCAGATTAATTATATATACTGCAATCAGCAGAGGTTCATAAATTATACGGGGGATGCTATAAAAGGAATTGTAGAACAGCTAGATGCCACCAGTCAAATGGCATGGCAGAATAGGATAGCATTAGATATGATGCTAGCAGAAAAAGTGGAAGTATGCATGATGCTGGGCAATCCCTGTTGTACCTTTATTCCCAACAATACTGCCCCTGATAACACCATAACTAGGGTGCTGCAAGGACTCACTACTGTGGCTGATGAACTGGCAGAGAATTCAGGAATAGACCACTTACTGGGTGGATGGAGTCTTGGTTTGGTAAAATGCAGGGAGTTTATTCTGGTTGGGTTTCTAGAAGGTGCTCGAACTAGCTTGAAACAGATGCTACGTGATTGAGGAGCTAGGGGGGACATTATGTTTGGAGTGTAGTGAAAATCATATCCTAGCACCAGGATATGTTATTCCTGTTTAGAACTGCTTTGATTGTTTAGAACTAGCGGAGCGGGTTGCATGCCTTCTGATCCTTGTTCTGCTTGTTTGATCTTTGTATCCATGGTATGTGATTTATGGAGTTGCTTGTAATCATGGTAACGGATTCTGCATCTATAAAATACCCAGAGTATGGATAATAAACGAAGCTGTTCACTCACGCTGAGTTGGTGTGCTTCCCTAGGTTTATCAGCAGGTTACCTGGCCAAGTGGGTTTATTCCCAACAGTAAAAGGAAAGGAGCGTTAGTATCCATGCTTACACCTTTAATTGTGGTAGCAGGAGTCCTAACAGCAATTGGCTGTTGTATTATCTCCTGTGCTAGAGGACTGGCCCACTGTCCAATCGAAACCACCTTATCTAAGTAGGTACCTGTAGGGTCACCACTATATTCAGATAAGATGTTAAGGAAAAAAGTAGGAAATGGTGATCAGGGTGACCTCTCTCCAGAAGAGAAATGTGAAATAATGCTATCAAAGCTAGAGGCCACCTATGAAACCATACCTTAACAAAAGTGCAAAAAGCAACAGTTGTATAAAGAGAAAAGGGGGTGGAATAGCAGGGAAATAAATGCTGCTTTTACATAATGTACGGGAACTGTTGAGTCATGGCCTGAACCACTGATTGATCACATGAGGAAAGGACTGGGTCAGCTGTGGGAGCACAGGTGAAGGCAATTCACCTGTGTGACCAGAAGGGGTGGAGCCTGGCTCCACCTCTCTTAGACACCCCGACACCCCCCCCCCCCATTTAAGGGCTGACTGCCCCAGGTAAGGTTTTCTTTCTCGAGATCCCTCTTTTGTGGAGGTTTTTTGTTGTTGTTTTTTTTTTCCCTCTGAGTCTAGATCATCAGATGCAGGTGAGTGTTCTGTCTCTTTTTTCCATTCTACCTTGATAATCTTTCCTGCTGTAACGCATGACAGTAGGTTGTTATGATTCTAATGGGGTCCATAGAGTTGTCATGGAGCTTTGATACAAGATAAATTCCTACTTGCAGAATAGAAGACCTGTATTTTTAAACAACATCAGGTGATGTACCGGTACAAACTGTTTCTGTGGTCTGAATGATGGCCAGAGGGGAAGGTGAACAATAAGAGGTTATCCCAGCATACCATAATTAGTAAAAACTAAACAAGAATAGGAGGAGAAGAGGGAGGGGTTAACCTAGCAGTAAACCGGGGCAGGCCATCTGCTAAGGGAGTTAGAAGTGATGGGTAGGCTGTAAACCCTGGAGTATTCAATCAAAGAGAGAAATGGAATGGCATTCGCAACAGGAAGTAGGAAATATAAACTGCTGCATCTCTCAAGTCTGGTATGCCTTTTCTTAAGGTTACCTGCTATTGAGAAAGCATGAAACAGATTGTGGTTCAGAGCAAATTCCAACTGAGCCTAGACATGAGTATTTTTCATACTGTCACCCAGCCTGTGGGACAGCAAACATCCCGTCCAACCACCAAACCCATCCTTACCACCCCACTTGCTTGTGGAACCATGGAGGTTGGAAAAGACCACTGTGGTCATTACACTCAGCCATTGACCTATCCCCACCGTGCCCAACTGTAAAATCATTCAGGTTGAAAAAGGCTTTGTATGGGAAACTGTTAATCACAGCCTGAACCTCTGATTAACCATCTGAGGCAAGTGACGGGTCAGCTGCGGGAGCACAGGTGAAGGTAATTCAGCTGTGCTCCCAGAAGGGGTGGAGCTTGACTCCACCTCTCCTAGATCCCATTTAAGGACTGACCACCACTAAGGCAGCATCTCTTTTGGAGATTGCTCCTGTGTGGAGTTCCTTGTGGTGAACATCCATCCTAGCTGTGAGCCTCAGTGTGGGCAAGTTGTTCCCCTATAACCTCTGGCTATCCGTCTATTACGACCTTGTATAATAACAACTATACAGGCCTTCAAGATGACAGTCATGGAATCATTCAGGTTGGAGAAGACCTCTACAGTCACCAAGTCCAACCACTGACCTACCACCACTGTGCCTCCCAATGTGGGATATGCCATCCTATGCTTTTATTTTTTTTTCCCCATTGTTCCCTCTCTTCTAGCACCTTGGGACAATCAGGTGGAGAAGAGTGGGTGCAGACCCAGCATGCTCCATCACAGGTTCCTTCTCTCCCTCCTTGTAAGTCTCCAAAAGCAGTTGGGCACCCTACTCTGGATGGCTGTGGTGGGACCAGGTGGACCCAGAGGTCCCTTCTGCCTATTCTGTGGTTCTGAGAAGGTGTTTGCAACAGCAAAAAGGCAGAAATATCTTCTGCAAGGCACTAGGGGGTCTGAATTAGGAATATGGGGGCCCATGATAGTTGTCTGTTCTGAAGGAAAAAAATAAGTATGATGGGTTTTTGTCATGGTGTAGGGCAAATGAGGGCAATGACAGAGCCTTTATTTGAGAAATAGGTGCTATAGGAAAACATATCAAAAGGAATTAACTCACCCCTCCTGTTAACAGTTTGAAGAAAAAGGGATGAGTTGAGGAATGCGACTCTCCCCCATTCGTACAGTCATGCCGCAAGAGAGAAGGGATGGGTGGAAGGGGGGAACCTGCGCAGACTCAGATTGCACGGGAAGTAGGGTGGCCCTAGACCCCCCTGCCGCTTCAGGCACTCACGTACTCTCATAGCTCACCCATTGGTTCAGGTTGTGACCCTGGAATTCCACTACGCGTGGTTTTGTAGTTTTGCTATTGGTATTCCACATCGTAACATCGTGTACAGCATGGGTAATTAAAGAGTTAATACTCCAGTTCTGTGGATTGACAACTTTCCAGATACCTGTTTCTCAAAAGAGAAGAACAACTACATATCCCGGGGACCTCATGGTCAGAGAAGATACATCACGGAATCTTGCTCTCAGACAGGAGCTCACTCTCTTTCTGCCTGGCAGTGGGTGTAGGTGCGTTTCCAAGCTGTGTGCCTTCCTTCAAGTAGGCCTTTTGGTTTTGGAAACACTCTCTTATTTTACTTGATTTATTAGCCTCAATTTCAATTAGATTGTATTATATTGTGTTATCTTGCATTCCGATATCATCGTTAGTAAAATAAGTTTTCCTCCTTAGATTGTTGCTGCTGCTCTGTTTCCTTGAGCCCAGCTCCCATCTACCTACCCTTTTCCCTTCCCAATTTTTTGGGGGGCCGGGGGGCCCACAGGCCTACTACCCCCTGTCATGGACGTAGATCTAGATAACTCTGTGACAATTCTCCACCAGCACTAAGCATGCCTTATGCCTGCACTTTAGGAGAACACAGCCTGTGCCTGTAAGCCTGAGTCTGATTTCTTGCTGTGTTGTAAAATGCAGCACCCTGGGGTAGTTGTTACCTTTGATGTAATTGTCACGGGGTTATCAAGATAAATCTGTGTCTGTCACAGGGGAGGGGGCAGTAGGCCCGTAGCCCCCCGGCCCCCTTGGGGAAAAAGGGAGAGGGGTAGGGAGATGGGAGTTCAAGGGAACAAACAGAGCAGCAGCAACGATCTGAGGAGTAAAACTTATTTACTAACTATGATATCGGAATGCAAGATAACACAACATAATACAATATAATTAGAATTGAAGCTAATAAATCAAATATAATGAGAGAGAGAGGTTTCCGAAGACCAAGAAGCCTACTTTGAAGTTGAAGGTGCCATGGCTTGGAAGCACACCCACACCCGCTGCCAGGCAGTGAGAGAGAGAGCAAGCGTCGCTTCCGTGACGTGTTTTCCCTCTCTGGCTGCGAGGTCCCCTGGGACGTGTAGTACTTCTCCTCTGTGCTCCACATGATGTTATGATGTGGAATACCAATAGCAAATATTACAAAACCATGACATTAAGTCAGTGTAAGGTGTGGATTCCACAACCTGCGTTTTGTGTCTCTTTCCCCTGAGAGCAGTATTTTGCAGTATTTATCCTCAGTGGGAAGCTATTGAGAAGGACTGTGTTAATTAAGTCCTAACACTTAGTTTAGATGTTATTGATACATCAACATACATAGATTGAAATGAAGCACTTTGTTGAAAAACTTGGGCAATTTGGGACAGAATGGAATTCTGAAGTCTCAGTATTTCTCTTGAGAGAGACTTGGTATATTTTCACATTTAACTTGGTGACAGTGCTCTAATGGGTGTGAAACTATTAAATTGCACCCTCAGGATGGGGCATTTTTCCGTAGAAACAAAATCACCAAAGTAGGAAGAGACATCCCAAGCCATTCTTACGGAATCACAGAATCGAAGGAACGATTGGATGTCAAGGAACAATTGGATGTTGTGTTGAGGGACATGGTTTAGTGGGAGCTATTGGTGATAGGTGAACGGTTGGACTGGATGATCTTGTAGGTCTTTTCCAACCTTGGTGGTTCTATGATTCTATGAATCACCGAATCACCAAGGTTGGAGAAGACCTACGAGATAATCTAGTCCAACCATCCACTCATCACCAATAGTTCTCACTAGACCATGTCCATCAACACAACATCCAAACGTTCCTTAAACACCTCCAGGGTCAGTGACTCCACCACCTCCCTGGGCAGCCCGTTCCACTGCTTGACCACTCTTTCAGAGAAGTAGTATTTCCTAATGCCTAGCCTGAACCCCTCCCCTGGCACAGCTTGAAACCATTCCCTTTAGTCTTATCACCAGTTACACGAGAGAAGAGGCTGAGCCCCAGTTCGCTACAACCTCCCTTCAGGTAGTTACTGAGAGCAATGAGGTCTCCCCTGAGCCTCCTCTTCTCCAGACTGAACAATCCCAGCTCCTTCAGCTGCTCCTCATAAGGCCTGTGCTCCAGAACCCTCACCAGCTTTGTTGCCTTTCTTTGAACATGCTCCAGGGCCTTGATGTCTTTCTTGCAGTGAGGGGCCCAAAACTGGACACAGTACTCAAGGTGTGGCCTCACCAGAGCTGAGTACAGAGGGACAATCACTTCCCTGCTCCTGCTGGCCACACAATTTCTGATGCAAGGCAGGATGCCATTGGCTTTCTTGGCCACCTGGGCATGCTGTTGGCTCATGTTCAGCCAAGCATCAATCAATACCCCCAGGTCCATTTCCTCTACACAGTCTTCCAGCCACTCTGCCCCAAGCCTGTGGTGTCACCTGGGGTTGTTGTGGCCAAAGTGTGGGACCTGGCATTTGGTCTTGTTGAACCTCATCCCGTTGGCTTCAGCCCAGCTCTCCAGCCTGTCCAGATCCCTCTGTAGGGCCTTGCTACCCCCAGGCAGATCAATGCTTCCAGCCAACTTGATGTCATCTGCAAACTTACTGAGGGTGTGCTCAATGCCCTCATCTAGGTCATCAATAAAGATATTGAAGAGGACAGGCCCCAGCACCTACCCCTGGGGAACACCACTCGTGACCAGTTGGTTTTAGTTCCATTCACCACCACTCTCTGGGCCCGGCCCTCCAGCCAGTTCCTTACCCAGCTAAGGGTGTACCTGTCCAAGCTGCGGGCTGCCAGAATACTGTGGGAGACAGCATCAAAGGCTTTGCTGAAGTCTAGGTAGACTACATCAACAGTCTTTCCCTCATCCACCAGATGGGTCACTAGATCATAGAAGGAGATCAGGTTGGTCAAACAGGACCTGCCCTTCGTGAACCCATGCTGGCTAGGCCTGATCCCTCAGTTGTCCTGCACATGCTGCGTAATCTCCCTCAAGACAATCTGCTCCATAACCTTCCCTGGCACCATGATCAGGCTATCAGGCCTGTAGTTCCCCGGGTCGTCCTTACAACCTTTCTTGTAGATTGGAGTCACATTGGCAAGCCTCCAGTCTTCTTGGACCTCACCAGTCAACAAGGAGCGCTGATAGATAATGGAAAGCGACTCGGCTATCACCTCCACCAGTTTCCTCTGCACTCTTGGGTGAATCTCATCTGGACCCATGGACTTGTGGCAGTCCAGTTGGAGTAGTAGGTCCCTGACTGTTTCTTCCAGAATCACAGGGGGTTTAGTCTGCTCCCCAGCTGATACTACCAGGTCAGAGAGTGGAGTACCCTGAGGATAACTGGTCTGACTTTTAAAGGCAGACGTAAAGAAGGCATTCAGAACCTCTGCCTTTTCCTTATCCTCAGTGGTCACATTCCCAGCCTCATCCAGTAAAGAGTGGAGATTCTCCTTAGTCTTCCTCTTACTGTTGATGTATTTGTAAAAGAGTTTCTTGTTCCTTTTTAACCCAGCGGCCAGGTTGAGTTCAAGCTGGGCTTTTGCCTTTCTGATTTTCTCTCTACACATCTTAACTTCTCTGTACTCTTTCTGAGTTGCCCGTCCCTTCTTCCACTTGAGGTAGATTCTCTTTTTCTCCCAGAGCCTCAAGAATAGCTCCCTATTCATCCACGCTGGTCTTCTTCCCCGCTGGCTCATTTTGTGGCTTGGGGGACAGCCTGCTGCTGCGCCTTTAAGACTTCCTTCTTGAAGAGCAACCAGCCCTGGTTGCTTGGACCCCTTTACTGAATCCCAGGGGACTCCCCCTACTAGTCTTCTGAATGATTCAAAGTCTGCCCTCCAGAAGTCAAAGATAGCAGTTTTGTTGCTCCCCCTCCTGGCTCCACCAAGAATTGAGAACTCTACCATTTCATGGTCACTCTGTCCAAGACAGCCCCTGACCTCCACATTTCCCACCAGACCTTCTCTGTTTGTAAACAGCAGATCTAGCAGGGCAGTTCCTCTCATAGGCTCTCTCACCAGTTGCATCAGAAAATTATCTTTCATACACTCCAGAAACCTCCTAGACTGCTTCTTCTGTGCTGTGTTGTATTCCCAGCATATGTCGGGGAAGTTGAAATCCTCCATGAGGACAAGGGCTGGTGATCGCGCAGCTTCCGCCAGCTGCTCGTAGAACGCCTCATCTGTCTCTTCATCCTGGTTTGGCAGTCTATAGCAAATGCCCACCAGGATGTCTGCCTTGTCAGCCCTTCCCCTGATCTTTACCCATAGGGATTCAACCTTATCATCCCCAGCCACAAGCTCAGCAACGTCAAAGCACTCTCTAACATAGAGAGCCACACCGCCACCCCTCCTTTCTTGCCTATCCTTCCTGAAGAGTTTATAGCCATCCATTGCAGCGCTCCAGTCATGGGAGCAGTCCCACCATGTTTCCGTAATGGCAACTAGGTCATAGCGTGCCACACAATGGCTTCCAACTCTTCTTGTTTGTTGCACATGCTGCATGCATTGGTGTAGATGCATTTCAGCTGAGCCCCTCACCTCACCCCTAAATCCCATTACCGCTCCCCCAGGCCCATCTCTAGCAGGCCTGGTTTTATCCCTTTCCCTCTTCATATTTAGTTTAAAGCCCTCTCTACAAGTCCTGCCAGCTCCTGGGCAAGGATCCATTTCCCCCTTTGAGATAGGCGATACTCATTGGCAGACCTCAGGCCAGGCGCTGAGTAGACCGCCCTGTGATTGAAGAACCCAAAATTCTTGCATTTGCACCAGCCTCTCAGCCATGTGTTTATAAGGTGGGTTTTCCTGGTTGTCTCAGTGTCCTTCCCTGACACTGTAGGAATACAGGCAAATATTACTTGTATGCCTGCTCCATCAACTAACCTCCCCAGTCCCCTAAAATCATTTTTTATGGTCCTCAGGCTTCTGTCAGTGACCTCATCACTCCCAGCCTGAACTATCAATAGAGGATAATAATCAGAGGGGCGGATCAGACTAGGAAGTTTTCTAGGAATATCCCTGACCCGGGCCCCAGGGAGGTACCACACCTCCCTATGGGTAGGGGCAGGCCGACATATTGGGCCCTCAGTTCCTCTTAGAAGGGAGTCACCTATGGTTATCACCCTCCTTTCTTTACTGGAGGAGGCAGTCTTAAGTGTGGAGCTGACTGCCTCTTCTTAGAAAAGCTTGGAGGAGGCAGTCCTCCCACCTCATCCTCAGCCACCTCACCCTCCAGTTTCAGGGCTTCAAACCTATTATATAGAGGCACCTGGGGAACTGAGGTAGGTTGGGAATGCCTCTTTACCATGCCTGCTGACCATGTCCTCAAGTGGGATACTTCCACAGTTCTTGAACATCTCCAGGGATGGTGACTCTACCATCTCCTTGGGCAGCCTGTGCCAGTGTCTGACCACTTGGAAAAAAAGTTGTTCCTAATATCCAAACTGAACCTCCCCTGGAACAATTCGAGGTCATCACCTCTTGTAAAGTTGATGCAGCACATACCCTGTTCCTATTTTTTCCCCCCACTCTACCAAAAGCATAACCCAACACAGAGCCATTGTGTGACTGCAGAAGGCTTTTTGTTAACACTCCCATCTGAGGACTGCTCCTCCCACTGCCCATTTGCTCTGAGCCCAGCATGGGGCAAACAAGGACAATGACAGAGCCTTTATTTGAGAAATAGGTGCTATAGGAAAAGATATCAAAAGGAATTAACTCATCCCTCCTGGTAACAGTTTGGAGAAAAGGGACGAGTTGAGGAATGTGACCCTCCCCCGCTCGTACAGTTGCGCCGCAGGAGAGAAGGGCGGGCGGAAGGGGGGAACCCACGCAGACTCAGATTGCACAGAGGTAGGGTGGCTCTAGACCCCCCTGCCACTCCAGGCACTCACGTACTCTCATAGCTCACTATGTAACTCACGTAGTTCATGCTGTGACCCTGGAATTCCACTACAGCCCAGCAAGCTAGGTAGTCACATATGCATGTTGCAAGAGGCATGACCACTCTCACGCAGCAGGAGCTTATCACCTATCATACTCCAGCTGTGGCCCAGCAGCCAATGACACAAAGCCCTCACCTCAAGTGACCCACAGCTTCCCAGCAAACACACATGTGAATTAGCTCAAAAGCTCTCTAAGTGACTCCAAGGCTGACAGGTTTTCCAGGGGAGACTTCTTCAGGAAAACAAACAAACACACAAAAAACAAAACAAACAAACAAAAAAAAACCCACAAAAAAAAAGAAACCCACCACAGTACTATTTCTTTCTTATATATACTTTTTTTCTTCCAGCAGGTTGCATTGAGTAACCTGCAGAGCAACACATCAGGTTATATCATGCTGTGGGGTTCCCCCATCCCATCCCCATGGCCAAACCCTACTGGGAAGGGACACCACTAAGCAACACCGAGCACCCCAGTTCCAATCCAAGCTATAGTATCACACACGGCCGACATTTCAAACTAAATACTAATTTTCTTCCCCCCCTCTATCCCATAATTTAAACTCAGCAGAAGCCTGCCCAGACCATCAAAACCTGACTGTATAGCCACCAAAAGCATATGGCAAATCCCTACAAAATGATGGAGAAGTGTCAAGCTTCACACATTTATTACAAAGGCTATGTATTTTATAGCATAGTCGGTCTGTTCTATCAACGAGACTGCATTGCCGCATAGTTGTCAGCTCCCTTGTTTCTAAAACACTGTAAGTGATGAGTTTTTGTTTCCTCTAGGATGAATATTTAGCCTTTATTCTCCCCAAAACCTTTATCTTTTCTTATTGAAAGAATTTTTTTTAAAGCACTTCATTTAGCAAATATGATAAAATTAAAAAAATAGTGCTTTTTCAAATACAGAGAAATACTTAAAAAAAAATTAAAAAAAATTGCTAGCATAAACTTCTGCAGGACACTATCAGTCCTAGGAAGCAGCAAAACTGCTTCTGACAAGTTGTGACACCAGGCAAAGTACTGGTAGGAATACAAGCAATCACATATAGGAAAAAGTTAACTCATTGACTAATGCTAAAGGCGTCCAGCAGCAGAATACCCCCTCTCAAAAAGCAGCCTTCATCCAGGAGACATTCTCCCTTCAGAGGCTAGCTGTCACGGGGTTATCGAGATCAATCTGGGTCCGTGACAGGGGAGGGGGCAGTAGGCCCGTAGCCCCCCGGCCCCCTCAGAAAAAAGGGAAAAAGGGAAAAGGGGTAGGGAGATGGGAGTTCAAGGGAACAAACAGAGCAGCGGCAACGATCTGAGGAGTAAAACTTATTTACTAACTATGATATTGAAATGCAAGATAACACGCTATAATACAATATAATTAGAATTGAAGCTAATAAATCAAATATAATGAGAGAGAGAGGTTTCCGAAGACCGAGAAGCCTACTTTGAAGTTGAAGGCGCCGCGGCATGGATGCACACCCACACCCGCTGCCAGGCAGTAAGAGAGAGAGCGAGCGTCGCTTCCGTGACGTATTTTCCCTCTCTGGCCGCGAGGTCCCCTGGGACGTGTAGTACTTCTTCTATGTGCTCCACATGATGTTGTGATGTGGAATACCAATAGCAAAAATTACAAAACACAAAACCATAACATTCCACCCCTTATTCTACATCACTACATCATGCTTAAAAATAAATATACAAATAAACAATACTTGAAAAAGCATTACACATACAGGTCTATATACATATATATACATAGAATTACTGACTGCACTCCCCCAACATCAAATTCCCTTGTGGTACACACTGAACATCCCCATCTTTCTGCATCACCCACCAAGTGCACCCAGGTCCCTGGGCGAAAACAGTTCCACGGAGAGGTTTGCCCTTTCCAGAGGCTGGAAGGACCCACACTGCTTTTCCCAACATGTTCTTTACATGTACAACAGGGACCTTATCTCCCTCTACAGTCTGTAGGGGGCTGGATTGGGTAGGACCATCGCGATTGACAGATCCTCTGGTATTGACCAACCAGGTGGCTTCTGCCAAATGCTTCTCCCAGTGCTTAAATGTTCCACCACCCATTGCTTTCAACATGGTTTTCAACAACCCATTGTATCGTTCAATTTTACCAGAAGCTGGTGCATGATAGGGGATATGGTAAATCCACTCAATGCCATGATCTTTGGCCCAAGTATTTATAAGGGAATTTTTGAAATGTGACCCATTATCAAACTCAATTCTTTCTGGAGTGCCATGTCGCCACAGGACTTGTTTCTCAAGACCCAATATGGTGTTTCGGGCGGTAGCATGGGGTACTGCATATGTTTCAAGCCTCCCAGTGGTTGCTTCCACCATGGTAAGCACGTAACGCTTACCATTGCGAGATCGTGGTAAGGTGATATAATCAACCTGCGACGCCTCCCCATATTTGTACTTTTGCCATCGCCCTTCCCCCCAGAGAGGTTTCATCCTCCTGGCTTGTTTAATTATGGCACATGTCTCACAGTCATGAATAACCTGTGCAATAGCGTCCATAGTTAAGTCCACCCCTCGGTCTCTGGCCCACTTATATGTTGCAGCCCCACAACAGATGGGTCTTCCGACAGGCCAGGCAAAACAGACAACTGCTTAACACCTTCTGTGTCTACAGCAGCTATTCCAAAGGCCCATCGATACCCCTTGGGATCCTTGAAATATCCCATTCTGAGGTAATCGATACCAAGTATACAGGGAGCCCCTGGGCCAGTCACAATAGGGTGTTTCTGCCAGTCTTTACCAGTGAGGCTTATCTCAGCCTCCAACATAGTCAACTCCTGGGTACCCCCAGTCACTCCATGAATATAAATCGATTTTGTCCCTTGGTGACTCGAGGGCATTAGGGTGCACTGTGCACCAGTGTCCACCAGGGCCTTATATTTCTGTGGTCGTTATGTGCCAGGCCACCTAATCCACACAGTCCATTATACTCTATTGTCCCTTTCCCCCCCCTGGCTGGGGGCAGGGCCCCCCTATTTGTTACCTTGATTGTTCGCAGCGACTGGAGCAGTCACCCTTTTGGAGAAGTTCACCTTGGTGGTCGATCTGTCTCGTAATTCTTTCACTCGTGCTTGAAGTGCAGGAGTGGGCTGATTATCCCACTTCTTCATATTCTCCCCATGGTCACGCAGGCAGCTCCACAAGGCAAGATGCGATGTAGTCTTACTGTTGTCATTTGCCCGAGCACGAGGACGTCTCCTTCTGATGGCTGAGATATTGGATGATGCAGGTTGGGAGGAAACCAAGTTGATCAGCTCTTCCAGTAGACAGTTTTGGGAATTCTGGTTCCCATCAGATGTATCTGGTACCACCATGGATCCATCAGCATTAAGCATGGTAGGCAGTTCGTCCCTCATATCTTCTTGTTTGCTCTCCATTCTGTCGAGCTTTTCAACTACCTTTGTGATGGCCGAAACACAAGCCCGTAGAGGGGCTAAATGTAACTCAAAGTCTTGAAGTCTATTAACCAGTTCATTTACAAGGGGTCTTCTTACCCCTTTGCCATACATTGCTGCGAGTGTACTGGCATACCTTTCCGGTGCAGTCTTCGTGAATGTACGCCACATATTTGGTGTACACCTGACTTTCTCAGGATCATGATTTTGGTCTGGCTCGTCAGGGATGAAGTCGGAACTGTATAACATTTCCACTACGGCATGCTCTCTCAAATAACCGATACCTCTTTCCATATCAGTCCATTTCTTTTTCTCAGGCATCAGATCATCTTTGAAGGGGTATCTTTCTCTTACGGCTAACAGCATTCGCTTCCAGAGGGTGAAGGATTCATCCTGGCATGTACCAATACCCCTGTCAATGGCTGAATCTCTAGTAATGCTACCCAGTTGGCGAGCTTCTCTACCATCTAGCCACACACTGTTGGCCCCACTGTCCCAACAGCGGAGTAACCAGGTGACGATAGGCTCTTTTGGGTGTCGTGAAAAGTCTTTTCTCAGACCTCTAATTTCACTCATTTTTAGAGATTGATCAACAACAGTAACAATGTCTTGCTCACCTCCACCTCCTGCTCTTTCAGGACTTCTTGTTACCCTTCTGGGAGTTGGTGACCGCGATCTTACTGAAGGCCCCTCCCCTAGACTCAGGGCCGCTTTCCATGGATCGAGCCACTCTGGACCTCTTTCCTCCTCTTCTCTTACAGCATCTGCTTCCTCTACTTTCTCCTCCTCCTCTACGTTTCCTTCCTCCTCTTTCTTCTTGTCTAGCTGAGTTGAGACTCGTTTCGTTTTCCGTCCTCTTACAGGGGCAACTAACATCGATTCTGGTACCTCCTGTGGTTGAAGGACGATGGCAGGTTGGTCGGTTCTGATGCTCTCCCTCTCCAATTTGGCTCGAAGTCCGTCTCTTTCAACTGTGAGGATTTTTAGCTCAGATTCAAGCATGGCTTGACAAGACTGAACTCTGCTTAGTTCATTTTGAAGGGTATCTCGCTCGGACTGGAGGGTGTCTTGTTGAAGTTGGAGGCTGTCAAGTCTGGATTCCAGGGAGTCTTTCTCATTTTGGAGGGCGTCTCTCTCAGACCGGAGTGTGTCTCGCTCGGATTGGAGGTCTTTTCTCTCGACTAGAAGACTCTCTTTCTGGACCTGGAGATTCTCTGCCTCGGTTTGGAGACTCTCTCTTTGGATTTGGAGACTCTGTTTCTCGACCAGGAGACTCTCCTTCTGGTCCTGGAGGTTGTCCCACTCGGCTCGGACTCTCTCCTGGAAACTCTCCTTTTCGGCTTGGAGGCTGTCTCGCTCATTTTGTATTGTCTTCTGGAGACTCTCCCTTTCGGATCGGAGACTCTCCTGAAAACTCTCTTTCTGGAACTGCAGATTCTCTCTATCAGCTCTGAGACACTCTCTTTCAGCTTGGAGGCTCTCTCTCTCAATTTCAGAATCTCTATCCCTTTCTGGGATAGTATTGAATAAGGCCCGATAGGCATTAGCCAGGCCCCAGATCATTTGTGCCATTTGTGCCTCCTCAGATCTGCCTGAGCTACAACATTCCTGTCTTAAATAATTGTTTAAGCACTCAGGGTCTTCCAGGTGTTCAGGAGTAAAGCTCCATGACACCGAGGATGGCCATCTCTTTAAAGTCTCTCCCAAGCCTTTCCACACACCCTGCCACTCAGTACTCTCTGGTTCTGGGGAAGACTTCCTCAGACCGTTACAAGTCCAGATGCTGAGTGAGATAAGTAAAATAATGAGCAATACATTAAGGGAGATTAACAGTGTGATCAAATGGGCATTCAAAAACTGCATAAAGGATTCAAAGGGGAGACTGGGAGCCTGCTTAAAAATCACAAGTTCTGTAAAATTAGCAGCTCCCTCTGCAGTTGTATACCACATTGTATGCAGGTACCAGGTAGGTATTTCTAACAGTGTTTTCAATTGACTATATATACCTGTAGCTCCATAGAGAAAAGTGGCAAACTTAATCAGGGCCCAGTATGTTTTGAGTATCAAAAAAGAAGCACCAATGGCATGCAGTCCCTTGAAAAGCAGTTTTAAAAGAGAAAGCTTTTTTTTTTTTTTTTCCTTTTACAGAAGCAAAATATCAGTGCTCAAAGTTTACAAATATCACCAGAATATTGGTAGTCCGCCTGGACTTTCAAGGCCAAGCTTTCAGTGAGCACCTGCAAAAGAGATAAACTTTCCCAACACAGCTTACGAAACTCTCCGAGAGCAGAGATTCGTTCTAACAAGCTAAAAAGCAACTTTTTAAGAGCAGAGAGGGATTTATTTCAAAAACCAGAAAACAAGCCCCAATATCTTATCCTAATATCTTATCTCTGCCCGCATTCTCCACAAAGAACTGTCACGGGGTTATCGAGATCAATCTGTGTCCGTGACAGGGGAGGGGGCAGTAGGCCCGTAGCCCCCCGGCCCCCTCGGAAAAAAGGGAAAAAGGGAAAAGGGGTAGGGAGATGGGAGTTCAAGGGAACAAACGGAACAGCGGCAACGATCTGAGGAGTAAAACTTATTTACTAACTATGATATCGAAATGCAAGATAACACGCTATAATACAATATAATTAGAATTGAAGCTAATAAATCAAATATAATGAGAGAGAGAGGTTTCCGAAGACCGAGAAGCCTACTTTGAAGTTGAAGGCGCCGCGGCTTGGATGCACACCCACACCCGCTGCCAGGCAGTGAGAGAGAGCAAGCGTCGCTTCTGTGACGTATTTTCCCTCTCTGGCCGCGAGGTCCCCTGGGATGTGTAGTACTTCTTCTATGTGCTCCACATGATGTTGTGATGTGGAATACCAATAGCAAAAATTACAAAACACAAAACCATGACACCCTTAAATGAGCCCAGGGAGGGGTGGACACTGTGTCCATCCCTTCTGGTCACGTGGGAAGCACAGATAGATGGTTTGCACCTGTGCTTCCTGTGCCAGCCAACCCCTTCACTAGGTGCACAATCATCAGTTCAGGCTGTGACATAACTGTTCCCCTATGGATACAACTGCTCCCTTGGTGATGGACATGACCTTTATGTTGATTTTCCTGAAAAATACTCAAAGTGTCACTGGGATGGGCTAACAGCTCACACCGAGAAGAGCAAAATTATTGTAAAGCAATAAAATACCTAGATGGGAAATAAAAATTGTATTTAGGATTTTGAGGGATTTCTGAGCAAGGGATGTTACAAAAATAAGCAGGAAAATAAATCTCAAGTTCTTCTGAAAGTTTTCCTTCAAAACCATTAATCATGGTGTCATGGTTTTGTGTTTTGTAATTTTTGCTATTGGTATTCCACATCACAACATCATGTGGAGCACAGAGAAGAAGTACTACACGTCCCAGGGGACCTCGCGGCCAGAGAGGGAAAATACGTCACAGAAGCGACGCTCTCTCTCTCACTGCCTGGCAGCGGGTGTGGGTGTGCTTCCAAGCCGCGGTGCCTTCAACTTCAAAAGGGGGCCGGGGGGCTACGGGCCTACTGCCCCCTCCCCTGTCACGGACCCAGATTGATCTCGATAACCCCGTGACAGTTCTTGGTGGAGGATGCGGGCATAGATAGAGATAAGTTATTAAGATAAGATATTGGGGCTTGTTTTCTGGTTTTTGAAATAAATCCCTCTCTGCTCTTAAAAAGTTGCTTTTTAGCTTGTTAGAACGAATCTCTGCTCTCGGAGAGTTTCGTTAGCTGTGTTGGGAAAGTTTATCTCTTTTGCAGGTGCTCACTGAGAGCTTGGCCTTGAAAGTCCAGGCGGACTGCCAATATTCTGGTGATATTTGTAAACTTTGAGCACTGATATTTTGCTTCTGTAAAGAAAAAAAAAATGCTTTCTCTTGTAAAACTGCTTTTCAAGGGACTGCATGCCATTGGTGTTTCCTTTTTGATGCTCAAAACATACTGGGCCCTGATTAAGTTTGCCACTTTTCTCTATGGAGCTACAAGTATATATAGTCAATTGAAAACACTGTTAGAAATACCTACCTGGTACCTGCATACAATGTGGGATACAACTGCAGAGGGAGCTGCTAATTTTACAGAACTTGTGATTTTTAAGCAGGCTCCCAGTCTCCCCTTTGAATCCTTTATGCAGTTTTTGAATGCCCATTTGATCACACTGTTAATACTGTTAATCTCCCTGAATGCACTACTCATCATTTCACTCAGTATTTGTATTTATCATATTTTGAAGAAGTCTTCCCCAGAACCAGAGAGTGCTGAGTGGCAGGGTGTGTGGAAAGGCTTGGGAGAGACTTTAAAGAGATGGCCATCCTCGGTGTCATGGAGCTTTACTCCTGAACACCTGGAAGACCCTGAGTGCTTAAACAATTATTTAAGACAGGAATGTTGTGGCTCAGGCAGATCTGAGGAGGCACAAATGGCACGAATGATCTGGGGCCTGGCTAATGCCTATCGGGCCTTATTCAATACTATCCCAGAAAGCGATAGAGTTTCTGAAATTGATAGAGAAAGTCTCCAAATTGAGAGAGAGAGTCTCCAAGCTGAGAGAGAGTGTCTCAGAGCTGATAGGGAGAATCTCCAGTTCCAGAGAGAGAGTCTCCAAGCTGATAGGGAGAATCTCCAGTTCCAGAGAGAGAGTCTCCAAGCTGAAAGGGAGAGTCTCCAGAAGACAATACAAGCTGAAAGAGAGTGTCTCAGAGCTGATAGAGAGAATCTCCAGTTCCAGAGAGAGAGTCTCCAAGCTGAAAGGGAGAGTCTCCAGAAGACAATACAAAATGAGCGAGACAGTCTCCAAGCTGAAAAGGAGAGTTTCCAGGAGAGAGTCCAAGCCGAGAGGGACAACCTCCAGGCCCAGAAGGAGAGTCTCCTAGTCGAGAAACAGAGTCTCCAAATCCAAAGAGAGAGTCTCCAAACCGAGGCGGAGAATCTCCAGGTCCAGAAAGAAAGTCTTCTAGTCGAGAGAAAAGACCTCCAATCCGAGCGAGACACACTCCAGTCTGAGAGAGATGCCCTCCAAAATGAGAAAGACTCCCTGCAATCCAAACTTGACAGCCTCCAACTACAGCAAGACACCCTCCAGTCTGAGCAAGATACCCTCAAGTCCGAGAGGGATGTACTCCGAACTGAGCAAGACACCCTCCAAAATGAACTAAGCAGAATTGAGTCTTGTCAAGCCATGCTTGAATCTGAGCTAAAAATCCTCACAGTTGAAAGAGATGGACTTCGAGCCAAATTGGAGAGGGAGAGCATCAGAACCGACCAACCTGCCATCGTCCATCAACCACAGGAGGTACCGGAATCGATGTCAGTTGCCCCTGTAAGAGGACGGAAAACGAAACGAGTCTCAACTCAGCTAGAGAAGAAGGAAGAGGAGGAAGGAAAAGTAGAGGAGGAAAGGAAAGTAGAGGAAGAGGAGGAGGAGAAAGTAGAGGAAGCAGACGCTGTAAGAGAAGAGGAGGAAAGAGGTCCAGAGTGGCTCGATCCATGGAAAGCGGCCCTGAGTCTAGGGGAGGGGCCTTCAGTAAGATCACGGTCACCTACTCCCAGAAGGGTAACAAGAAGTCCTGAAAGAGCAGGAGGTGGAGGTGAGCAAGACATTGTTACTATTGTTGATCGATCTCTAAAAATGAGTGAAATTAGAGGTCTGAGAAAAGACTTTTCACGACACCCAAAAGAGCCTATCGTCACATGGTTACTCCACTGTTGGGACAGTGGGGCCAACAGTGTGTGGCTAGATGGTAGAGAAGCTCGCCAACTGGGTAGCATTACTAGAGACTCAGCCATTGACAGGGGTATTGGCACATGCCAGGATGGATCCTTCACCCTCTGGAAGCGAATGCTGTTAGCCGTAAGAGAAAGATACCCCTTCAAAGATGATCTGATGCCTGAGAAAAAGAAATGGACTGATATGGAAAGAGGTATCAGTTATTTGAGAGAGCATGCCGTAGTGGAAATGTTATACAGTTCCGACTTCATCCCTGACGAGCCAGACCAAAAGCATGACCCTGAGAAAGTCAGGTGTACACCAAATATGTGGCGTACATTCACGAAGACTGCACCGGAAAGGTATGCCAGTACACTCGCAGCAATGTATGGCAAAGGGGTAAGAAGACCCCTTGTAAATGAACTGGTTAATAGACTTCAAGACTTTGAGTTACATTTAGCCCCTCTACGGGCTTGTGTTTCGGCCATCACAAAGGTAGTTGAAAAGCTAGACAGAGTGGAGAGCAAACAAGAAGATATGAGGGACGAACTGTCTACCATGCTTAATGCTGATGGATCCATGGTGGTACCAGATACATCTGACGGGAACCAGAATTCCCAAAACTGTCTACCGGAAGAGCTGATCAACTTGGTTTCCTCCCAACCTGCATCATCCAATATCTCAGCCATCAGAAGGAGACGTCCTCGTGCTCAGGCAAATGACAACCGTAAGACGACATCGCGTCTTGCCTTGTGGCGCTACCTGCGCGACCATGGGGAGAATATGAAGAAGTGGGATAATCAGCCCACTCCTGCACTTCAAGCACGAGTGAAAGAACTACGAGACAGATCGACCACCAAGGTGAACTTCTCCAAAAGGGTGACTGCTCCAGTTGCTGTGAACAATCGAGGTAACAAATAGGGGGGCCCTGCCCCCAGCCAGGGGGGGGAAAGGGACAATAGAGTATACTGGACGGTGTGGATTAGGTGGCCTGGCACATCACGACCACAGAAATATAAGGCCCTGGTGGACACTGGTGCACAGTGCACCCTAATGCCCTCGAGTCACCAAGGGACAAAATCGATTTATATTCATGGAGTGACTGGGGGTTCCCAAGAGTTGACTATGTTGGAGGCTGAGATAAGTCTCACTGGTAAAGACTGGCAGAAACACCCTATTGTGACTGGCCCAGGGGCTCCATGCATACTTGGTATCGATTACCTCAGAATGGGATATTTTAAGGATCCTAAGGGGTATCGATGGGCCTTTGGAATAGCTGCTGTAGACACAGAAGGTGTTAAGCTGTTGTCTGTCTTGCTTGGCCTGTCGGAAGACCAATCTGTTGTGGGGCTGCTACGAGTAAAAGAGCAGCAAGTACCGATTGCTACAAAAATGGTGCACAGACGTCAGTATCGCACCAACAGGGATTCCTTGCTCCCCATTCATGAGTTAATTCGTCAACTGGAGAGTCAGGGAGTGATTAGTAAAACTCACTCACCTTTTAACAGCCCCATATGGCCGGTGCGTAAAGCCAGTGGAGAATGGCGGCTGACGGTAGACTACCATGGCCTGAATGAAGTAACACCCCCACTGATTGCTGCTGTGCCAGACATGTTAGAACTCCAATACGAGCTGGAGTCAAAATCAGCCAAATGGTATGCCACCATTGACATTGCGAATGCCTTCTTTTCCATTCCTTTGGCCGCAGAATGTAGGCCACAGTTTGCCTTCACCTGGAGGGGCATTCAGTATACCTGGAACCATTTGCCCCAGGGGTGGAAACATAGTCCCACCATTTGCCATGGGTTGATCCAGACTGCACTGGAACAGGGTGGTGCTCCCGAGCACCTACAGTACATTGATGACATCATTGTGTGGGGCAATACAGCAAGGGAAGTTTTTGAGAAAGGAGAACAAATAATCCAGATCCTTCTACGTGCTGGCTTTGCGATTAAGCGAAGCAAAGTGAAAGGACCTGCTCAGGAAATTCAATTCCTGGGAATAAAGTGGCAAGATGGACGTCGTCACATCCCAGCAGATGTGATTGACAAGATTGCTGCTATGTCTCCACCCACTAGCAAGAAAGACACACAGTCTTTTCTGGGCGTAGTGGGCTTTTGGAGGATGCATGTTCCAAACTACAGCCTTATTGTAAGCCCCCTTTATCAGGTGACGCGGAAGAAGAACGATTTTACATGGGGCCCAGAGCAGCAGCAGGCTTTTGAACAGATTAAACAGGAGATAGCCCGTGCCGTGGCCCTGGGGCCAGTACGGACGGGACAGGATGTAAAGAACATCCTCTATACTGCTGCTGGAGAGAAAGGTCCCACTTGGAGTTTGTGGCAAAGAGCCTCAGGAGAGACTCGAGGCCGACCCCTGGGATTTTGGAGTCGAGCGTACAAGGGGTCTGAAGAGGGCTACACTCCAACTGAGAAGGAGATCTTAGCCGCATATGAGGGGGTTCGGGCTGCTTCCGAAGTAGTCGGTACTGAAACGCAGCTCCTTCTGGCACCTCGACTGCCAGTGCTGAACTGGATGTTTAAAGGAAAGGTTCCCTCCACCCATCATGCTACTGAAGAACAACAAAACAACCATCAGGTAGATCGAGCTGACAGAATTGAGGTGGCTCAAATAGACTTGGACTGGCAGTGAATTATTTCTAGCTCGATGGGCCCATGAGACCTCGGGCCATCAAGGAAGAGACGCAACATATAAGTGGGCCAGAGACCGAGGGGTGGACTTAACTATGGACGCTATTGCACAGGTTATTCATGACTGTGAGACATGTGCCGTAATTAAACAAGCCAGGAGGATGAAACCTCTCTGGGGGGAAGGGCGATGGCAAAACTACAAATATGGGGAGGCGTGGCAGGTTGATTATATCACCTTACCACGATCTCGCAATGGTAAGCGTTATGTGCTTACCATGGTGGAAGCAACCACTGGGAGGCTTGAAACATATGCAGTACCCCATGCTACCGCCCGAAACACCATATTGGGTCTTGAGAAACAAGTCCTGTGGCGACATGGCACTCCAGAAAGAATTGAGTCTGATAATGGGACACATTTCAAAAATTCCCTTGTAAATACTTGGGCCAAAGATCATGGCATTGAGTGGATTTATCATATCCCCTATCATGCACCAGCTTCTGGTAAAATTGAACGATACAATGGGTTGTTGAAAACCATGTTGAAAGCAATGGGTGGTGGAACATTTAAGCACTGGGAGAAGCATTTGGCAGAAGCCACCTGGTTGGTCAATACCAGAGGATCTGTCAATCACGATGGTCCTACCCAATCCAGCCCCCTACATACTGTAGAGGGAGATAAGGTCCCTGTTGTACATGTAAAGAACATGTTGGGAAAAGCAGTGTGGGTCCTTCCAGCCTCTGGAAAGGGCAAACCTCTCCGTGGAACTGTTTTCGCCCAGGGACCTGGGTGCACTTGGTGGGTGATGCAGAAGGATGGGGATGTTCAGTGTGTACCACAAGGGAACTTGATGTTGGGGGAGTGCAGTCAGTAATTCCATGTATATACATGTATATAGACCTGTGTGTGTAATGCATTTTCAAGTATTGTTTATTTGCATATGTATTTTTAAGCATGATGTAGTGATGTAGAATAAGGGGTGGAATGTCATGGTTTTGTGTTTTGTAATTTTTGCTATTGGTATTCCACATCACAACATCATGTGGAGCACAGAGAAGAAGTACTACACGTCCCAGGGGACCTCGCGGCCAGAGAGGGAAAATACGTCACAGAAGCGACGCTCTCTCTCTCACTGCCTGGCAGCGGGTGTGGGTGTGCTTCCAAGCCGCGGTGCCTTCAACTTCAAAAGGGGGCCGGGGGGCTACGGGCCTACTGCCCCCTCCCCTGTCACGGACCCAGATTGATCTCGATAACCCCGTGACACATGGCAAGAATAGATACCAAATAACCTTTGGGGTATGAGGGGAACGAGGCAAATTGCTTGCTTTGCCTTTTTTCCCCCATTTTCATTCCACCTGCATTCAGATAAGAGTTCTCCAAATGGGGTTGAAATCTCTAATGGGGAATCCAAGCAAATCAATTGTAGGCACGAAGGCCTTGGTTGTGGCAATTGTTTTGCAATGGGAAGGAGGGTGCTGGGGGTTCCAGTTTAGGGGCATCATAAAGCGGCCAGCCCCACATGTGGCCAAAAGAGGGTATTCAGCCCCCAAAATGCACTGCTCCCCCATGATGAGAAATGCCAGCAGCAGAAAATAATTTTGGGAAAAATATATACATTTCTGGCCAAAACACTAGATTCTCACACATCAATGAAGTGAGGGATGTACCAAGTGACCAAATGATCAATGGCGGGATGAACACAGACAGAAAAACAGATGGTTTTCACTCAAAAGTTCTTTGATGGGACAAATCCCAGTGCTGGAGGGCAAACTTGCCCTGGGCATGCCTGCCTTCCTGCCTGCCTTCCTGCCTTCCAGCCTCCCTGCCTTCCTTCCTCCCTTCCTGTCTGTGTGCCTACCTGCCTGCCTGCCTTCTTCCTGCTGGCCTTCCTGACTTACTTCCTACCAGCGTACCTACCTCCCTGCCTGCCTTCCTGCCTGCCACCCTTCCAGCCTTCCCTCCTTCCTTCCTTCCTTCCTTCCTTCCTTCCTTCCTTCCTTCCTTCCTTCCTTCCTTCCTTCCTTCCTTCCTATCTGCCTGCCTGCCTCCCTGCCTGCTTGCCTTCCTGCCTTCATTCCTACCTACTGTCCTTCCTTCCTTTCTGCGTTCTTGCATTCCTTCCTTCAATCCTGCCTTCCTACCTTCCTTCCTTCCCTCCTTCCTGCCTGCCTGCATTCTTTCCTTCCTTCAATACTTCCTGCCTTCCTTCCTGCCTTCCTGCCATGCTTTCTTCCTGCCAACCTTTCTTCCTTCCTTCCTGCCATTCTGCATTCCATCCATCCTTCTATCCTATATTCCTGCCTGCCTTCCTGCCGTACTTCCTTACTGACTTGCTGCCTGCCTGCCTTCTTCCTGCTGGCCTTCCTGCCTTCCTTCCTACCTGCGTGCCTACCTGCCTGTCTGCCTTCCCTCCTTCCATCCTTCCTTCCTGCCTTCCTGCATTCCTTCCTTCCTTCCTTCCTTCCTTCCTTCCTTCCTTCCTTACTGACTGCTTTCCTGCCTGCCTGCCTGCCTGCCTTCATTCCTTCCTTCATTCCTTCCTTCATTCCTTTCTGCCTGCAACCCTTCCAGCCTTCCCTCCTTCCATCCTTCCTTCCTGCCTTCCTGCATTCCTTCCTTCCTGCCTAGCTGCCTTCCATCCTGCATTCCTTCCATCCTTCCTTCCTTCCTGCCTCCCTGCCTTCCTGCCATCCTTAATTCCTTCCTTCCTGCCTTCCTTCCTTCCTGCCTTACTGTGTTCCATCCACCCTTCCATCCTATATTCCTGCCTGCCTTCCTGCCTTACTTCCTTCCTGCCTTCCTGCCTTCCTTCCGGCCTTCCATCATTCCTTCCTTCCTGCCTTACTGCCTGCCTTCCTTTATTCCTTCCTGCCTTCCCGTCTTACTTCCTGCCTTGCCGCCTTCCTGACTGCCTTCCTGCCTTCCTTACTGCATTCTTCCTGCCTTCCTTCCTGCCTTCCTGCCTGCCTGCCTACCTGCCTTCCATCCTGCATTCCTTCCTTCCTTCCTTCCTTCCTTCCTGCCTCCCTGCCTTCTTTCCTTCCCTCATTCCTTCCTGCCATCCTTCCTTCCTTTCTGCCTGCCTTCCTTTCTGCCTACTTTAATTCCTTCCTGAATTACTTCCTTCCTGACTTACTGTGTTCCATCCATCGTTCCATCCTACACTCATGCCTGCCTTCCTACCTTCCTTCCTGCCTTCCTACTTTCCTTCCTGCCTTTCCGCATTCCTTCCTGCCTTCCTACTTTCCTTCCTGCCTTTCCGCATTCCTTCCTGCCTGCCTGCCTTCTTCCTGCCGGCCTTCCTACATTACTTCCTATGTGCGTGCCTACCTGCCTGCCTGCCTTCCTGCTGCCACCCTTCCAGCCTTCCCTCATTCCATCCTTCCTGCCTTATTTCCTGCCTCCCTGCCGTCCTTCCTTCCTTCCTGCCTGCCTGCCTTCTTTCCTTCCTGCCTTCCTTCCATCCTTCCTTCTGCCTGCCTAACTTCCTTCCTTCCTTCCTTCCTTCCTGCCTTTCTGCATTTCATCCATCCTTCCTTCCTTCCTTTCTTCCTTCCTGCCTTTCTGCATTTCATCCATCCTTCCATCCTACAGTCCTGCTTGCCTTCATGCGTTCCTTCCTTTCTTTCTGCCTGCCTTCCTTCATTCCTGCCTTCCTTCCTTCCTGCCATTCTGCATTCCATCCATCCTTCCATTCTACAATCATGGCTGCCTTCCTGCCTTCTTCCTGCCAGCCTTCCTGACTCACTTCCTACCTGCGTGCCTACCTGCCTGCCTGCCTTCCTGCTTAGCTGCCTTCCATCCTGCATTCCTTCCTTCCTTCCTTCCTTCCTTCCTTCCTGCCTCCCTGCCTTCCTGCCATCCTTAATTCCTTTCTGCCTGCCTTACTTCTTTCCTGCCTTACTTCCTTCCTGCCTTACTGCGTTCCAACCATCCTTCCATCCTATATTCCTGCCTGCCTTCCTGCCTTACTGCATTCCTGCCTTTCTGCCTTCCATCATTTCTCCATCCTACCTTCCTGACTGCCTTCTTGCCTTCCTGCCTTCCTTCCGGCCTTCCATCATTCCTTCCTTCCTGCCTGACTTCCTGCCTTCATTCCTGACTGACTTCCTGCCTTACTGCCTGCCTTCCTTCCTTCCTGCATTCCTTCCTTCCTTCCATCTGTCCTTCCTTCCTTCCTGCCTGCCATCCTTCCTTCCTACCTGCCTTCCTTCCTGCCTGCCATCCTTCCTTCCTACCTGCCTTCCTTCCTGCCTGCCATCCTTGCTTCCTTCCTGCCTGCCTTCCTTCCTGCCTGCCTTACTTCCTTCCTGCCTTCCTGCGTTCCATCCTTCCTTCCTGCATTCCTTCCTTCCTTCCATCCTTCCTTCCTTTCTTCCTGCCTTACTTCCTTCCTGCCTTACTGCGTTCCATCCATCCTTCCATCCTATACTCCTGCCTGCCTTCATTCCTTCCTTCCTGCCTTCCTAACTTCCTTCCCGCATTCCTTCCTTTCTTCCTCCCTTCCTTCCTGCCTTCGTGCCATCCTTCCTTCCTTCCTCTCTGCCTGCCTAACTTCCTTCCTTCCTTCCTTCCTGCATTTCATCCATCCTTCCATCCTACAGTCCTGCTTGACTTCTTGCATTCCTTACTTTCTTTCTGCCTGCTTTCATTCCTTCCTGTCTTCCTTCCTACCTTCCTGCTGTCCTTTCTTCCTGCCTTCATTCCTGCTTTCCTGCCATCCTTCCTGCCTTGCTGCCTACCTGCCATCCTTCCTTCTCGTCTTCATTCCGGCCTTCCTGCCATCCTTCCTTCATTTCTGCTTGCCAGCCTGCCTCCTTGCCTGACTTGCTGACTGCCTCCCCGCCTGCTTCCCTTCCCGCTTTCATTACTGCCTGCCTTCCTTCATGCCTACTATCCTACTTTCCATCCTACCTGCCTTCTTGCATTCCTTCCTTCAATCCTGCCTTGCTGCCTTCCTTCCTGCCTTCCATCCTTTCTGTCTACCTTCCTTCCTACCTTAGTTCCTTCCCTCCCTCCTTCCTTCCTTCCTGCCTGCCTGCCTTCGTTCCTTCCTGCATTCCTTCATGCCTTCCTTCCTGCATTCCTGCCATTCTTACTTCCTTTCTGCTCGCCTGCCTGCCTTCCTTCCTGCCTGCCTTCCATCCTGCCTTCCTTCCTTCCAGCCTTCCTGCCTTCCTTCCTTCCAGCCTTCCTGCATTCCATTCTTCCTTCCAACAAACCTTCTCGCCTGCCTTCCTGCCTGCCTTCCTGCATTCCTACCTGCCTTCCTTCCTTCCTGCCTTCCTTCTTTCCTTCCTGCCTGCCTTCCTGCCTTCCTGCCGTCCTTCCTTCCCGCCTTCATTCCTGCCCTCCTGCCATCCTTACTGCCTTGCTGCATACCTGCTGTCCTGACTGCCATCCTGCCTGCCTTCCTCCCTTCCTTCCTGACTTCCTGCCTTCCTGACTTCCTGCCTTTCTTCCTGACTTCCTGCCTTCCATCGTTCCTTCCTTCCTTCCGGTCTTCCTTCCTTCTGGCCTTCGTTCCTTCCAGCCTTCCATCATTCCTTCCTTCCTTCCTGCTTTCCTGCCTGCCTTCCTTCCTTCCTTCTTGCCAGCCTTCCTGCCTTCCTGCCTTCTTGCCTTCTTCCTGCTGGCCTGCCTGCCTTACTTCCTACCTGCGTGCCTACCTGCATGCCTGCCTTCCTGCCTTCCTGCATTCCTTCCTTCCTGCCTTCTATCCTGCCTTCCTTCCTGCCTCCCTGCCGTCCTTCCTTCCCGCCTTCCTGCAATCCTTCCTGCCTTGCTGCCTATCTGCCTGCCTGCCGTCCTGCCTGCCATCCTTCCTGCCTTCCTGCCTTTCTTCCTGCCTTCCTGCCTTCCTTCCGGCCTTCCATCGTTCCTTTCTTCCTTCCTGCTTTCCTACCTGCCTTCCTTCCTTCCTTCCTTCCTTTTTGCCAGCCTTCCTGCCTTCCCGCCTTCCTTCCTGCGTTCCTGCCTTCCTTACTGCATTCCTTCCTGCCTTCTTCCTGCTGGCCGTACTGCCTTACTTCCTACCCGCATGCCTATCTGCATGCCTGCCTTCCTGCCTGCCACCCTTCCAGCCTTCCCTCCTTCCATCCTTCCTACCTTCTTTCCTGCCTTCCTGCCTACCTGCCTTCTATCCTGCCTTCCTTCCTTCCTTCCTGCCTGCCTGCCTGCCTTCCTCCCTTCCTTCCTTCCTGCCTGCCTTCCTTCCTCTCTTCCTACCTGCCGTCCTGCCTGCCATCCTCCCTTCCTCCCTTCCTCCCTTCCTCCCTTCCTTCCTTCCTCCCTGCCTTCCTGCCTTCCTTCCTCTCTTCCTTCCTGCCTGCCTGCCTTCCTGACTGCCTTAGAATCATAGAATCACTAAGGTTGGAAGGGTCCTCAAAGATCATCAAGTCCAACTGCAGCCTAACCATAGTACCCTAACTCTGACAACCCGCTGCTAAATCGTATCTCCGAGCACCACATCCAAACGACTCTTAAACACATCCAGGGACAGTGATTCAACCACCTCCCTGGGGAGCCTATTCCACTGTTTAGCCACCCTTTCTGTAAACAAGTGTTTCCTAATGTCCAACCTAAACCTACCTTGGCGCAACTTGAGGCCATTTCCCCTCATCTTGTCACCTGTCACCAGGGAGAAGAGACCAACCCCGCTCTCTCTGTAAGCACCTTTCAGGTACTGGAAGAGAGTAATAAGGTCTCCCCTCAGCCACCTCTTCCGCAGACTAAACAACTGTAGCTCCCTCAGCCTCTCCTCATAGGGCTGATTTTCCAAGCCCTTCACTAGCCTCATTGCCCTTCTCTGGACCTGCTCCAGTACCTCCACGTCCTTTCTGTATTGAGGTGCCCAAAACTGAACACAGTACTCGAGGTGAGGCCTCACCAATGCCGAGTACAGGGGCAGGATGACTTCCCTAGTCCTGCTCACCACCCCATTCCTGATACAAGCCAGGATGCCATTGGCCTTCTTGGCTGCCAGGGCACCCTGCTGGCTCATATTCAGCCGACTGTCCATCAGTACACCAAGGTCCCTTTCCATCAGGCAGCTTTCCAGCCACACCTCCCCAAGCCTGTAGGGTTGCCTGGGGTTGTTGTGGCCAAAATGCAGGACCCGACACTTGGCCCTATTGAAACTCATGCCATAAACCTTGGCCCATTGATCCAGTCTATCCAGGTCCTTCTGCAGTGCCCTTCTCCCCTCTAGCAGATCAACACTCCCTGCCTGCTTGGTGTCGTCTGCGAACTTACTGAGAGTGCACTCAATCCCCTCATCAAGATCATCAATGAAGATGTTAAACAGAAGCGGCCCCAGTACTGAGCCTTGGGGGACACCGCTCGTGACCGGCCGCCAACTGGATTCAACTCTATTGACCACAACTCTTTGGGCCCGGCCATCCAGCCAGTGCTTCACCCAGCGGAGCGTACACCCATCCAGACCATGGGCAGCCAGCTTCTTCATGAGAATGTTATGGGGGACAGTGTCAAAGGCCTTACTGAAGTCCAGGTAGACCACATCAACAGCCTGACCCTCATCCACCAAGCGGGTCACCTTGTCATAGAATGAAATCAGGTTTGTCAGACAGGATCTACCATTTGTAAACACATGCTGACTGGGCCTGATCCCCTGGTTGACCTTTAATTGGTCCACGATGGTTCCCAAGATTCCCAAGATTCCATCCTTCCTACCTTCCTTCCTACCTGACTTCCAGGCTTCCTGCATTCCTTCCTTACTGCCTCCATGCCTTCTGTCCTTCCTTCCTTCCTTTCTTTCTGCCCGCTTTCCTTCCTGCCTTCCTGCCGTCCTTCCTTCCTGCCTTCATTCCTGCCTTCCTGCAATCCTTCCTGCCTTGCTGCCTACATGCCATTCTGCCTGCAGTCCTGCCTGCCTGCCTTCCTCTCTTCCTGCCTGCCTTCTTCATTTCTTCCATCCTGCCTTTCTGCCTTCCTGCCTTCCTTCCTGCCTTCCTTCCTGCCTTCCTTCCTGCCTTCCATCCTGCCTGCCCGCCTTACTCCCTGCCTTCTTCATTTCTTCCTTCCTGCCTTCATTCCTTTCTGCGTTCCTTCCTTTCTGCCTACCTGCCTGCCTCCTATACTGCTTGCCTTCCTGCCTTTATTCCTGCCTACTGTCCTTTCTTCCATCCTACCTGCCTTCCCGCATTCCTTCCTTCCTGCCTGCCTTCCTGCCTGCCTTCCAGCCTGCCTTCCAGCCTGCCTTCCTTCCCGCCTTCATTCCTGCCTTCCTGCCATCCTTCCTGCCTTGCTGCCTCCCTGCTTTCCTCCCTGCCTTCCTCTCTTCCTTCCTTCCTTCCTCTCTTCCTGCCTGCCTTCTTCATTTCTTCCATCCTGCCTTTCTGCCTTCCTGCCTTCCCGCATTCCTTCCTTCCTGCCTACCTGCCTTCCTTCTGGTATTCCTGCCTTCTTTCCTAGCTTCCTTCCTCCCTTCCTTCTTGCCTTCCTACCCTCCTTCCTTCCCACCTTCATTCCTGCCTTCCTGCAATCCTTCCAGCCTTGCTGCCTACCTGCCGTGCTGCCTGTCGTCCTGCCTTCCTTCCTTCCTCCCTGCCTTCCTGCCTTCCTCTCTTCCTTCCTGCCTGCCTGCCTGCCTTACTCCGTGTCTTCTTCGTTTCTTCCTTCCTGACTTTCAGCCTTCCTTCCTTTTGCCTGACTTCCTGACTTTGTGACTTCCTGCCTTCCTGCATTCCTTCCTTCCTGCCTACCGGCGTTCTATACTGCGTACCTTCCAGCCTTCTTTCCTTCCTGCCTAACTGCCTTTTATCCTGCATTTCTTCCTGCCTTTCTTCTTCCTGCCTAACTGCCTTCCTTCCAGTATTCCTGCCTTCCTTCCTACCTTCCTTCCCGCCTTCATTCCTTCCTTCCTCTCTTACTTCCTGCCTTGCTGCCTTCCTGCCATCCTGCCTGCTGTCCTGCCTTCCTGCCTTCCTGCGTTCACAGAATCACAGAATCACAGAATTATCGAGGTTGGAAAAGACCTAGAAGATCATCCAGTCCAACCATTACCAATACTTCCCAGCTAAATCATACCCCTCAACGCAACATACAAACGTTTCTTGAACACTCCCATGGTCGGTGACTCCACCACCTCCCTGGGCAGTGCATTCCAATGCCTGACTACCCTTTCCGAGTAGTAATAATTCCTAATGTCCAGCCTGAACCTCCCCTGGCGCAGCTTGAAACCATTCCCTCTAGTTCTATCACTGATTACACGAGAGAAGAGGCCAACCCCCAGCTCACCACAACCTCCCTTCAGGAAGTTATAGAGAGCTATAAGGTCTCCCCTGAGCCTCCTCTTCTCCAGGCTGAACAATCCCAGCTCCCTCAACCACTCCTCATAAGGCCTGTGCTCCAGACCCCTCACCAGCTTCATAGCCCTCCTCTGAACACGTTCCAGGGCCTCAATGTCTTTCTTGCAGTGAGGGGCCCAAAACTGAACACAGTACTCGAGGTGCGGCCGCACCAATGCCGAGTACAGGGGGACAATTACCTCCCTGTTCCTGCTAGTAACACTGTTTTTGATGCAAGCCAGGATGCCGTTGGCCTTCTTGGCCACCCGGGCACACTGTCGGCTCATGTTCAGCCGAGCATCAATCAGTAGCCACAGGTCTGTTTCCTCAACGCAGTCCTCCAGCCACTCCGCCCCAAGCCTATAGCGCTGCCTGGGGTTGTTGTGGCCAAAGTGCAGGACCCGGCATTTGGTCCTGTTGAACCTCATCCCATTGGCTTCGACCCAGCTCACCAGTTTATCCAGATCCCTCTGCAGGGCCTCGCTACCCTCAGGCAGATCGACACTCCCTGCCAATTTGGTGTCATCCGCGAACTTACTGAGGGTGCACTCAATGCCCTCATCCAAGTCATCAATAAAGATGTTGAAGAGGACAGGCCCCAGCACCGACCCCTGGGGAACACCACTCATGACTGGTCTCCAACTGGATTTGACTCCATTTACCACCACTCTCTGGGCCCGGCCTTCCAGCCAGCTCCTTACCCAGCCGAGAGTGTACCCATCCAAGCCACAGGCTGCCAGCTGTTGCAGGAGAATAGCATGGGAGACAGTGTCAAAGGCTTTGCTGAAGTCTAAGTAGACCACATCAACCGTTCCTTCCTTCTTTCCATCCTTTCATCCTTCCTGCCTGCCTGCCTGCCTGCCTGCCTGCATTCCTTCTGGCCTGCCTTCCTGACTGCCTTCCTTCCTGCCTTCCTGCCTTCATTCATTCCTGCCTTCCTGCCTGCCTTCCTTCCTTCCTGCCTGCCTGCCTGCCTTCCTTCCTGCCTGCATTCCTTCTGGCCTGCCTTCCTGACTGCCTTCCTTCCTGCCTTCCTGCCTGCCTGCCTTCATTCCTTCCTTCCTTCCTGCCTGCCTTCATTCCTTCCTTCCTTCCTTCCTTCCTTCCTTCCTTCCTGCCTGCCTTCCTTCCTGCCTGCATTCCTTCTGGCCTGCCTTCCTGCCTGCCTTCCTTCCTGCATTCCTTCTGGCCTGCCTTCCTGCCTGCCTTCCTGCCTTCATGCCTGCCTTCCTGCCTTCCTTCCTTCCTGCCTGCCTGCCTGCCTGCCTTTTTCCTGTCTATCTTCCGTCCTTCATTCCTTCCTGCCTTTCTGCATTCCTTCCTATCAGCCTACCTGCCTGCCTCCCTGCCGGCTTCCCTGCCTTCTTGCCTTTCTGCCTTCATTCCTGCATGCCTTCCTTTTTGCCAAATATCCTTCCTTCCATCCTGCCTGCCTTCTTGCATTCCTTCCTTCAATCCTGCCATCATTCCCTCCTTCCTTCCCGCCTGCCTTCCCTCCTGCCTTCCCTCCTGCATTCCCGCCTTCCTGCCATCCCTCCTACATTCCCGCCTTCCTGCCTTCCCTCCTGCCTTCCTGCCTCCCTTCCTTCCTTTCTGCCTTCCTTCCTTCCTGCCTTTCTGCATTCCGTCCATCCTTCCATCCTACAGTCCTGCCTGCCTTCCTGCCTTCCTTCCTTCCATACTTCCAGCCTTTTTTCCTGCCTTCCTGCATGCCAGCCTTCCTGCATGGCTGCCTTCCTGCATGCCTGCCTGCCTTCCTGCCTTCCTGCCTTCCTTTCTGATTGCCTGCCTGCCTTCATTCCTGCCTTCCTTCTTTCCTTCCTTCCTTCCTTCTGTCCTTCCTTCCTGCCTTCCTTCTGTCCTTCCTTCCTGCCTTCCTTCCAGCCTGCCTTCCTTCCATACTTCCTGCCTTCCTTCCTGCCTTCCTTCTGTCCTTCCTTCCTGCTGCTCTTCCTTCCTTCCTGCCTTCCATCCTTCCAGCTTTCCATCCTTCCTGCCTTCCTTCCTGCCTGCATTCCGTCATTCCTGCATGCCTTCCTTCCTGCCTTCATTCATTCCTGCCTTCCTGCCTGCCTTCTTCCTGTCTACCTTCCGGCCTTCATTCCTTCCTGCCTTTCTTCCTTCCTTTCTGCCTGCCTACCTGCCTGCCTCCTTGCCTGCCTCCCTGCCAGCCTCCCTGCCTGCTTGTTTTCCTGCCTTCATTCCTGCCTGCCATCCATCCTGCCAAATGTCCTTCCTTCCATCCTGCCTGCCTTCTTGCATTCCTTCCTTCAATCCTGCCTTCCTACCTTCCTTCATCCCTCCTGCCTTCCCTCCTGCCTTCCTGCCTTCCTGCCTGCCTTCCTGCCATCCTTCCTTCTTTTCTGCCTCCCTTCCTTCCTGCGTTCCTTCCTTCCTTCCTGCCTTTCTGAATTACGTCCATCTTTCCATCCTACAGTCCTGCCTGCCTTCCTGCCTTCTTGCCTTACTTCCTGTCTTCCTGCCTTCCATCCTGCCTTCTTGCCTTACTTCCTGTCTTCCTGCCTTCCATCCTGCTTTCCTGCCTTCCTTCCTTTCTGCCTTCCTTCCTGCATACCTTCCTGCCTTCCTTCCTGCCTTCCTTCTTTCCTTCCTGCCTTCCATCCTTCCAGCTTTCCATCCTTCCTGCCTTCCTTCCTGCCTGCATTCCGTCATTCCTGTGTGCCTTCCTTGCTTCCTGCCTTGCTTCCTCTCTTGCTTCATGCCTGCCTGCCTTCATTCATTCCTTCCAGCCTGCCTTCCTGCCTTCCTGCCTGCCTTCTTCCTGTCTACCGTCCTACCTTTCTTCATTCCTTCCTGCCTTTCTTCATTCCTACCTGCCTGCTTCCTTGCCTGCCTCCTTGCCGGCCTCCCTGCCGGCCTCCCTGCCGGCCTCCCTGCCGGCCTCCCTGCCGGCATCCCTGCCTGCTTGTTTTCCTGCCTTCATTCCTGCCTTCATTCCTGCCTGCCTTCCTTCCTGCCTTCCTTCCTGCCTTCTTTCCTGCTTTCCTTCGTGCCTTCCTTCATGCCTTCCTTCCTTCATGACTGCCTTTCTTCCTTCCTTCCTGCTATCCTTCCTTCTTTTCTGCCTGCCTTCCTTCCTTCCTGCCATCCTTCCTTCTTTTCTGTCTGCCTTCCTTCCTTCCTGCCTTCCTTCCTCCCTGCCTTCCTTCCTGCCTGCCTTCCTGCCTTCCTGCCTTCCTGCCTTCTTGCCTTCTTGCCTTCCTGCCTTCCTTCCTGCCATTATTCCTTCCTTTCTGCCTGCCTGCCTTCCTTCCTGTCTGCCTGCCTTCCTTCCTGCCTTCTTTCCTTCCTTCCTTTCTGCCTGCCTTCCTGCCTCCTTGCCTGACTTCCTGCCTGCCGCCCCGCCTGCTTGCCTACCTGCCTTCTTTCCTTCCTGCCTTCCTTCTTTCCTTCATGCCTTCCTTCCAGCTTTCCATTCTTCCTGCCTTCCTTCCTGCCTGCATTCCATCATTCCTGCGTGCCTTCCTTCCTGCCTGCCTTCCTTCCTGCCTGCCTTGCTTCCTGCCTTGATTCCTGCCTTACTTCATGCCTGCCTGCCTTCCTGCCTTCATTCCTTCCTGCCTTTCTTCCTTCCTTTCTGCCTGCCTCCTTGCCTGCCTCCATGCCTGCCTCCTTGCCGGCCTCCCTGCCTGCCTCCCTGCCCGCCTCCCTGCCTGCTTGTTTTCCTGCCTGCCTTCCTTTCTGCCTTCCTTCCTGCCTTCCTTCCTGCCATCCTTCCTTCCTGCCTTCCTTCCTCCCTGCCTTTCTGCATTCCGTCCATCCTTCCATCCTACAGTCCTGCCTGCCTTACTGCCTCCCTGCCTTCCTGCCATCCTTCCTTCCTTTCTGCCTGCCTGCGTTCCTTCCTGTCTGCCTGCCTTCCTTCCTGTCTGCCTTCCTTCCTGCCTTCTTTCCTTCCTTCCTTTCTGCCTGCCTACCTGCCTTCATTCCTGCCTGCCTTCCTTCCTGTCTATTGTACTTCCTTCCATCCTATGTGCTTTCTTACATTCCTTCCTTCAGTCCTGCCTTTCTGCCTTCCTTCCTGCCTTCCATCTGTTCTGCCTACCTTCCTTCCTTCCTTAGTTCCTTCCCTCCTTCCTTCCTTCCTTCTTCCTGCCTGCCTTGCTTCCTTCCTTCATTCCTTCCTGCCATCCTTCCCTCCTGCCTTCCTTCCTGCCTTCCCGCCTTCATTCCTTTCTGCCTTTCCTCCTGCGTTCCTGCCTTCCTTCCTTCCTGCCTTTCTACATTTTATCCATCCTTCCACCCTACATTCCTTCCTGCCTTTCTGCCTTCCATTCTACCTTCCATCCAACCTTCTTGTCGGCCTTCCTTCCTTCCTGTCTGCCTACCATCATGCCTTCCTTCCTTCTTTCCTTCCTTCCTTCCTTCCTGTCGACATTCCTTCCTGCCTGCCTGCCATGGACTGAGGCTGGGTTCCTGGAATCTGAGCTGTTCGCTGATCAGCGTGCGGGAGAGATGACAAGGACCCAATATGAGTGCATCAAACTCCGTTTATTACTTGTGGTCACACTACTTTTATAGTCTACTAGTCACACTTGGTTCAGGCTGATTGGTTTTATTACTCTTGGCTTTAATTGATTGGTTGTAAAACCCACCACCTTTGTTTACTTCCCATGGTAACACACCATAGCTACGATTAGGATACCGCTCTCAGGGGTCTGCTCTTCCCCCTCATTCTACCAGTATCTCAGTTCCCTCCTTAGTTGTTTCCCACCAGAGCAAGACCAGGCTGACCTTGTTTTTTGCAGCCAGCTGGTGTTTTTCTCCTGACAGCAGGCCGTACTATCCCATGGCCATGTAGTCGCTGCTGCCTATTCTGTCTTGCTCGTACAATGCCCCCAGAGACCCATGGCCCCCTTGGTCTTTTAGCCATTCTGCAACATTTCCCCCTTTTTCTTTTTGTATGAGCAAGGCTCATATGTAAGCTCATATAAGGCTCATCAAATGGGTTAGCATCAACCTTGATCTTCTGTGCATGCTGCTTCAGCCAGGCTAATTGCTTGGTCCCTGATACAGAGTTCTGAAACAAAAACAAGTAAATAAATCCTGGAGGGTTCCATTCTGTGCTAATCTGTAATTGGTTAGAGAAAAGTCTTTAACTTTCGTACACTCTGATACATTGATTTAGAATGATCACTAAAATTTGTGCAATGAATGCTTTTAGGGTGCTCATAACCATGCCTTTGGGCTAATATATGATTAACGATTGTGCAAATTTATGAAGTTGCATGTCAGATAGATAGACCAATATTAGAGGATAAATGTGCTAGAGTATCACTAGGGGCATTCCTACTATTGAACCTTGAGAAAGAGCAAACTGCAGAAAAGGAGAGGAGAAGAACGTGTTGGCAGTGGATGCGATAGGCAGTGCCAGCAGGGCGTCCCCTGCTTCAAAGTGCACTTTTCCTCTCTCACCCACCACAGATTCTCTCCTGCTTTCAGGGTCTGAAGGGTATTCTCCATTTGTACACCGCACCCGCGTTGCCAGCGCGTGATACAGAGCCCAAGTGGAATACCTGCTTGAAAAACAGCATGGTCATATTTTAAAAATCCTGATTAGTGGGATGAAAAACGGGTAATCGTTCTATAATACAGGGTCATCCCTTTGCCAGGGATTCCTTTCCAGGTTTTGTCTTTGCAAATTAAGAAAAGGCTAATTGATAGGCTAATAGCGTGGGGACAGGGTCGAGTTGGAACAGCACAAGCATTTTTATTTGCTCGCTTAGGCTGTTTACTGTCCCTTTGTATATGACCAGGCTTCCCACAATTGTAACATCTCATTCTTTGAGCTGTCCCTGCATCATGTCGGGCTGCCAGCGTTTCTGCTTAGCAAGGCCATTTTATGACTTTCTGAGCCTACATCTTGACAGGCTTTAATCATGTCAGTAATGGATGGATCTGCATTTTTTAAGGATTGTAAAGCCTTTTGACAGTCCGCATTTGCATTTTCTATTGCTAATTGCTTAAGCAAAGCATTCCGGGTGGCCTGATTTTCTATTTGTCTTTCTAGCATATTTTGTAAACAGTCAAGAAATTTCGTGTAGGGCTGGGCAGCCTCCTGCTTAACTGATGTAAACGAAGCATTAGACGAATTAGTATCAGGTATCTGACCGATAGCGTGTAACACCAAAGTCTTAACTTGTTCAAGGCATTGCCTGTCCATCTGTGCCTGGGCCTGAGGTGTTGCCCAGACCCTCTCCCCCCTTCTTTTTTTCAGGCCAATATGTGTAGCCTGATCTCGGTATTCAGTCATAAACATGGTGTATTGCATGGGAGACAGGATTGTTCGTAACAAGATTTTCCAGTTGTGAGGGGTCATAACATAACTGTCACCAACTGCAACCAAAAGATTGTATGTAAAGGCAAACTGAATTCCATAGTCTCTCACTGACTTCCTTAGCTCAGACAACGTAGATGCAGTGGAGGACGGCAGTGGCACAGCGAGTGATGTGGGCGGGGTGGAGGGTGGGGGGCGCGCAGGAGGTTGCAATTTCCCTTTTCCCCAGCGTGGGGGGGGGTGGCGGGGAGTGGAATCGGAGCTGCAGATCAAATCTGGGCGAGGGCCGTGTTCGGCACCGAGGAGCAGTGGCAAGGGTGGGAAGGTGGGCAAAAAGTTTAGCAGCCGCACTGTCTCTAGTAATAGAAGCCCCCAAGAGTTTTGTGCCAATTTTGCCCCAAGGCTCTCCATCAAAAGAAAAACCCAGTTTTTGGCTGCAAAGAAGTGAACAACCATTCCAGCACCTTGAGCCCCTCCCCCTTTTTCTTTTTGCACTGAGTCAGCGCATCGATGACCTGCGAGTCACCACAGAGAATGGTGAGATCAGTGGGGAGGGCTGGATCGCGCGGGTCGATGGCGCGTTCTGCGATTTGCTGTCCGATATGTTGAATAACCTGTTGTTGTTCCGAGGACACCGAGATGCGAGCGGCAGGATCGGTGCCACGTAGCAATGGGTGGAGCAGCTCAAGGTCCTTGATGGATATTCCAGCTATTGATCGAAGCCACTGGTACTTGCCCATAAGTTGTCAGGTCCAAACTGAGGATTCCTCTGGTTGCTGGTCGCAGCTCGGGTGCGTTGTCGGGTTACAGCTGCTTATGGTCATGTCATGGTTTTGTAATTTTTGCTTCCACCCCTTATTCGACATCACTACATCATGCTTAAAATACGTATATATATATATACAAATAAACAATACTTAAAAATGCATTACACACACAGGTCTATATACATATATATACATAGAATTACTGACTGCACTCCCCCAACATCAAATTCCCTTGTGGTACACATTGAACATCCCCATCTTTCTGCATCACCCACCAAGTACACCCAGGTCCCTGGGCAAAAACAGTTCCACAGAGAGGTTTGCCCTTTCCAGAGGCTGGAAGGACCCACACTGCTTTTCCCAGCATGTTCTTTACGTGTACAACAGGGACCTTATCTCCCTCTACAGTCTGTAGGGGGCTGGATTGGGTAGGACCATCACGATTGACAGATCCTCTGGTATTGACCAACCAGGTGGCTTCTGCCAAATGCTTCTCCCAGTGCTTAAATGTTCCACCACCCATTGCTTTCAACATAGTTTTCAACAACCCATTGTATCATTCAATTTTACCAGAAGCTGGTGCATGATAGGGGATATGATAAATCCACTCAATGCCATGATCTTTGGCCCAAGTATTTACACGGGAATTTTTGAAATGTGTCCCATTATCAGACTCAATTCTTTCTGGAGTGCCATGTCGCCACAGGACTTGTTTCTCAAGACCCAATATGGTGTTTTGGGCGGTAGCATGGGGTACTGCATATGTTTCAAGCCACCAGTGGTTGCCTCGACCATGGTAAGCACATAACGCTTACCATTGCGAGATCGTGGTAAGGTGATATAATCAACCAGCCACTCCTCCCCATATTTGTACTTTTGCCATCGCCCTTCCCCCAGAGAGGTTTCATCCTCCTGGCTTGTTTAATTATGGCACATGTCTCACAGTCATGAATAACCTGTGCAATAGCGTCCATAGTTAAGTCCACCCCTCGGTCTCTAGCCCACTTATATGTTGCCTTGATGGCCTGAGGTCTCATGGGCCCATCGAGATAGAAATGACTCACCCTTGTTCTACCAGTCCAAGTCTATTTGAGCCACCTCAATTCTGGCAGCTCGATCTACCTGATGGTTGTTTTGTTGTTCTTCAGTAGCCCGACTCTTGGGCGCGTGAGCATCCACATGACAAACCTTTATAACCATATCTTTTGTTCAGGCAGCAATGTCTTTCCACAGTTCAGCAGCCCAAATAGGTTTACCTCTCCGCTGCCAGTTGTTTTGCTCCCACTACTGTAACCACCCCCATAAGGCATTCGCCACCATCCATGAGTCGGTATAAAGATAAAGCATTGGCCACCTCTCCCGTTCAGCAACATCTAAGGCCAGCTGGACAGCCTTTGCCTCTGCGAACTGACTTGATTCTCCTTTTCCTTCAGTGGCCTCTGCAACCTGTTGTGTGGGGCTCCACACAGCAGCTTTCCATCTGCGATGCTTCCCCACAATACGACACGATCCATCAGTGAACAGGGCATATTTCTTCTCATTTTCTGGTAGTTCATTTTATGGTGGGGCCTCTTTAGCACGTGACACCTCTTCTCCTGGTGATGTTCCAAACTTTTTACCTTCAGGCCAGTCCATGATCACCTCTAAAATTCCTGGACGACTGAGGTTCCCCATCCGCGCTCGTTGTGTAATCAGTGCAATCCACTTGCTCCAGGTGGCATCAGTAGCATGATGGGTGGAGGGAACTTTCCTTTAAACATCCTGTTCAGTACTGGCAGTCGAGGTGCCAGAAGGAGCTGTGTTTCAGTACCGACTACTTCAGAAGCAGCCCGAACCCCCTCATATGTGGCTAAGATCTCCTTCTCAGTTGGAGTGTAGCACTCTTCAGACCCCTTGTACGCTCGACTCCAAAATCCCAGGGGTCGGCCTCGAGTCTCTTCTGAGGCTCTTAGCCATAAACTCCAAGTGGGACCTTTCTCTCCAGCAGCAGTATAGAGGATGTTCTTCACATCCTGTCCCGTCTGTACTGGCCCCAGGGCCACGGCACGGGCTACCTCCTGTTTAATCTGTTCAAAAGCCTGCTTCTGCTCTGGGCCCCGTGTAAAATCATTCTTCTTCCGTGTCACTTGATAAAGGGGGCTTACAATAAGACTGTAGTTTGCAACATGCATCCTCCAAAAGCCCACTACGCCCAGAAAAGACCGTGTCTCTTATTTTCTAGTGGGTGGAGACATAGCAGTGATTTTGTCGATCACATCTGCTGGGATGTGACGACGTCCATCTTGCCACTTTATTCCCAGGAATTGAATTTCCTGAGCAGGTCCTTTCACTTTGCTTCGCTTAATAGCGAAGCCAGCACGTAAAAAGGTCTGGATTATTTGTTCTCCTTTCTCAAAAACTTCCCTAGCTGTATTGCTCCACACAATGATGTCATCAATGTACTGTAAGTGCTCAGGAGCACCACCTTGTTCCAGTGCAGTCTGGATCAACCCATGGCAAATGGTGGGACTATGTTTCCACCCCTGGGGCAAACGGTTCCAGGTATACTGAATGCCCCTCCAGGTGAAGGCAAACTGTGGCCTACAGTCTGTGGCCAAAGGAATGGAAAAGAAGGCATTAGCAATATCAATGGTGGCATACCATTTGGCTGCTTTTGACTCCAGTTCGTACTGGAGTTCTAACATGTCTGGCACAGCAGCACTCAGTGAGGGTGTGACTTCATTCAGGCCACGGGACCGATTTTCCCACTCGGCTCAGATTCTCTCCTGGAAACTCTCCTTTTCGGCTTGGAGACTGTCTCGCTCATTTTATATTGTCTTCTGGAGACTCTCCCTTTCGGATCGGAGACTCTCCTGAAAACTCTCTTTCTGGAACTGCAGATTCTCCCTATCAGCTCTGAGACACTCTCTCTCAGCTTGGAGACTCTCTCTCTCAATTTCAGAAACTCCATCCCTTTCTGGGATAGTATTGAATAAGGCCCGATAGGCATTAGCCAGGCCCCAGATCATTTGTATCATTTGTGCCTCCTCAGATCTGCCTGAGCTACAACATTCCTGTCTTAAATAATTGTTTAAGCACTCAGGGTCTTCCAGGTGTTCAGGAGTAAAGCTCCATGACACCGAGGATGGCCATCTCTTTAAAGTCTCTCCCAAGCCTTTCCACACACCCTGCCACTCAGTACTCTCTGGTTCTGGGGAAGACTTCCTCAGAGCGTTACAAGTCCAGATGCTGAGTGAGATAAAGTAAAATAATGAGCAGTACATTCAGGGAGACTGACACTGTGGTCAAATGGGCATTCAAAAACTGCATAAAGGATTCAAAGGGAAGACTGGGAGCCTGCTTAAAAATCACAAGTTCTGTAAAATTAGCTGCTCCCTCTGCAAACAGGTGTAAAAGAGAAAAGAGAATCTTTTGTTTTTTCTCTTTACGAAAGCAAAATATCAGTGCTCAAAGTTTACAAATATCACCAGAGTATTGGCAGTCCGCCTGGACTGTCAAGGTCAAACTTTCAGTGAGCACCTGCAAAAGAGAGAAACTTTCCCAACACAGCTAACGAAACTCTCCGAGAGCAGAGATTTGTTCTAACAAGCTAAAAAGCAACTTTTTAAGAGCAGAGAGGGATTTATTTCAAAAACCAGAAAACAAGCCCTAATATCTTATCTCCACCCGCATTCTCCACCAAGAACTGTCACGGGGTTATCTAGATCAATCTGTGTCCGTGACAGGGGAGGGGGCAGTAGGCCCGTAGCCCCCCGGCCCCCTCAGAAAAAAAAAGGAAAACGGGAAAGGGGTAGGGAGATGGGAGTTCAAGGGAACAAACTGAGCAGCGGCAACGATCTGTGGAGTAAAACTAACTTTCCTAACTATGATATAGGAATTCAAGATAACACACTATAATACAATATAATTAGAATTGAAGCTAATAAATCAAATATAATGAGAGAGAGGTTTCCGAAGACCAAGAAACCTACTTTGAAGTTGAAGGCGCCGCGGCTTGGAAGCACACCCACACCCGCTGCCAGGCAGTGAGAGAGAGAGAGCGAGCGTCACTTCCGTGACGTATTTTCCCTCTCTGGCCGCGAGTTCCCCTGGGACGTGTAGTACTTCTTCTCTGTGCTCCACATGATGTTGTGATGTGGAATACCAATAGCAAAAATTACAACACCATGACAATGCCTCTTAGTTTTTCCTTTTGTTGTTCTTGGTGCTGAGGAGGGCCTCTCACTTGGATCTTCCTCTGCCTCTTCCTCTGCTTCTTCTTTTTTCCGTTCTAGACGTGAGGACACCCGTTTCCATTAATTGCCTTCCACAGGGGCAACTGATATTTTTAATGGTGCCTCTGTGACTGATCAGATTTGACTTGAGGATTTTCCCCCTTTGGCTTGAACCTCAGCTCGGAAACTCTCTTTCCAGAATAGTATTATATAGAGCACGGTAAGCACAAGCCAAGCCAAAAATAAGTCGTACCTCCTTAGATCTATCTAAGCTGCACCATCCCTGACTCAAATACTGGCTTAGTTTCTCGGGATCCCACAGGTGTTCAAGAGTGAAATCCCATGACATTGCTGGCCCCCACGCTTCTAAGATTTTTCCTAAACCTCTCCATATTCCCTGCCAGTCAGCATTCTCTGGTTTTGGAGGAGACTTCTGAATAGAACGAATGTAATGGAGTACATTCAGGGAGATTGATAGCATGCACACGAATATGAGCACTAACTCGGCTTTTGAAAATCGTGTGGCAAACCGAAAAGACAGCCTGGAAACCGGATTGAACATCGTGTTGTTTGTAAAATTGGGTATTCCATCTGGGATGTAAGTGTCAAAATCCAAATTATACCACATTGCATGCTGCCAGGCAGTGAGAGCGAGAGCGAGTGTCGCTTCCGTGACTTATTTTCCTCTTTGACCTCAAGGTCCTCTGGGGCGTGTAGTTCTTCTCTGTGCTCCACATGATGTTATGATGTGGAATACCAATAGCAAAAATTACAAAACCATGACAGGTCGTTACGGCAGTTACTGGGTGGTCCCGACGATGTGGTGGCAGACGAGCTGCAGCCGCGATTGTTGTCGTCGCGTGGCGGCTCTTCGCGCTCGATGATACATCTCTCGGAACGCGACACATCGAAGTGTCGTGGGTCGAGGAGTCACAGCGTTGGCACCATACCCTAGCCTTACATTCCCTTTTTACGTGCCCCCCCCTTTCCACACTTAAAGGACGTAAGCTCTCTATGCCTGATTGGTTGTTGTTGCACTTCCCTGGGAGGTTTTAGTGGGGCCAATGCTGCGAATGCCTGGGTGTGTGCCTCTATTAGTTTCCCTCCTAGCTCCTGTAGTGCCTCCACTAAAAAGGTATCAGGGCCTGACTTGCGGAAATCAAACTTCATAACCACAAAGTAGTTATAAAGCAGGTATGTTTAATGAGTGATGCGCATACACCCTGGTGCAAGGGGGATAGCTCCACCTCACTTGCACACTGTTAGGAGAAAGCGTGCTACAGATATAGGCTGAACTAATACATAATCAATAGTTTGCAGGAATTCACATACATATTCATTACATTCCTGAGACCCTATTAGCATGCGGTCCCTCCCCCCTTGCGTGTGCGTAGTGAGTTGTGGGGGTGGTCGTGGGATGAAGGCTCGTAGTCTTCCTTGCTGTAAACTTTCGACCCAGCAGGAGGGGCACCCCCCCCAAACTGGTTCCAGCTTGCCCTGTGGACATCTAATCACCTCAGTGTTCTCGGGCTGTTGCACCCTTATCTTTATGGCCTTCATCCCCCTTGTTATTCCAGACACGGTGTCTGCAATCCCCATTCTTCTAACAGCTTCTACATAAACTAACTTTTCACTACCCCTGTCCCAGTTTGTGTAAAGTTCCCTTCTCTCCTTTACTGCGGGGCCCTTCTTTCACCTTTCAATTCCCCCCTTTTCTTTAATCTAGCAGGCCTTCCACCTGCTAGATTATTTTACTCTTTCTTGACATGTCCTGAAATAAGCCCCACTCTCCACCTTTTGTTTTAGCTCATGCCTCTTCCATACCTCGTATTCCCTTCTGGTATCCTGGCACAGACACAAAGAGTGTCTCTTTACCACACAAGTAAAACACACCAAGAGTAGCAGGGTGATGCAGACTAAGAAAAGCTGTTTTGACCATCCTAAATTTGGCAGCCACCTAGTAAGTTTATCCCATAGTCCAGAGAAAGCCGTTCCCCAATTGGTGTTATCCCTACCTACTTCATGTTGCAATACCTCTTTGGATAAAGAGGATACCTCCTCTTGGATTGCCCAAAGGGCATCTGCTGCAGCATTCTCAATTATTTCTAAAGTTGCAGAAATGTTTGCTACATTCCTTTCCAGCTGTGCTACTTCTAAGACTGGGATAAGGGCTCTCACAAAGCTATGGTATCCTATATTATACCTTACCAATGGGTTATTTACCCTTTAACCCTCCTTGGATTTTGATACTGGCTCCACATAGTTCTCACTATGCCTGGTGGGAGTTCGAGCTCTCCCATCTCCCTACAGCCACCAAAACCTTTACTCAAACGACACTTGCGCATTATATTACTTCCATTTTGATATTTGTGCCCACTAATGAGAGTGTTATTACTTTCCTTAATAGCGGCCACTGTTAAATACGGCACCTGCCCCTATGTAAATGGACTCCCTTTGACCGCTTTTATACTTGTACTGAGCAGAACAATTTAGTGACAAGATCTCAGACCACAGTACTTCCATCCCTGCCAACAGCCAGAGAAGTTTAAAGTTTTAGAAAAGTTACTAATTACATTATGAAAGAGTTCTCTTCCCTGGCTGAAGCACCTCCTGTGTACACTGAGACAAAGCAAATTAGTAACTGACTCATCCTTTTTTTTTTTCCTGAGTTTAACTTTTGGTGGTGCATTTTCCTTGACAGATCAAGTAGTTACTCAGCACCTTGGATTAACCTCCTGTAAAAATATATTTTATTTACCCCACATGCCGTATTAGTTTTACAAGGGAATGCCTCCAGCCACTTTAAAAGGTATCAGTTAGTAACAACATACAGTGATACACCCCTTTTCTTGGGAATTTCGAGAAATCAATTTGCCATTGTTACCCTGGAAGGTTCCCTTTCCCAGCAGGCCCACTTGTACTCTGTTCCTGGTACTAGGATTGTAGTGTCTGCCCAATATATTTTCTTCCCTTAGAACCAATTTCCATAAAATACTAAAGGGCAAAACAATGTGTCCGTCTGGGTGTGCACCCATCTGTCAGCTTGCTCTCTTCCCTTCTAGATCATTAATTAGACTCCTATCCTCTTTTAGAACATTTTACAGGTTTTGACTCGGGTTCAGAGATTTTAAGTTTACTGTCTGGAATTAAAGCCTTCTTCAACTGCCTGTTCTGCCGCCTGATCTATCATCTCATTTCCAGTTTCCTGTACAGTGTTACCTTTCTGATGTCCTTTACAACATATAATAGCCATTGGTAGATTTACATCATGCTGTTTTCCTTGTATGTGAGCAATCCTTGCTTTTTTCAGATGGTACTATGAGCGTGTGGCACCCCAAATACATATTTAGCATCTGTCCATATAATTAAGGCTCTTGTCAAGGCAGTTATTTCAGCCTTCTGAGGGGAAGTCCTCACAGGTGATGGTTGTGCTTCAATTACCTTGTCAGTAGCTGTTACTGCATATCCTGCCTTACAGTCTCCTTGTCTCACAACACTACTACTGTTGGTAAACCAGGTGTCTTCTGCATCTTCTAAGGGTTCGTCCTTCAGGTCTGACCAAACGGCTGGAATGTGCAGCTTCAGATGTTTCAAAGCAGTCATGAAGTACTGGTTCTCCAGGAGTTCCACTAAGGAAAGATACTGGGTTGACAATATTAGTTACAATTATTTCTACATCATCTTGCCCTACCAGGATGGCCTGGTATTTCAGAAATCTTTGGGGTAAGAGCCAATGTCCCCCTTTTACATCCAGTACAGTAAACGCTGTATGAGATATTAACACTGTTATCCTTTGGCCCAGTGTAGATTTACGGGCTTCTTGAATATTGAGCACTAGTGCAACCACCGCCCTCAGGCACCCTGGCCATCCCTTACTCACTTCATCAGGCTGTTTGGAGCTTTACCATCAGTCCGTAGCTGTGTATCCACAGTCAGCACCATCCTGTCATTCCTGGGAATGTACAGAGTTCCTTGGCAGTTTGCGGCTCAGGGGTTTGGCAGACGGCTTCTTTCCTGGCAGTCTTTAAAGTTCGAAGTCCAGCTGTAATCTCATATCCAAAATATGTCACTTGCTGCTGGGTTATTTGTGCTTAAACCAAGGGTTATTTGTGCTGTAAACCAAGAAACTCAGCAAACTCACAGTCCATTGCACACAGTTCTCTTTTGTTGCTGTGGCATCCATGTACTGTGGTGAAGTTCCCCCCTGGGATGGAGGAACCCAAGTCTCAGGCCCACAAGTTGTCCAGTTCTCAAAAATCACTGGGCTGTTCTCACAACCCTGGGTAACACTGTCCAGGTTAACTGAGTCTCTTCTCCCCGTATTAGGGTTTTCCTATTCAAATAACCTTAGGCTTCCTTTGGCCAAACCAGGCAGAAAAAACATCCTTCAAGTCCAGAAGGTAAACAACACCTACTTATTCCTTAACTTGGTTTATAAAGTGCATGGATTTGTCACCAGTGAGTGTATGCATTCAACAATTCTATTACTTGCCCTCAAGTCTTGTACCAAACTATAGCACTTGCTATCCAAAAATTTGGCAAAGTTGGAATCCAAACTCCAAAAAGTTCTCTATTATTTCTTTTATCCTTCTACAGTCACATACCCTCAAAGGGCACCGCTTTACCCTAACTGGGTGAGCTCTTGCTTTTAACTTCTAATTAGGGCTTCATTTGTGGCCCTGATGCCTACACTCCTAAGCATACCTTATTTGAGATTGCTGTAACTCCTGGGGGTACAACATTGTTTTTCCCAGTTTGTGTGTTAAAGCCAGACTTACAATTTTCAGTCGGTTAATATTATTTGACTCTTAGCTCCAGTTTTATTAAATTTCTTACCAGAGTAACCTGGCATGTACAAGAATTTCTGTATTCCTACTTGTTTTCTTAGTTTATATTTAATTGATCCCAAAAAGTAAACCTTTTCTTGTTGGGCAGTAGCTTCTACTACTGTTACAAAATCATCTATGGGTAGTAAGAAGCACCCGTATCCACCTGAAAATAAACCTCTTTATCCTGCTCCCCTAGCTGTGATTTCACCAGTGTATCTGCTAGGGTAAACTTCCCAGGTTCCCATCCTCCAGCTTTGCAATCAGAGGCAGTTCCTTCTCACTCAGCTTGGTACGATTTCTCTACTAGTGTCTCATTGCAGTTTGCACACTGCTTTTGTTCTAGTGGGGCGGAGCCCTCCCTGGGCTCTTCCAGCCCCCCCCCCCCCCCCCCCCCCGCCTTCCTGAGGGGATCTCTGGATCCTATGACCCTATTCTAGTGCCACAACATTAACAGCTGTTATTATTCCCAATTCCCTTACTATCACTGTTTCTTAATCCGTTTTTTTTTTTCTTTTCATATCGTTCACCTCTCTTCAGCCTTGACATCCCTGTTATACCTTGCTTATCTTTGCCTCCCTCAGCCTGTGTCCTCCCCAAACTTTCTCACTTTCCAAACTCTAATCATTACATAAACTACTAACATCCTATTTCAGAATTTCAGATTCACCTCCTTCTCTCCAGAGGCGTCCAGTGCTTACACTGGGATTTCAGGTTTCCTAAATCTCTGCAGATGAAGGCTATTCTCACTTCCAGTGCCTGGTCATCTCCACCTCCCCCTTCGCTGTTTACAGCAGCAGTCTCTGACTCCAGCTCTCTCTCTCACTCCGAGAGTTCTGCTCGTGGGGGAACGGTGCATGGGGGTTGCTCTCATGCCAGCGCAGATAAATTCACTTTCTCTTTAACCCTTTTGCCTTTGTACACTATTCCACTATTTGTACCCTCAGTTACACTTCCACATACCCTCAATTGTACTTCCATATACCATTAACAAGTACGCTTTCTTGTACCATCAACATAGTCTGTCCCATTCCCTTCAAAACCCTCAAATCAAACAATACAGTTCTTCAGTTTCCATAAACACCCTTAATACCACATAACTTTCCCTTATCAATCCATATCGTTCAGTTATAAACGCATTGCCACAGAACCAGCACTGATTGACCCACCTCCCTCACACCTCTTCGCAAGCAGAACACAATAGTACATAAATGGGTTGACACTCATTCCCAGAATGGAACAGGCATCTCTCTATGGGTTCACTGTCCCCATTCATAAATTCACAAAAAACGTAAAGACAGACAGTCAGACAATGATAATTGTTATACTCCACACTCACCCTGCAGCTATGCTGCGTCTCAAGTATTTAACACACTCACTCGCAAATCACAATGCTGGCTTAATTGAAATCTGAATTCAAGACAATATTTCAAATGTTTTGATAACGATAATTTAAAGATTAAATTAAAGAGGAAGTCTACAAGCCTTCACGAGGAAGACTACGAGCCTTCATCCCACGACCACCCCCACGACTCACTACGCATGTGCAAGGGGGGAGGGACTGCATGCTAATGGGGTCTCAGGAATGTAATGAATATGTATGTGAATTCCTGCAAACTATTGATTATGTATTAGTTCAGCCTATATTTGTAGCATGCTTTCTCCTAATGGTGTGCAAGTGAGGTGGAGCTATCCCCCTTCCACCAGGGTGTATGTGCATCACTCATTAAACATACCTGCTTTATAACTACTTTGTGGTTATGGAGTTTGATTTCCACACGTCAATTTTGGCGACCCAGATGGGACCCCCTCTGTTCGACTGCAGGACTGGCTGGGAGAGGGGACGCCTTTGGCGCACCCCGAGATTCCTTGAAAGGACTCCCTTTCCTCACCCGATCACTGCAGGAACAGACAAGGACCATCCTCCTTCCTGCCTTCCATCCTTCCTGCCTACCTGCATTCCTTCCAGCATTCCTGCCTCCTTCCTGCCTACCTGCATTCCTTCCAGCATTCCTGCCTCCTTCCTGCCTACTTCCTGCCTTCCCACCTTCCTGCCTGCCTTCCTTCCTTCCTTCCTTCCTTCCCTCCTTCCTTCCTTCCTTCATTCCTTCCCACCTTCCTTCCTGCCTTCCCATCTTCCTTCCCACCTTCCTTCCTGCCTTCCGTCATTCCTTCCTTCCTTCCTTCTTCCTGCCTTCCTGTCATCCTTCCTTCCTTTCTGCTTGCCTGCCTGCCTTTCCTCCTGCCTTTCTTCCTGCTTTCCTGTCTTCCTTCCTTCCTGCCTTCCTTCCTTCCTGACTTTCTGCAGTCCATCCATCCTTCCATCCTACATTCCTGCCTGCCATCCTACATTCCTGCCTTCCTTCCTGCCTTCCTGCCTACCTTCCTTCCTTCCAGCCTTCCTGCCTGCCTTTCTGCGTGCTTCCCTGCCTGCCTGCCTTCCTACCTGCCTTCTTCCTGCCTGCCTTCCTGCCTGCCTCCCTTCCTACCTGCCTGCCTCCCTTCCTGCCTTCCCATATTCCATCCTTCCTGCCTTCCTTCCTTCCTGCTTTACTTCTTTCCTTTTTGCCTTCCTTCCTTCCTACCTTCCTTCTTTCCTTCCTTCCTGCCTACTTTCACACAGAATCACAGAATGACCCAGGTTGGAAGGGACCTCAAGGATCATGTAGTTCCAACCCCCCTGCCTAGCAGGGCCACCAACATACACATTTACTAGATCAGGTTGCCCAGGGCCCCGTCCAACCTGGCCTTGAACACCTCCAAGGGCGGGGCATCCACAACCTCCCTGGGCAGCCTGTTCCAGGGCCTAACCACTCTCCTAGTAAAGAACTTCCCCCTAACATCCAACCTAAATCTTCCCTTCTTCAACTTGGATCCATTTCCCCTAGTCCTGCTATTGTCAGCCCTTTCAAAGAGTTTACTCCCCTCCTGGGTGTAGGTTCCCTTCAGGTATTGAAAGGCTGCAATGAGGTCACCCCGCAGCCTTCTCTTCTTCAGGCTGAACAAGCCTAACTCCTTCAGCCTGTCCTCATAGGGGAGGTGCTCCAGCCCCCTGATCATCTTCGTGGCCCTCCTCTGGACCCTTCCCAAAATCTCCATGTCCTTCTTGTACTGAGGGCTCCACACCTGGACACAGTACTCCAGATGGGGCCTCACAAGAGCCGAGTAGAGAGGGACAATCACCTCCCTATCCCTGCTGACCACCCCTCTCCTGATGCAGCCCAGGATCCCATTTGCTTTCCGAGCTGCCAGAGCGCACTGCTGGCTCATGTTAAGTCTCTCGTCCATCAGGACCCCCAGGTCCTTCTCTGCCGAGCTGCTCTCAAGGACCACTCCTCCCAGCCTGTACAGGTGCCTGGGGTTCTTCCGGCCCAAGTGCAAAACATTGTACTTTGCTGTGTTGAACCTCATTAGGTTCACCTGAGCCCAGCTTTCCAGCCTGTCAAGGTCCCTCTGAATGGCATCCCTTCCTTCCACCGTATCAACCACACCACTCAGCTTGGTGTCGTCAGCAAACTTGCTGACGGTGCACTCAATTCCCTCATCGATGTCATGAATAAAGATGTTAAAGAACACCGGTCCCAAGACAGACCCTTGGGGGACACCGCTCGTTACCGGCCTCCACCTGGACATAGAGCCATTGACCACCACCCTCTGTCTGCGGCCTTTCAACCAATTGCTTATCCATCGAGTTGTCCACCCATCAAATCCACTTCCCTCCAATTTGGAGATGAGGATGTGGTGCGTTCCTTCCTGCTTTCCTTATTTCCTGCCTTCCTTCCATCCTTCCTTCCATCCATCCTACCTTCCTGCCTGCCGTCCTGCCTTCCTTCCTTCCTGCTCTTCTGCCTTCCATCCTTCCTTCCATCCAAACTTCCTGCCTGCCTTCCTGCCTTCCCGCCTTCCTGCCTCCCTTCCTGCCTTCCTGCCTTCCTACCTGCCTTCCTTCCCGCCGTATTCCTGCCTTCCTACCTTCCTTCATTACTTCCCTCCTGCCTTCCTTACTGCATACTCTCCTTTCTTCCTTCCTGCCTGCCTTCTTGCATTCTTTCCTTCAATCCTGCCTTCCTGCCTTCCTTCCTGCCTTCCATCCTTTCTGTCTACCTTCCTTCCTACCTTCCTTCCTACCATCCCTCCTTCCCTCCTTACATCCTTCCTTCCTACCTTCCTTCTGTCTGGCTGGTCTTCCTTCGTTCCTGCCTTACTTCCTGCCTTCCTTCTTTCCTTTTTGCTTTCCTTCCATCCTAACTTCTTTCTTTCCGTCCTGCCTTCCTTCTGCCTTCCATCCTTCCTGCCTTCATTCCTGCCTTCCTCCCTTCCTGCCTTCCTCCCTTCCTTCCTTCCCTCCTGCCTTCCTTCTTTTGTTTTTGCATTCCTTCCTTCCTTCCTTCCTGCCTGCCTTCCTGCCTTCCTTCCTTCCTGCCTGCCTTCCTGCCTCCCTTCCTGCCTTCCTGCTGTCCTACCTGCCTTCCTTCTTTCTTTACTGCCTTCCTTCCTTCCTGCCCTTCTTCTTTCCTTCCTTCCTGCCTGCCTTCCTTCCTTCCTGCTTTTCTTCCTGCTTTCCATCCTTCCTGCCATCCGTCTTTCATTTTTGCATTCCTTCCTTCCTACCTTCCTTGTTTCCTTCATGACTTCCGTCCTTCCAGCCTCCCTTACTACGTTCCTGCCACACTTCCTTCCATCCTGCCTGCCTTCCTACCTCCGTTCCTGCCTTCCTTCCTACCTACTGTCCTTTCTTCCTTCCTGCCTGCCTTCTTGCATTCCTTCCTTCAATCCTTCCTTCCTGCCTTCCATCTTTTCTGCCTACCTTCCTTCTACCTCCCTTCCTACCTTCCTTCATTCCTTCCTTTCTTCCTGCCTTCCTGCCTTCCTGCCTTTCTGCATTCCACCCATCCTTCCAGCCTACCTTCCGGCCTTCCTGCCTTCTTCCTGCCTGCATTCCTTCCTTCCTTTTTTCCTGCCTTCCTGCCTTCCCGCCTTCTTACCTGCCTTCCTCGCTCCCTCATGCCTTCCTTTCTTCCTGCATTCCTGCCTTCCTGCCACCCTTCTGGCTTCCATACTTCTGGATTCCATCATTCCTTCCTTCCTGCCTGCCTTCCTACATTCCTCCCTGTCTTCCTTCTTACCTTCCTGCCTTCCTTCTTTTCTTCCTGCGTTCCAGCCTTCCTACCTGCATTCCTGCCTTCCTTCCTTCCTGCAATACTTCCTTCCTGCCATTATGCCTTCCGTCCTCCCTTCCGGCTTGCCTTCCTGTCTGCCTTCCATCCTGTTTTCCATCTTTCCTTTCTGCCTTCCTTCTTTCCTGCCTTCCTTCCTGCTTTCCCTCCTTCCTGCCTATCTTCCATCCTGCCTTCCTTCCATCCTACCTTGCATCCATCCTTCCGGCCTTCCTGCCTTCCTTCCTTTCTGCGTTCCTTCCATCCAGCCTTTCTTCCTTCCATCCATACTTCCATCCTACCTTCCTGCCTGCCTTCCTTCCTGCCTGTCTTCCTTCCTTCCTGCCTGCCTGCCTTCCTGCCTTCCTTCCTGCCTTCCATGCTGTTTTCCCTCTTTCCTTCCTTCCTTCCTTTCTGCCTTACTTCTTCCTGCTTGCCTTCCTTCCTTCCCGCTTGCCTTCCTTCCTGCCTGCCTGCCTACCTTCCTTCCTCCTTTCTGCGTTCCATCCATCCTTCCATCCTACCTTCCTGCCTGCCTTCCTGCCTGCCTTCCTGACTTCCTTCCAGCCTTCCTGCCTTCTTCCTGCCCGCCTTTCTTCTGGCCTTCCTGCCTTCCTACTTTCATTCCTGCCTACCTTCCTTCCTGCAATCCTTCCAGCTTCCATCCTTCCGGCTTCCATCATTCCTTCCTGCCTTCCTTCTTTCCTTCCTGCCTGCCTGCCTTCCTGCCTCCCCTCCTGCCTTCCTTCTTTCCTTCCTGCCTTCCTTCCTTCTTTCCTGTCTTCCTTAGTGCCTGCCTTCCTGCCTGCCTTCCTTCCTCCTTGCGTCCTCCCTTCCTGTCTGCCTTCCTGTCTCCCATCCATCATTTCTGCCAACCTTCCTTCCTACCTTCCCTCCTGCCTTCCTTCCTACCTTCCTTCTTGCCTTCCTTCCTACCTTTCTTCCTGCCTTCCTTCCTGCCTTCTTGCAATCCTTTCTTCCTTCCTGCCTGCCTTCCTGCCTTCCTTCCTTAATGCCTTTCTGCCTTCCATCATTCCTTCCATCCTACCTTCCTGCCTGCCTTCCTGCCTTCCTGTCTTCCTGCCTTCCTGCCTTCCTGCCTTCCTGCCTTCCTTCCAGCCTTCGTGTTTTCCTTCCTACCAGCCTTTCTGCTTTTCTTCCTGCCTTCCTTGCTGCCTTCCCGCCTTCCTTCCTTCCTTTCTGTCTTCCATCCTTCCTGTGTTCTTTCCTGTGTTCCTGCCTTTCTGCCTTCCTGCCCATCTGCCTTCCTGCCCTTCTGCCTTACATCCATCCTTCCATCCAACCTTCCTGCCTTCCTTTCTGCCTTCCTTCTTTCCTTCCTTCCTTCCCACCTTCCTGCGTTAAATCCATCCTTCCATCCTACCTTCCTGCCTGCCTTCCGGCCTGCCTTCCCTCCTTCTGTTTTTCTTTTTTTTCCTGCTTTCCTTCATTCCTTCCTTCCTGCCATCATTACGGCTGCCATCCTTCCAGCATACATCATTCCTTCCTTCCTTCCATCCTACCTGCCTTCCTGCCTGCCCTCCTGCCGTCCTTCTTTCCATCCTGCCTTCCATCCTGCCTTGCTTCCTGACTTTCTGCCTTCCTTCCTGCCTACCTGACTTTCTTCCTGCCTGCCTGCTGCGGACTGAGGCTGGGTTCCCGGTATCTGAGCTGTTTGTGGATCGGCGCGGGGGAGAGATGACAAGGACCCAATATGAGTGCATCAAACTCCGTTTATTACTTGTGGTCAAACTACTTTTTTAGTCTACTAGTTACACTTGGTTCAAGCTGATTGGTTTTATTGCTCTTGGCTTTAATTGATTGGTTGTAAAACCCAACACCTTGTTTACTTCCCATGGCAACACACCACAGCTACGATCAGGATACCGTTTTCAGGGGTCTGCTCTTCCCCCTCATTCTACCCGTATCAGTTTCCTCCTTAGTTGTTTCCCACCAGAGCAGGGCCAGGCTGACCTTGTTTTTCTCAGCCAGCTGGTATTTTTCAGCAGGCCGTACTATCCCACGTCCATGTAGTCACTGCTGCCTGCTCTGTCTTGCTCGTACAGTGCTCCCAGAGGCCTGTGGTCTTTTGGCCATTCTGCAACACCTGCCTTCCTTCATGCCTTTCTTCCTGCCTTCCGTCCTGCCTACCATACTTCCTTCCTACCTGCCTTCTTGCATTCCTTCCTTCAATCCTGCCTTCCTGCCTTCCATCCTTTCTGCCTACCTTCCTTCATACGTTTCTGCCTTCCATTCTTCCTGTGTTCCTGCCTTCCTGAGTTCCTTCCTTCCTGCCTTTCTGCCTTCCATCATCCTACCATTCTAAATTCCTGCCTGCCTTCCTGCCTAACATCATTCCTTCCATCCTACCTTCCTGCCTGCCTTTCTGCCTTCCTACCTTCCTACCTTCAGGCCTTCCATCATTCATTCCTTCCTTCCTTACTGCTTTCCTGCCTTCCTGCCTTCCTGCCTGCCTGCCTTCTTCCTTTCTTCCTTCCTGCCTTCCTTCATGCCTTCCTGCCTTGTTCCAGCCTTTCTGCCTTCCTTCCTGCCTTTCTGCCTACCTTCCTGCCTGCCTGCCTGTCTCCTTGTCTGACTTCCTACCTGCCACCCTGCCTCCTTGCCTTCCTGCTTTCATTCCTGCCGGCCTTCCTTCCTGCCCACCGTGCTTCCTTCCTTCCTGCCTGCCATCTTGCATTCCTTCCTTCAATCCTCCCTTCCCGCCTTCCTTCCTTTCTGCCTACCTTCCTTCCTACATTCCTTCCTTCCCTCTTTTATTCCTTCCTGCTTGCCAGTCTTCCTTCCTTCCGTCATTCCTGCCTTCCTTCCTGCCCACCGTGCTTCCTTCCTTCCTGCCTGCCATCTTGCATTCCTCCCTTCAATCCTCCCTTCCCGCCTTCCTTCCTTTCTGCCTACCTTCCTTCCTAAATTCCTTCATTCCCTCTTTTATTCCTTCCTGCTTGCCATTCTTCCTTCCTTCCTTCATTCCTGCCTTCCTGCCATTCTTCATTCCTGCCTTCCTGCCATGCTTCATTCCTGCCTTCCTTCCTGCCTTCCTTCCTGCCATCCTTCCTTCCTTCCTGCCTTCTTGCATTCATGTTCATTCCTACCTTCCAGCCTGCATTCCTGCCAACCTGCCTTCCTTCCGGTCTTCTATCCTTCTTCCTGCCTTCCTTCCTGCCTGCCTTCCTTCCTTCCTGCCTTCCTTCCTGCCTGCCTTCCTGCCTGCCATCCTGCCTTCCTGTTTTCCTTCCTGCCTTCCTTCACTCTAGACTTTTTTCCTGCCTTCCTAATTTCCTTCATTCCTTACTTCCTGCCTGCCATTCTTCCTTCCTTCCTTCATTCCTACCTGCCTTCCTGCCTTTCTGCCTCCCATCCATTCTTCCATCCTACCTTCCTGCATGCCTTCTTGCCTTCCTTTATTCCTGCCTTTCTGCCTTCCATCAGTCCTTCCATCCAACCTTCCTGCCTGCATTCGTACCTTCCTGCCTGCATTCCTGCCTTCCATCCTTCTTCCTTCCTTCATTCCTGCCTTCCTTCTTTCCTTCCTGCCTTCCTTCTTTCCTTCCTGCTTTCCTGCCTACCTTCCTGCCTTCCTGCCTTCTGGCCTGCCTTCCTTCTTGCCTTCCTGCCTTCCTGCCTTCCATCCTTCCAGCCTTCCTTCAAGCCTAACATCCTTCCTTCCTTCCTGTCTTCATGCCTTCCTGTCTTCTTGCCCTACTACCTTCCTGCCTTCCTTCCTTCATTCCTGCCTTCCTCCCTGCCTGCCTTATTCCTTTCTTCCTTCTTGCCTTCTTGCCTTGCTACCTGCCTTTCTTCCTTCTTCCTTTCTTACTTCTGCCTGCCTTCCTTCCTGCCTTACTTCCTGCCTGCATTCCTTCGTTCCTGCCTTCCTCCCTTCTTGCCTTCCTGCCTTGCATCCTTCCAGCCTTCCTTCCTATGTGCACACCTTCCTTCCTTCCCACCATCCTTCCTTCCTGCCTTTCTCCCTTCCATCCATTCTTCCATCCAACCTTCCTGCCAGCCTATCTGCCATCCTTTCGGCCTTCCATCCTTCCTTCCTTCCTGTTTTCCTGCCTGCCTTCCTTCCTGCCTGCCACCCTTCCTTCCATTCTGCCTGCCTGCCTTCCTTCCTGTATTCCTGCCTTCCATCCTTCTTGTATTCCGTCCTGCGTTCCTGCCTTCCTGCCTACCTGCCCTCCGGCCTTCCTGCCTTCCTTCCTTCCTGTTTTTCTACCTTCCAGCCTTCCCTCCATCCAGACTTCCTGCCTGTCTTCTTTCTCTCCTTCCAGCCTTCCTTCTTACCTTCCTTCTTTCCTTCCTGCCTTCCTTCCAGCTTGCCTTCCTTCCCGCCTTTTTTGCTGACTTCCTGCCTTCCTGCCTTCCTGTTTTCCTGCATTCCTGCCCTCCTTCCTTCCTTCCTTCCTTCCTTCCTTGATTCTTTCCAGCCTTCCTTAATTCCTTTCTGCCTTCCTTCCTTCCTGCCTGCATTCCTGCCTTCCTTCCGGCCTTCCTGCCTGCCTTCCTGCAATCCTTTCTTTCATTCTGCCTGCCTGCATTCCTGCCTTCCTGCCTGCATTCCTGCCTTCCTTCCGTCCTGCCTTCCTTCCTGCCTGCCTTCCTGCCATCCTTACTGTCTTCCTTCCATCGCGCCTTCCTTCCTGCCTGCCTTCCTGTCTTCCTTCCTTCAAGCCTGCCTTCCTTCATTCCTTCCTTCCTCCTTGCCTGCCTTCCTGCTGCCCTGCCGTCCAGTATTCCTGCCTGCCTTCTTCCTTCCTTCCTTCCTTCCTTCCTTCCTCCCTTCCTGCATGCCTTCCTGCATTCCTTCCTTCGTTCCTGCCTTCCTGCCTTACATCCTTCCTGCCTTCCTTCCGGCTTTCCCGCCTTCCTTTCTTCCTGCCTTCCTTCTGGCCTTCCACCCTTCCTTCCTGCCTTCGTTCCTGCCTTCTCGCCATCCATCCCTCCTTGCTGCCTGCCTGCCTTACTTCCTGCCTTCCCGACTTCCTTCCTTCTTGCTTTCCTTTCTGCGTTCCTACATACCTTCTTTCCTGCCTTTCCGCCGGCCTTCCTGCCTTCCTTCCAGCCTTCCTTCCTGCCTTTCATCCTTCCTTCCATCCAACCTTCCTGCCTTCCTTCCTTCTTTCCTTCCTGACTTCCTTCCTGCCTGCCTTCCTGCATGCCTGCTTCCTTCCTTCCTTCCAGCCTTCCTTCCTGCCTTCCTTCCTTCCTGCCTTTCTGCCTTCCATCCATCCTTCCTTCCTGCCTGCCTGCCTGCCTTCCTGCATTCCTGCCTGCCTTCCTTCCTTTCTGCCTTCCTTCATTCCTTCTTTCCTCCTTGCCTTCCTTCCTGCTGCCATGCCGTCTTGTATTCCTGCCTGCCTTCTTCCTTTTTTTCTTCCTGCCTTCCTTCCTTTAGCCTTCCTGCCTTCCTTCCTTCCTGCCTTCTTCCTTCCTTCCAGGCTTCCTTCCTGCATTCCTGCCATCCTTCCTTCGTTCCTGCTTTCCTGCCTTCTTTCCTTCCTGCCTTCCTGCCTGCCTGCCTTCCTTCATGCCTCCCTTCCTTCTTTCCTTCCTCTTTCCTTCCTACCTTCCTGCCTTCCTGCCTTTTTTCCTGCCTTCCTTCCTTACTGCCTTTGATCCTTCCTTCCTTCCTACCTGCCTTCCTGCCTTCCTTTCCTCCTGCCTTCCAGCCTTCTTTCCTTCCTTTCCTCCTGCCTTCCAGCCTTCTTTCCTTCCTTCCTGCCTGCCTTCTTGCATTCCTTCCTTCAATCCTTCCTCAATCCTTCCTTCCTGCCTTCCATCCTTTCTGCCTACCTTCCTTCCACCTCCCTTCATGCCTTCCTTCCTTCCTGCCTTCTTGCATTCATGTTCATTCCTACCTTCCAGCCTGCATTCCTACCAACCTGCCTTCCTTCCAGTCTTCTATCCTTCAGGTGATGTTCAACCCAATATGGTTTCTTAAACGTGTGAATTTATCAATGTAGACTAATATCTCAGCGATTAAGCCAGCTTCCGCATCATTTTTAAATACATCCTTTGCAGGTTGGTTGTCATGGTTGCACCGGCATATGGAGCGGTGCTTTGTCCGATGGAACATCGTAGGTGGGCTCGTAAGAATGGGCAAAATGGCAAACTGTTGATATTAGTTCTTGTGCTGTAAGAGAACAGCGAGGGTTTATATGCGAAGATAATACTCTTGGAACTCAAGATGTGTGCTTGGACACTGAGCAGAACATCTGTCACTTTGAGATCCACCCTGATGCGGTACGTGAGACGATGCTTATCTATATATATATTGGGAAAGGATGTGCATGTGTAAGGACTTTCTGTGATTCTTTGCTTATTGCCCATATTACTGTAAATATTAGTACTCGCTTAAACGTCTGTGTGTGTAACTTTACTAGCATTGTAGGTTATAATTTCAATTATTCAGTTCCAGTTACTTCGTATCAGCTGTTGCAGTCTAACTACGTGTTAATTCAGAATTTGTCACCTGTTCCCATCGGGATGAACCTTCTTCTGGGTGAAGAAATTGCTACAACATGATGATCTATGCCAGCTGCTGAGATGCATTCGGGACAATGGACAGAAAACGTGAGTCACTGTTCACCATGATACAACAGAGATACATCGCGTCCTGGAGCGAGTGAAGAAGGATGGAAGACACCACTGGTGGGAGTCACTTCTTGGAAGGTCTCCAACTGAGACAGGGATTCTTAATGCTGCGCTACATCCAGTTTTAATCGTGGTAGTCCTAATAGTGATGTGCTTATTGCTGGTGATTATGCTGTATGTTAGAGTTTAGCGAATGCTGAAACGTGTATCTAGAATTGAAAGTAGAATATATAATCCTTTCCTTTAGATAAGATTTTAGGCAATATGCGATATAAGTGCTGTAACGGGGCAAGGCTTAACCGAGAGGACAATAGAATGTTTAGGCGCAACGCGGGGATTTCGGGTATATGCGGTTAGGGTCCTCTCGAGTAGTAGTAGGCTCGCTTAAGCATAGGGAGGGGGAGATGTAGTAAGCTGTTAACTAAATTCCTAGGATGGTTGAGAAAGCCATACACAGTGATAAGGTCTGCAGGGGCCTCTCAACCTTGGAAAACCATGGCAACGCATTCCTTAAGATAAGAAAGAAGAGCAAGTAAGGCTAAATAAGGAAAGGGCAGTTCATGCCACACACCTATTGGGCAGGAAAGTAACTTTAGGATATCAGAAAGGGTATAAGAAGAGTGTGTTGCTTGCAATTGATGCCATTTGCCGCTCATCGTATCGATGTATTAAACAGCGTGTGAATGGTCCGGGACGGGGCGTGGGACCGGTAGGGTCGGGCGCTGGGTCCGAGGGCTGTCGAGCCACTGCACACCGGGCGGGCCAATGCATGGGTTGCCTGAACAGAGGCAACAAGTGGTGCCCCGTGTGAGGCGCGTGGTCCGCTCTGGATCGTGTTTTGGAGACAGCCGGCTGCGAGATGGACGCAGGTCCCTGCTGCGGTAAGGCGGCGGAAGGCGTGGAGGGACTGATCAACCCTGGGGCGCAAAGTGCAGCTGCAGGAGCCCTCAGCGGTAGGACCGAGGAAGGAGGGTCCTTGGAGATGACAGAAGGGTGACTAGTTGCCGCGGATTGAGGCTGGGTTCCCGGAATCTGAGCTGTTCGTGGATCGGCGCGGGGGATCCTTCCTGCCTTCCTTTCTTTTCTCCAATTGTAGAGGAGGCTCCAAGAGATGGTGTGGTGTGGTGTGGTGTGCAGGGAGGCTGCCAGCTCAGATCCCAGCTTTGGTTCTTCCATACAGGCAATCACCTCTCTGCTTCCTCAGCATTTAGGACCACTGAAACTCTTCTTCCCAGTTCCTCTCATGTTCCAGGTGCAGATTTGGAGACACACCAATAGGCAACCAAATGAACTGACAACCAAATATACAGTTCCCATCATGCTGAACCACCCAACCAGGACTCTCACCTCCTCATCACATTTATGTTGAATGTCTCTGCCGTTCCAACTCCCCATCGAACCACAGAACCATGGAATGTTTGGGTTGGAAGGAACCTCCTAGCCCACCGAACCCCAGCCTGCAAACTGGATAGGAAATGCAGCCAGTGAGAAAGCAGCATGAAAGCTGTTTTTTTGGCTTTTCATTGTTTTCCTCTTCTTCCCTCCCCTTTTTTTGCCGTATACTTCTTGCCTTCTCTCTGCTCCTTTCCCATGATTACCAAGTCTTTGATTCTCCCTTGCGCTGTGCATGAATAGGCCTGACTATAACAGGCCTACTTTTAAATGTATAATTACAACGATGACAGTAATTACAGTAAAGCAGTCTTTCAATGGAAAGAAAAAAACAGTAAAATTACAAAAAAAAAAAAAAAAAAAAGGACTATTGTTGAGTGCATGGGGGATACCACAGCATAGCTGCATCCTGCATTTTGCGGAGCTCCCATCTCAAGGCATGCATTTTTGGGTAAATCTGTGAGGTTTCTGACAAGAAGACTGTGGGTATGTTGCTTCCACAGTGGCTTTTGGGCTCTTGTAAAATCCTAGTCTTGCTTCAGCATCTTCATAAAACCATTTGCGAGCCGGAGGGGAAGCATCACTGCCCCATTTCCACATTAATTGCAATTGATAATAAAATAAAATTGAATAAAATACAAGAAAAAAATAAAACCCAGTGCAAATCAGAAAGCCATCCTATGCACCCATCAGCATACGGAGGAGATGGAGTGGAGGTGGGGACAGAAAGTTGAAGAGAAGAGGAGGGGAAAAAATAAAATAACAAGAGCTCCACTGGACAAAAGCCATCAGCAATGAGCATCTATACAGTGTGTGTCACAATTTGTCCTCCTTGGACATCTGCTGTGCGTTGTCTGCTGCCTGTTGGCCAGGACAGGGTGGGAGGACAGCGTGAAAATGATCCCAGCCCCATTGCACTCGCTCCTCCGACTCGCCATTTTCTTTCTAAAGCCAAACAATAATCCATTGGGACATGCTGATTTCAGAAAAGAAACCTTACAACAAAAACACAGCAGGGAGGAGGGGTGGCACTTGGCGATGAGGCTGAAAGAAACATGCTTCTTTCTCCCTACCCCGCAAATGTAATTCTTGAGCATGCTGGGGTTTGTCTGCTTGGGTACATCAACCAGAATCCCACTAAAGTGCATGTCTTCTCCTTGCCCCTTCTCATTCCACCCTGCCTTGCCCCTCAAGCCATCAGTTTTTGCATTGTCTTGTTGTAGTATTGTGTGATGGTGGACGTCAGTGGGTTCCAGTTGTTGGCATGCAGCTCAATGACCTCCAGCAGGAGAGACCGTGTCAGCACGGACTCGGAGGGGCACAGCATCTTGTCACAGGCTGTGGCCAGCAGCTCTGTCATCATCTCAGGCAGCTGCTCCTCCAGCAGCTGGCTGGTGCTCTGCAGCTGTCAGGAGAGAGGGGGCAACAGTGTTATGGCTTCATTTTCATAGAAAGACAGAATCATCAAAGTTGGAAAAGTCCACTAAGGCCATCAAATCCAACTGTCAACCCATCACCCCCATTTTTGCTGCAGAGACTAGATTCAGGACAGGTAGACTGCACTGGGCAAAGGATCTGGAGTAAAAAAGGCCAACAAAAAAACTCTTTTTAAGGCATTTTTGAAGCCAGCAACAGTGCTGTGCTTGTGCTGCAGGGCTGGCAGCTTGCAGACAGGCTGCTAAGTGAGCAGAGGTGCAGCTGGCACATTCACAGCACAGTTTATACCCCTAGGAATGTGTCATCACCCGCCCTTGACCTTGGCACCTGGTGATAAACTTCAAATAGCCTCCAGGAGGCTAGCTTCTGCTTACAGAGCACATCAGGTGAGTAACTGTTGTTGCTGCCTACTGAGAATGGGGAAGGTTCAGTGAGTGAGCATACCCATATGGTGCTGCAGCCATGGGTGTGGGAGGTGGGTCAAGTGGCAGGGTGTGTAAGTGTTGTTCCTCTGCTCAGGAGACCAGCTCTCCTCTTGGCAGTCTCCAAGACCACAGGCTCTGTGAGAGATCATGGTCTCCACCAGACAGCAGATTTGCTCCAAGAAAACTGGGGCGACTGAGGGCCTGCCTGGAAATGTGGATGTTCAGGTCTCTGGCTGTAGGGAGTGCCTGAGCCTGCTGTTGCTGGGGGAGGGTAGTAAGGATTCCACCTGTGTGAGGTGTGAGCAGGTGGATGAGCTGCTCAGCTTGGTGGTGGAGCTCAAGGAGGAGGAGAGACTAAGGACCATCAGAGAGTGTGAGTGGGAGATTGACTGGTGGAGTGACTCGCTGGTGTGCTGGAGGAAAGGGTGCCAGGGAGATATCCCTGGAAAAGCGGTTGAAACCCTGCCCTGTTACAGACCTGACAGATAGATGGGTACTATGGTTTGGGACACAGCTTTGAGAAAGGGGGAACACTGATGGCATACAGGAGCTGACTGACTAGAAGGGCCACAGATACTCTTGGGAGCAAGCTGGCTGCGCTGGTTAGCAGGGCTATAAACTAGATATGATGGGGGAAGGGGGTATACTGGGTGACAGAAGCGTGTGGGAACGCTGTCACCTTGGGAGGCAGTAAGGGAAAACCCCAGACTTGTCCTGGAGGTATCAGGGAGGGTGCCTCCGAGAAGGCAACGAGGCCAATAGCTAAGCTGAAGTGCCTCTACACCAATGTGCGCAGCATGGGTGCCGTGGATTGAGGCTGGGTTCCCGGAATCTGAGCTGTTCATGGATCGGCGTGGGGGAGAGATGACAAGGACCCAATATGAGTGCATCAAACTCCATTTATTGCTTGTGGTCAAACTGCTTTTATAGTCTACAAGTCACACTTGGTTCAAGCTGATTGGTTTTATTACTCTTGGCTTTAATTGATTGGTTGTAAAACCCACCACCTTTGTTTACCTTCCATGGTAACACACCATAGCTACAATCAGGATACCGTTCTCAGGGGTCTGCTCTTCCCCCTCATTCCACCCGTATCTCAGTTTCCTCCTTAGTTGTGTCTCACCAGAGCAGGGCCAGGCTGACCTTGTTTTTCTCAGCCAGCTGGTATTTTTCAGCAGGCCGTACTATCCCACGGCCATGCAGTCACTGTTGCCTGCTCTGTCTTGCTCGTACAGTGCTCCCAGAGGCCTGTGGTCTTTTGGCCATTCTGCAACAATTCCCCCTTTTTCTTTTTGTACGAGCAAGGTATTCTGTTATTCGTTCTATTCCCCTCATCATACGACCAGTGATTCGCTATAGAATTAGGAAAACAACCGGTATTAGTATCCATCGCAGCCCTTCTTTGACAAGCGTTAAGAGCCATGCCGGCAAGTTTCCAAATAAGGATCGTAACCATGAGTCAAATGGGTTAGCATCAACCTTGATGTTCTGTGCTTGCTGCTTCAGCCAGGCTAATTGCTTGGTCCCTGATACAGAGTTCCGAAACAAAAACAGGTAAATAAATCCCTGAGGGTTCCATTCTGTGCTAATCTGTAATCGGTTAGAGAAAAGTCTTCAACTTTCGTATATTCTGATATATTGATTTCAAATGATCACTAAAATTTGTGCAATGAGTGCTTTTAGGGTGCTCATAACCATGCCTTTGCACTAATAAATGATTAATGGTTGTGCAAATTTATGAAGTTGTATGTCAGATAGAACCAATATTAGAGGATAAATGTGCTAGAGTATCGCTAGGGGCATTATTACTTACTGACCCTTGAGAAACAGCAGACCAACTGCAGAAGAGGAGAAAGAAGGAACGTGGTGGTGGTGGATGCGATAGGCAGTGCCAGCAGGGCGTCCCCTGCTTCAAAGTGCACTTTTCCTCTCTCACCCACCACAGGTTCTCTCCTGCTTTCAGGGTATTCTCCATTTGTACACTGCATCCGCGTGGCCAGTGCGTGATACAGAGCCCAAGTGGAAACACCTGTTTGAAGAAAAACAGAATAAGCTATCAAGGTTAGCTCTCTTAGCGTGCCTTTGTCTCAAGTGATGCATGGTCATATTTTAAAAATCCTGATTAGAGGGACGAAAGACAGGTAATCGTTCTATAATACAGGGTCATCCCTTTGCCAGGGATTCCTTTCCAGGTTTTGTCTTTGCAAATCAAGAAAAGGCTAATTGATAGGCCAATAGCGTGGGGACAGGGTCGAGTTGGAATAGCACGAGCATTTTTATTTGCTCACTTAGGCTGTTTACTGTCCCTTTGTATATGACCAGGCTTCCCACAATTGTAATATCTCATTCTTTGATCTGTCTCTGCATCGTGTCGGGCTGCAAGCATGTCTGCTAGCAAGGCCATTTTTATGACTTTCCGAACCTACATCTTGACAGGCTTTAATCGTGGCAGTAATGGATGGATCTGCATTTTTTAAGGATTGTAAAGCCTTTTGACAGTCCGCATTTGCATTTTCTATTGCTAATTACTTAAGCAAAGCATTCCGGGTGGCCTGATTTTCTATTTGTCTTTCTAGCATATTTTGTAAACAGTCAAGAAATTTCATGTAGGGCTGGGCAGCCTCCTGCTTAACTGATGTAAATGAAGCATTAGACGAATTAATATCAGGTATCTGACCGATAGCACATAACACCAAAACCTTAACTTGTTCAAGACATTGCCTGTCCATCTGTGCTTGGGCCTGAGCCCAGACCCTCTCTCCCCCCCCCCCCCCCCCCCCCTTTTTTTTTTTTTCTTTTTTTTTTAACAGAATATGTGTAGCCTGATCTTGATACACAGTGTATTGCATGGGAGACAGAATTGTTCGTAACAAGATTCCCCGTAACAAGATTGTCCAGTCGTGAGGGGTCATAACATAACCGTTATCAACTGCAACCAAAAGATTGTATGTAAAGACAAATTGAATTCCATAGTCTCTCATTGACTTCCTTAGCTCAGACGATGTAGACACAGCGGAGGACGGCAGCGGCACGGCGAGCAATGTGGGCGGGGTGGAGGGTGGGGGCGCGCGAGGGGGGGTTGCAATTTCCCTTCCCCCCAGCCTCGGGCTGGGGGGGAAAAATGGAGCCGCAGATCAAATCTGGGCAAAGGCTGCGTTCAGAGCAGTGGCGAAGGGTGGGAGGGCGGGCAAAAAGTTTAGCAGCCCCTCTGTCTCTATTAATAGAAGCCCCCCAGAGTTTTGTGCCAATTTTGTCCCAAGGCTCTCCATCAAAAGAAAAACCCAGTTTTTGGCTGCAAAGAAGTGAACAACCATTCCAGCACCTTGAGCCCCTCCCCCTTTTTCTTTTTGCACTGAGTCAGCGCACCGATGACCTGCGAGTCACCACAGAGAATAGTAAGATCAGTGGGGAGGGCTGGATCGTGCTGGTCGATGGCGCATTCTGTGATTTGTTGTCTGATACGTTGAATAACCTGTTGTTCCGAAGACACTGAGATGCGAGCGGCAGGATCGGTGCCACGTAGCAATGGGCGGAGCAGCTCAAGGTCCTCGTTGGATATTCCGGCTATTGATCGAAGCCACTGGGACTCGCCCATAAGTTGTCATGTCCGAGCCGAGCCTTCCTCTGGTTGCCGGTCGCAGCTTGGGTGCGTTGTCAGGTTGCGGCTGCTTGTGGCTGCTTGTGGTCGTAACGGCAGTTGCTGGGCGGTCCCGATGATGTGGTGGCAGACGAGCTGGAGCTGCGACTGTTGTTGTCGTGCAGCGGCTCTTCGCACTCGATGATATGTCTCCCGGAACGCGACAAATCGAAGTGTCATGGGTTGAGGAATTGCAGTGTTGGCACCATACCCTAGCCTTACATCCCTTTCTTACATGTCCACCCTTTCCACACTTAAAGCACTTAAGCTCCTTACGCCTGACTGATTGTTGTTGCACTTCCCTGGGGGGTGCCAGTGGGGCCAATGCTGCGAATGCCTGGGTCTGTGCTTCTATTAGTTTCCCTCCTAATTCCCGTACTGCCTCCACTAGAAAGGCATCTGGGCCAACCGGTACCCTACTCATACGTTCCAGCATCATCTCAATAGTAGCATCCACGGGGAGTGTAACTAGAATAGCTTTGGTGGACGAGTTACAGTTCTCTAGAGCGCACTGATGTAGCAGAGCCCCCTTCATCCAGTCTGGTACATTTGCTTTGTTTATTGCGTCTGTCACCTTATCAATAAAGCTAGCAAAGGTTTCCCCTTGGCCTTGCCTTAAGGACATATACGACGGTGTAGGTGCTGTTGTTCTCACTGAGTCAATAGCCTGCCTCGCTAACCGCATGCTTTCATAGCACACCTCTGGACCCATCTGCGCCTGCATATCTGGTAATGCGAATGGCCCTGTTCCCATAAGTTGCATTGAAGTAACTCCAAATAATGGGTCCGTTTGGGGACGTGGCTGATTGGAACACAGCTCACACAATCGGCTCCATTGTGCCTGCCACAGAAGTTGCTCAGACTGTGACATGATCATTCGAGCAATGATCTTAATATCTTCCGGAACCAATAAACCACTTCCCCATATATAGTTCAGCATCTGTTTTGCCGGCTCACCATGCAGGCCACTCTCGTTAACCATGGCTCGCAGTTGTGATAACAGCTTCCAGTCCAAAGGGGTATGCTCTCCTTGCAATCCCCCCGGGCCGTGCTCAAAGCGAACCGGAAATGCATGGTAAAGGGACCCTAGGGCCTCTGTATCCTGGTCTATGGCAGCCTGTTTTGCTATTTGTGACCAATCAACTCTCTTCACTAATGCGCTGCTTGTGCTAACAGCCCCCCCATTACACTGCCCTGAAATTCTTTGTTCTTCCCTACTTGCATCCTGCAGGGCCGCAATCGGGGTGGGTGGGTCGGGCCAAACTCGATCTGACCCTTCCCCCTCCGACGCTGTCGCAGTGGGGAGCTCCGGCTCCGTCACGGCCGCAGCGGCACCGGAGTGCTCCGGCCCCATCATGCATGCAGGTGGCCCCCCCACTGCTGCTTCTGGAAGTGGTTGAACTAGTACAGGCCCCCCCATGGGCGAAGCCGGAGTGTAGTCACCCCCCACTGTGAATAAACCTTCGGTGTCAGAAGGCGCTCCTAACTGATGAGCTGCTGATGCAGCCGTATCCTTCTCTATTTTACGTCTTTTCAAACTGTTACTAACCTCCCGCCAAACCTTCCTAAGCCTTTTTGCATTCTTAATAACTCGATTCCGTAACAAGTCACCATATTTTCGCCATTCTCCTACTACGGAGTATAATCCTGAGTGCTGGAAAAACCCGCACTCCTTCCTGTACCATAACAGGGCAGGAGCCGACTTTAACATCATATTATCTATTCCCCGCTTTTCTAAAAAGCATAAAAATAATTTGTGGGCTACCTCACCCTCCATGGTGCACTGCGATTCCGCATCCCACCGCCGCAATGCCCAACAGGGAATCTTTCGGACGTCCTCTTTCGTGCCCTCCGGACCGTGCAGACCCCTCTCGGTCGGTCTAGGCGCCTCTGCCCCCTGACGTGCCTCCGTCAGTGCTCTTTGTCCGGCCGCGCTTCACGAAGCATGCCACTCTTCAATCCCGGGTCCCTGTTCGGGCGCCAGTTGCCGGGGATTGAGGCTGGGTTCCTGGAATCTGAGCTGTTCGTGGATTGGCGCGGGGGAGAGATGACAAGGACCCAATATGAGTGCATCAAACTCCGTTTATTGCTTGTGGTCAAACTGCTTTTATAGTCTACAAGTCACACTTGGTTCAAGCTGATTGGTTTTATTACTCTTGGCTTTAATTGATTGGTTGTAAAACCCACCACCTTTGTTTATCTTCCATGGTAACACACCATAGCTACAATCAGGATACCGTTCTCAGGGGTCTGCTCTTCCCCCTCATTCCACCCGTATCTCAGTTTCCTCCTTAGTTGTGTCTCACCAGAGCAGGGCCAGGCTGACCTTGTTTTTCTCAGCCAGCTGGTATTTTTGAGCAGGCCGTACTATCCCACGGCCATGTAGTCACTGCTGCCTGCTCTGTCTTGCTCGTACAGTGCTCCCAGAGGCCTGTGGTCTTTTGGCCATTCTGCAACAACTAGTAAAACTGCTCTCTTGAATTTCCGGAGGGCAGACTTTGACCTGTTCAGAACGCTTGTTGCAGGGGTCTCTTGGGAGTCACTCCTAAAGGGTAATGGCGTTCAGGAAGCCTGGATGCTCCTCAAGATGGAAATCTTAAAGGCACAAGAACAGGCTGTCTCTGAATGCTGCAAGGCGAGCTGTAGGGGAAGAAGACCAATGTGGATGAATCGGGATCTATTGTTGAGACTCCGGAAGAAAAAGAGAGTCTATGTCCTCTGGAAGCAGGGACAGGCTACTTGGGGAGATTATAAGGAAGTTGCAAAGGTATGCAGGGAGAAAGTTAGGAAGGCAAAGGCCCTACTCGAATTTAGGTTGGCCACGACAGTAAAAGAGAATATAAAATCTTTTTACAAATATATCAATGGTAAGAGGAGAACCAAGGAAAACTTCCACGCCTTACTTGATGCAGCGGGGAATGTGACCACTGAGGATAAGGCGAAGGCTGAGGTCCTCAATGCCTTCTTTACATCTGCCTTTAATGGGCAGAACAATTATCCTCAGGGCACCTTATGCCCTGACCTGAATGTCTGGGATAGAGTGCAGAATACACCCTCAGTGATTCAGGTGGAGACAGTTAAAGAGCTCCTCCTCCACCTGGACTGCCACAAGTCCATGGGACTGGACGGGCTTCACCCTCGGGTGCTGAGGGAGCTGGCAGAGGTAATTGCTGAGCCTCTCTCAGCCATCTACCAGCGCTCCTGGTTAACTGGAGAGGTCCCAGAGGATTGGACACTTGCCGATGTGATTCCCATCTACAAGAAGGGTCGTAAAGAGGATCCGGGGAACTACAGGCCTGTTAGCCTGACCTCGGTACTGGGGAAAGTTATGGAGTAAATCATCTTGGGTGAGATCACACGGCATGTGCGTGGCGTCCAGGGGATCAGGCCTAGCCAGCATGGATTCACAAAAGGCAGGTCATGCTTGACCAACCTCATCTCCTTCTATGATTGGGTGACCAGACTGGTAGATGAGGAAAGGCGGTTGATGTAGTCTACCTTGACTTCAGCAAAGCCTTTGACACGGTCTCTCACAGTATTCTCCTGAGGAAACTAGCCGCTCGTGGCCTTGACAGGTATACTCTTCTTTGGGTAAGGAACTGGCTAGAGGGTCGTGCCCAGTGGGTAGTGGTTAATGGAGTTAGGTCCGGCTGGCGACCTGTTACAAGTGGTGTCCCCCAGGGGTTGGTTCTAGGGCCCATCTTGTTTAACATCTTCATTGATGGCCTGGATGAGGGGATTGAGTGTACCCTCAGTAAGTTTGAAGATGACACCAAGTTGGGAGGTGGTGTTGATCTGCCTGAGGGTAGGGAGGCCCTTCAGAGGGATCTAGATAGGCTGAATTATTGGGCTGAGGTGAATGGGATGAGGTTCAACAAGGCCAAGTGCCGGGTCCTGCACTTCGGCCACAATAACCCCATGCAGCGCTATAGGCTTGGGGATGAGTGGCTGGATGACTGTGAAGCGGAAAGGGACCTGGGGGTGTTGGTTGATGCTCGGCTGAACATGAGCCAACAGCGTGCCCAGGTGGCCAAGAAGGCCAACGGCATCCTGGCCTGTATTAGAAACAGTGTGGCCAGTAGGAGCAGAGAGGTAATCATCCCTCTGTACTGAGCTCTGGTGAGGCCGCATCTCGAGTATTGTGTTCAGTTTTGGGCTCCTCACTACAAGAAAGATATCAAAGCCCTGGAATGTATCCAGAGAAGGGCAACGAAACTGGTGAGGGGTCTGGAGCACAAGTCTTATGAGGAACGGCTCAGGGAACTGGGATTGTTTAGCCTGGAGAAGAGGAGGCTCAGGGGAGACCTCATAGCAATCTACAACTTCCTGAAGGGAGGATGTGATGAGGAGGGGCTTGGCCTCTTTTCCCAGGCAACAAACAAGACCCGAGGAAATGGCCTCAAGTTGTACCAGAGGAGGTTTAGATTAGACATAAGGAAAAACTTTTTCTCTCAGAGTGGTCAGGCACTGGAATGGCCTGCCCAGGGAGGTGGTGGAGTCGCCATCCCTGGCAGTGTTCAAGAGGCATCTGGATAAGGAGCTAAGAGATATGGTTTAGTGGTTTTTCAGTAGCTATGGTAATGGGAGGACGGTTGGACTAGATGATCTTGTAGGTCCTTTCCAACCTTGTGATTCTATGATTCTATGATTCTATCACAGCACTCCAGTCATGGGAGTGGCCCCACCTTGCTTCAGTAATTGCAACTAGGTCACAGTTAGCCTGCCGCACAATAGCTTCCAGCTCCTCCTGCTTGTTGCCCATGCTGTGTGCATTGGTGTAATGCACTTCAGTTGAGTCATCTGCCTCACTCCCAGCTCAAGCATTGTTCCCCTAGGCTTATCTCTGGTGAGCCCTGTTTTGTCCCCTTCCCGTCATAGCTAGTTCAAAGCTCTTTTGATAATCCCTGCTAGCTCCTGCACTAGAATTCGTTTCCTCATTTGAGACAGATGGGTTCCGTGGATGGACAGCAGGCTAGGGGCCGAGTAAACTGCCCCATGGTCAAAAAACCCAAAGTTCCTGCCTCGACACCAGCCTCTGAGCCAATTATTCATTACCAGTGTTTTCCAAGCCCACTCCATGCCCTTCACTGCCCCTGAAGGTATAGAGCAAAACACCACTTGCACTCCAGCTCCTTGAACTACTTGTTCCTAAACCCCGGAAATCTCTTCTCATAGTTTTCAAGCTTCTCTGAGAGATTTCATCACTTCTATCACGGAGTTATCTAGATCAATCTGTGTCCGTGACAGGGGAGGGGGCAGTAGGCCCGTGGGCCCCCCCCGGCCCCCCAAAAAAATGGGAAGGAAAAAAGGGAAAGGGGTAGGGAAATGGGAGCTGGGCTCAAGGAAACAAACGGAGCAGCGGCAACGATCTGAGGAGTAAAAGTTTTTTTTACTAACTATGATATCGGAATGCAAGATAACACACTATAATACAATCTAATTGAAAGGCTAATAAATCAAGTGAAATAAGAGAGAGAGAGGTTTCCAAAGACCAAGAAGCCTACTGTGAAATTGAAGGCGCCGCGGCATGGAAGCACACCCACACCCGCTGCCAGGCACTGAGAGAGAGAGAGAGAGAGAGCGAGCATCGCTTCCGTGACGTATTTTCCTCTTTGACTGCAAGGTCCCCTGGGACGTGTAGTTCTTCTTCTCTGTGCTCCACATGATGTTATGATGTGGAATACCAATTGCCAAAAATTACAAAACCATGACATTCCACCCCTTATTCTGCAAAATGCTTTATATATATATATATATATATACACACAAATAAACAATACTTAGAAATGGATTACACACACAGGTCTATATACATGGAATTACTGACTGCACTCCCCCAGCATCAAATTCCCTTGTGGCACACATTGAACATCCCCATCTTTCTGCATCACCTACCAAGTACACCCAGGTCCCTGAGCAAAAACAGTTCCACGGAGAGGTTTGCCCTTTCCAGTGGCTGGAAGGATCCACACTGCTTTCCCCATCATGTTCTTTACGTGTACAACAGGGACCTTATCTCCCTCTACAGTGTGTAGGGGGCTGGATTGGGTAGGACCATCTTGATTGACAGATCCTCTGGTATTGCCCAACCAGGTGGTTTCTGCCAAATGCTTCTCCTGGTGCTTTCAGTACCGACTACTTCGGAAGCAGCCCGAACCTCCTGATATGTGGCTAAGATCTCCTTCTCAGTTGGAGCTCAGCCATCTTCAGACCCCTTGTACGCTCGACTCCAAAATCCCAGGGGTCGGCCTCGGGTCTCTCCTGAGGCTCTTTGCCACAAACACCAAGTGGGACCTTTCTCTCCAGCAGCAGAATAGAGGATGTTCTTTACATCCTGTCCCATCCGTACTGGCCCCAGGGCCACAGCACGTGCTACCTCCTGTTCAATCTGTTCAAAATCCTGCTGCTGTTCTGGGCCCCATGTAAAATCATTTCTCTTCCGTGTCGCCTGATAAAGGGGGTTTACAATGAGGCTGTAGTTTGGAACATGCATCCTCCAAAAGCCCACTATGCCCAGAAAAGACTGTGTCTCTTTCTTGCTAGTGGGTGGAGACATAGCAGCGATTTTGTCGATCACATCTCCTGGGATGTGACGACGCCCATCTTGCCACTTTATTCTCAGGAATTGAATTTCCTGAGCAGGTCCTTTTACTTTACTTCGCATAATTGCAAAGCCAGCACGTAGAAGAATCTGGATTATTTGCTCTCCTTTATCAAAAATGTCCCTTGCTGCATTGCCCTACACAATGATGTCATCAATGTACTGTAAGTGCTCGTGAGCACTGCCCTGTTCCAGTGCAGTCTGGATCAACCCATGGCAAATGGTGGGACTATGTTTCCACTCCTGGGGCAAACGGTTCCAGGTATACTGAATGCCTCTCCAGGTGAAGGCAAACTGTGGCCTGCATTCTATGGCCATAGGAATGGAAAAGAAGGCATTGGCAATGTCAGTAGTGGCATACCATTTAGCTGCTTTTGATTCCAGTTTGTATTGGAGTTCTAACATGTCCGGCACCACAGCACTCAGTGGGGGTGTGACTACATTCAGGCCACAGTAGTCTACCGTAAGCCTCCATTCTCCACTGGATTTACGCACCGGCCATATGGGGCTGTTAAAAGGTGAGTGAGTTTTGCTAATCACTCCCTGACTCTCCAGTTGACTAATTAACTCATGAATGGGGAGCAAGGAATCCGTATTGGTGCGATACTGCCATCTGTGCACCATTTTTGTAGCAATCGGTACGTGCTGCTCTTTAACTTGTAGCAGCCCCACAACAGACAAGTCTTCCGACAGGCCAGGCAAAACAGACAACTGCTTAACACCTTCTGTGTCTACAGCAGCTATTCCAAAGGCCCATCAATACCCCTTAGGATCCTTAAAATATCCCATTCTGAGGTAATCGATACCAAGTATACAGGGAGCCCCTGGGCCAGTCACAATAGGGTGTTTCTGCATGTCTTTACCAGTGAGGCTTATCTCAGCCTCCAACGCAGTCAGCTCCTGGAACCCCCAGTCACTCCATGAATATAAATCGATTTTGTCCCTTGGTGACTCGAGGGCATTAGGGTGCACTGTGCACCGGTGTCCACCAGGGCCTTATATTTCTGTGGTCGTGATGTGCCAGGCCACCTAATCCACACCGTCCAGTATACTCTATTGTCTCTTTCCCCCCCCCGGCTGGGGGCAGGGCCCCTCTATTTGTTACCTCGATTGTTCGAAGCGACTGGAGCAATCACCCTTTTGGAGAAGTTACCTTGGTGGTCTATCTGTCTTGTAATTCTTTCACTCGTGCTTGAAGTGCAGGAGTGGGTTGATTATCCCACTTCTTCGTATCCTCCCCATGGTCACGCAGGCAGCGCCACAAGGCAAGATGCGATGTAGTCTTACTGTTGTCATTTGCCCGAGCACGAGGACGTATCCTTCTGATGGCTGAGATATTGGATGATGCAGGTTGGGAGGAAACCAAGTTGACCAGCTCTTCCGGTAGACAGTTTTGGGAATTCTGGTTCTCGTCAGATGTATCTGGTACCACCATGGATCCATCAGCATTAAGCATGGTAGACAGTTCGTTCATCATATCTTCTTGTTTGCTCTCCATTCTGTCTAGCTTTTCAACTACCTTTGTGATGGCTGAAACACGAGCCCGTAGAGGGGTTAAATGTAACTGAAAGTCTTGAAGCCTATTAACCAGGTCATTTACAAAGGGTCTTCTTACCCCTTTGCCATACACTGCTGCAAATGTACTGGCATACCTTTCCGGTGCAGTCTTCGTGAATGTACGCCACATATTTGGTGTACACCTGACTCTCTCAGGATCATGCTCTTGCTCTGGCTCGTCAGGGACAAAGTTGGAGCTGTATAACATTTCCTCTACGGTGTATTCTCTCAAATAACCAATACCTTTTTCCATATCAGTCCATTTCTTTTTCTCAGGCATCAGATCATCTTTGAAGGGGTATCTTTCTCTTACGGTTAACAACATTCGCTTCCAGAGGGTGAAGGATCCATTCTGGCATGTACCAATACCCCTGTCGATGGCTGAGTCCCTAGCAATGCCACCCCGTTGGTGAGCTTCTCTACCATCTAGCCACACACTGTTGGCCCCATTGTCCCAACAGTGGAGTAACCAGGTGACAATAGGCTCATTCGGGTGTCGTGAAAATTCTTTTCTCAGACCTCTAATTTCACTCAGTTTTAGAGATCGATCAACAATAGTAACAATGTCTTGCTCACCTCCTGCTCTTTCAGGACTTCTTGTTACACTCCTGGGAGTTGGTGACCGCAATATTATTGAAGGCCCCTCCCCTAGACTCAGGGCCGCTTCCCATGGATCGGTCCGCTCCTCTGGACCTCTTTCCTCTTCTCTTACAGAGGCCGCTTCTTCTCCTTTCCCCTCCTCCTCTTCCTTCTTCTTTAACTGAGTCAAGATTCGTTTAGTTTTCCGTCCTCTTACAGGGGCAACTGACATCGATTTGTCAATGCAGGGTTCTGCACTTTGGCCACAACAACCCCAGGCAGCGCTATAGTCTTGGGGCAGAGTGGCTGGAGGACTGCGTTGAGGAAACAGACCTGGGGGTACTGATTGATGCTCGGCTGAACATGAGCCGACAGTGTGCCCGGGTGGCCAAGAAGGCCAACGGCATTCAGGCTTGCATCAAAAACAGTGTTACTAGCAGGAACAGGGAGGTAATTGTCCCCCTGTACTTGGCATTGGTACAGCCGCACCTCGAGTACTGTGTTCCATTTTGGGCCCCTCACTGCAAGAAAGACATTGAGGCCCTGAATCGTGTTCAGAGGAGGGCTACAAAGCTGGTGAGGGGTCTGGAGCACAGGCCTTATGAGGAGCGGCTGAGGGAGCTGGGATTGTTCAGCCTGGAGAAGAGGAGGCTCAGGGGAGACCTTATAGCTCTCTATAACTTCCTGAAGGGAGGTTGTGGTGAGCTGAGGGTCGGCCTCTTCTCTCGTGTAATCAGTGATAGAACTAGAGGGAATGGTTTCAAGCTGCGCCAGGGGAGGTTCAGGCTGGACATTAGGAAGTATTACTTCTCAGAAAGGGTAGTCAGGCATTGGAATGCACTGCCCAGGGAGGTGGTGGAGTCACCGACCATGGGAGTGTTCAAGAAACATTTGCATGTTGCGTTGAGGGATATGATTTAGCTGGGAAGTATTGGTAATGGTTGGACTAGATGATCTTCTAGGTCTTTTCCAACCTTGATAATTCTGTGATTCCGGTACCTCCTGTGGTTTATCAGGTTGGTCAGTTCAGATGCTCTCCCTCTGCAGTTTGGCTCGAAGTCCGTTTCTTTCAACTGTGAGGATATTTATTTCAGATTCACGCATGGCTTGACAAGACTGAACTCTGTTTAGTTCATTTTGGAGGGTGTCTCGCTCAGTTCAGAGTACGTCCCATTCAGACTTGAGGATGCCCCTCTCGGATCGGAGGGTATCTCGCTCAGACTGGAGGGTGTCTTGTTGAAATTGGAGGTTGTCAAGTTTAGATTGCAGGGAGTCTCTCTCATTTTGGAGGACATCTCTCAGACCGGAGTGTGTCTCGCTCGGATTGGAGGTCTTTTCTCTCGACTAGAAGACTCTCTCTCTGGAACCGGAGATTCTCTCTATCAGCTCTGAGACACTCTCTCTCAGCTTGGAGACTTTCTCTCTCAATTTCAGAAACTCTATCCCTTTCCGGGATAGTATTGAATAAGGCCTGATAGGCATTAGCCAGGCCCCAAATCATTTGTGCCTCCTCAGATCTGCCTGAGCCGCAACATTCCTGTCTTAAATAATTGTTTAAGCTCTCAGGGTCTTTCAGGTGTTCAGGAGTAAAGCTCCATGACACTGAGGATGGCCATCTCTTTAAAGTCTCTCCCAAGCCTTTCCACGCTCCCTGCCACTCAGTATTCTCTGGTTCCAGGGAAGACTTCCTCAGATTTTTATAAGTCCAGATACTGAGTGAGATAAGTAAAATAATGAACAATACATTCAGGGAGATTAACATTGTGATCAAATGGGCTTTTGAAAACTGCATAAAGGATTCAAAGGAGAGACTGGGAGCCTGCTTAAAAATCACAAGTTCTGTAAAATTAGCAACTCCCTCTGCAAACAGGTGTAAAAGAGAAAATAGAATCATTTTTTTTTCTCTTTACAGAAGCAAAATATCAGTGCTCAACGTTTACAAATATCATCAGAATATTGGCAGTCCGCCTGGACTTTCAAGGTCAAACTTTCAGTGAGCACCTGCAAAAGAGATAAACTTTCCCAACGAAGCTAACGAAACTCTCTAAGAGCAGAGAGAGAGATTCGTTCTAAAAAGCTAAAAAGCAGCTTTTTAAGTGCAGAGATGGATTTGTTTCAAAAAACTAGAAAACAGGCCCTAATATCTTAATATCTTGCCCGCATTCTCCACCAATAACTGCCATGGAGTTATCTAGATCAATCTGTGTCCGTGACAGGGGAAGGGGCAGTAGGCCCGTGGGCCCCCCCCAGCCCCCCCGACAAATGGGAAGGAAAAAAGGGAAAGGGGTAGGGAGATGGGAGCTGGGCTCAAGGAAACAAACGGAGCAGCGGCAACGATCTGAGGAGTAAAACTTATTTTACTAACTATGATATCGGAATGCAAGATAACACACTATAATACAATCTAATTGAAAGGCTAATAAATCAAGTGAAATAAGAGACCGAGAAGCCTACTTTGAAATTGAAGGCGCTGCAGCTTGGAAGCACACCCACACCCGCTGCCAGGCAGTGAGAGAGAGAGAGCGAGCATCGCTTCCGTGACGTATTTTCCTCTTTGACCACGAGGTCCCCTGGGACGTGTAGTTCTTCTTCTCTGTGCTCCACATGATGTTATGATGTGGAATACCAATAGCCAAAAATTACAAAACCATGACCACTTCCCATCTGAATTACGAGTAATGGAAAGTAATCATTGGAGCGAATCAGCTTTGGGAGTTTTCTATTTATGTCCCTGTAGAGCAATGACAGAGCCTTTATTTGAGAAATAAGCGCTATAGGAAAAGATATCAAAGAGGAATTAACTCACCCCTCCTGGTAACAGTTTGGAGAAAGGGACAAGCTGAGGAATGTGACCCTCCCTCATTCGTACTGTCACGCCGCAGGAGAGAAGGGTGGGGGGAAAGGGGGACCCGCACAGACTCAGATTGCATGGGAAGTATCGTGGAGACAGAAGGGGTGGCTCTAGACCCCCCCTGCTCCAGGCACTTATGTAATCACATAGCTCACCCATTGGTTCAGGCTGTGACCCTGGAATTCCACTATAAGACCCTGACCCGGGCCCCAGGAAAGCAGCACACTTCCCGACAGCTCAGGTCCGGTCTGCATATGAGGCCCTCCATTCCTCAGAGAAGGGAGTCACCCACGACAACCACCCTTCTTTCTTTCCTGACAGAGGTAGTCTCAAGGCGTGGGGGTGACCACCTCGCCTTACACTCCCTGCTAGGAAGATCCTCCCTCGCCTCCCCACTCACCTCCCCTTCAATTTCCAGCACCTCCGGCCTGTTGCTTAGTGGAACCTGGGGGAGCGGGGTAGGCAGGTGCAGGGGCACCCATGATGCTGAGTCGGGACTCTCTTCCAGCCCTCTTCATAGAATCATAGAATGGTCTGGGTTGAAAAAGACCACAATGATCATCTAGTTTCAACTCCCCTGCTATGTGCAGGGTCACCAACCACTAGACCAGGCTGCTCAGAGCCACATCCAGCCTGGCCTTCAATGCCTCCAGGGATGGGGCATCCACAACCTCCTTGGGCAACCTGTTCCAGTGCATCAGCACCCTCTGAGTGAAAAACTTCCTCCTAATATACAAACTAAATCTCCCCTGTCTCAATTTAAAACCATTCCTTATTGGCCTATCACTATCCACCCTTGTAAACAGCCGTTCCCCCTCCCTTATATGTTATATGTTCCCTTCAAGTATTCCCTTATATGTTCCCTTCAAGTATTGGAAGGCCACAACGAGGTCTCCCTGGAACCTTCTCTTCTCCAAGCTAAACAAGCCCAGTTCCCTCAACCTTTCCTCATAGGAGAGGTGCTCCAGCCCTCTGATCATCTTAGTGGCCCTCCTCTGGACCCACTCCAAGAGCTCCACGTCCTTCTTGTACTGGGGGCCCCAGGCCTGGATGCAGTACTCCAGATGGGGCCTCACAAGAGCCGAGTAGAAAGAGAATCACCTTCCTCTCCCTGCTGGCCACCCCTTTTTTTAATACAGCCCAGAACACAGTTGGCTTTCTGGGCTGCAAGCACATACTGCTGGCTCATGTCCAGCTTCTCGTCCACCAGGACCCCCAAGTCCTTCTCCGCAGGGCTGCTCTCAAGGAGATCTTCCCCCAGTTTGAATAAACACCTGGGATTGCTCCAACCCAAGTGCAGCACCCTGCACTTGGCCTTATTGAACCTCATTAGGTTTTCATGGGCCCACTTCTCCAGCCTGTCCAGGTCCCTCTGGATGGCTTCCCTTCCTTCCAATGTATCAATTGCACCGCTCAGCTTGGCGTCATCTGCAAACTTGCTGAGGATGCACTCGATGCCATTGTCTATATCATTGATGAAGATGTTGAAGAGCATCGGTCCCAAGACTGACCCCTGAGGGATACCACTTGTGACCGGCTTCCACCCTCATGTAGAACCATTAATTACAACCCTTTGGGCTGCATCCAGCCAACCAATTCCTAATCCATCGAACAGTCCATCCTTCAAAACCATGCCTCTCCAATTTAGAGAGAAGGATGTGGTGAGGGACCATGTCAAAGGCTTTGCAGAAGTCCAGGTAGATGACATCCATCGCCCTTGCCCTATCCACTGAAGCCGTCACTCTATCATAGAAGGCCACCAGATTGGTCAGGCAAGATCTGCCCTTGGTGAAGCCATGCTGGCTGTCTCGAATCACCTCTTTGTCTCGTATGTGCCTTAACATAGCTTCTAGGAGAATCTGCTCCATGATCATCCCAGGCACAGAGGTAAGGCTCAACAGCCTGTAGTTCCCCAAGTCTTCCTTTCTCCTTTTCTTAAAAATGGAGTAATGTTTCCCTTTTTCCAGTCACTGGGGACTTCACTGGACAGTCATGATTTTTCAGATATGATGGAGACTGGCTCAGCAACCACATCAGCCATCTCTTTCAGAACTCTAGGATGGATATCATCTGGCCCCATGGACTTATACACATACAGTTTCATGAGGAGGTCTCGGACTTGTTCCACCATTACAGTGGGACAGAAACCAGTCCCCACACTCTCACCTAAAGGCTCATGGTCCTGGCGGACATGGGAAGCCTGACCACCCGTGAAGACTGAGGCAAAGCACTCATTGAGTACCTCAGCTTTTTCTATGTCTGAGGAAGCCAGCTCCCCATTATCTTTCATCAGAGGGGGAACACTCTCCTTGGCCTGTCTCCTCCTGCCTATGTACCTGTAGAACCCCTTCTTGTTATCTTTCAAATCCCTCACCAAGTTCAGCTCCATCTGTGCCTTGGCTTTCCTAATCCTATCTATCTCTACACACGCGGACAACAGCCCTGTATTCCTCCCAGGAATACACAACCCTGCTTCCACTTCCTGTACATTTCCCTCTTTTCCCTCAGTTTAAGCTGCAGGTCCTTGCTCAGCCATGCTGGTCGCCTGCCTCCCCTGCTCGACTTCTGCCAGGGGACGGAGAGCCGTTGCGCTCTCAGAAAGGTGTTTTTAAAGAGCTGCCAGCTCTGTTCTGTACCCATGCCCTTAAGGACAGTTTCCCAGGGGATCCCACTCAGCAGTTCCTTGAGCAGCTGGAAGTTTGCTCTCCTGAAGCACAGGGTCCTAGCTCTGCTTTTTGCCAGGCCTGCATTCTTCAAGATCACAAACTCTATTAAGGCATGGTCACTACAGCTCAGGCTGCCTCCAATCTTAACCTCTCTAATGCTCTCCTCTGCATTGGTGAGCACCAGGTCCAGCAAGTCTTCACCTCAGGTTGGTCCATCTAGTACCTGGACCAGGAAGTCGTCCTCAACAGACTCCAGGAATCTCCTAGATTGTCTGCCACCCGCCGTGCCACTATCCCAGCAGATATCTGGGTGGTTGAAATCCCCCATCAGGACAAGAGCCCGCGAACGCAACACCTCCTGCAGCTGAAACAAGAAGGCCTCATTAACAGGCTCCCCCTGATCAGGTGGCCTGTAGTAGACCCCAACCACTAGATACCCTTTACTGGACCAATCCTTGATTTTAACCCACAAGCTCTTGACCTGACCGTGGTTGCTCCTCAGACACAGCTCTTTGCAATCTATCCAATTCCTAACATAGAGAGCAACTCCCCAACCCCTCCTACCCTGTCTATCCCTTCTGAAAAGCCTGTAGTCCTCAATCAGGATATTCCAATCATGGGATTCATCCCACCACATTTCTGTGATAGCAATTAATTAGTTCATACTTTCCCAATCACACCACGCTTTCTAGCTCCTCCTGTTTATTTCCCATGTGTTGCAGAATGGTCAAAAGACCACAGGCCTCTGGGAGCACTGTACGAGCAAGACAGAGCAGGCAGCAGTGACTACATGACCGTGGGATAGTATGGCCTGCTGAAAAATACCAGCTGGCTGAGAAAAACAAGGTCAGCCTGGCCCTGTTTCTGGTGGGAAACAACTAGGGAGGAAACTGAGATACGGGTGGAATGAGGGGGAAGAGCAGACCCCTGAGAACGGTATCCTGATTGTAGCTATGGTGTGTTACCATGGAAGATAAACAAAGGTGGTGGGTTTTACAACCAATCAATTAAAACCAAGAGTAATAAAACCAATCAGCTTGAACCAAGTGTGACTTGTAGACTATAAAAGCAGTTTGACCACAAGCAATAAACGGAGTTTGATGCACTCATATTGGGTCCTTGTCATCTCTCCCCCGCGCCAATCCACGAACAGCTCAGATTCCAGGAACCCAGCCTCAATCCCCGGCAACTGGCACCCGAACAGGGACCCGGGATTGAAGAGTGGCATGCTTCGTGAAGCGCGGCTGGACAAAGAGCACTGACGGAGGCACGTCAGGGGGCAGAGGCGCCTAGACCGACCGAGAGGGGTCTGCACGGTCCGGAGGGCACGAAAGAGGACGTCCGAAAGATTCCCTGTTGGGCATTGCGGCGGTGGGACGCGGAATCGCAGTGCACCATGGAGGGTGAGGTAGCCCACAAATTATTTTTATGCTTTTTAGAAAAGCGGGGAATAGATAATATGATGTTAAAGTCGGCTCCTGCCCTGTTATGGTACAGGAAGGAGTGCGGGTTTTTCCAGCACTCAGGATTATACTCCGTAGTAGGAGAATGGCGAAAATATGGTAACTTGTTACGGAATCGAGTTATTAAGAATGCAAAAAGGCTTAGGAAGGTTTGGCGGGAGGTTAGTAACAGTTTGAAAAGACGTAAAATAGAGAAGGATACGGCTGCATCAGCAGCTCATCAGTTAGGAGCGCCTTCTGACACCGAAGGTTTATTCACAGTGGGGGGTGACTACACTCCGGCTTCGCCCATGGGGGGGCCTGTACTAGTTCAACCACTTGCAGAAGCAGCAGTGGGGGGGCCACCTGCATGCATGATGGGGCCGGAGCACTCCGGTGCCGCTGTGGCCGTGACGGAGCCGGAGCTCCCCACTGCGACAGCGTCGGAGGGGGAAGGGTCAGATCGAGTTTGGCCCGACCCACCCACCCCGATTGCGGCCCTGCAGGATGCAAGTAGGGAAGAACAAAGAATTTCAGGGCAGTGTAATGGGGGGGCTGTTAGCACAAGCAGCGCATTAGTGAAGAGAGTTGATTGGTCACAAATAGCAAAACAGGCTGCCATAGACCAGGATACAGAGGCCCTAGGGTCCCTTTACCATGCATTTCCGGTTCGCTTTGAGCACGGCCCGGGGGGATTGCAAGGAGAGCATACCCCTTTGGACTGGAAGCTGTTATCACAACTGCGAGCCATGGTTAACGAGAGTGGCCTGCATGGTGAGCCGGCAAAACAGATGCTGAACTATATATGGGGAAGTGGTTTATTGGTTCCGGAAGATATTAAGATCATTGCTCGAATGATCATGTCACAGTCTGAGCAACTTCTGTGGCAGGCACAATGGAGCCGATTGTGTGAGCTGTGTTCCAATCAGCCACGTCCCCAAACGGACCCATTATTTGGAGTTACTTCAATGCAACTTATGGGAACAGGGCCATTCGCATTACCAGATATGCACGCGCAGATGGGTCCGGAGGTGTGCTATGAAAGCATGCGGTTAGCAAGGCAGGCTATTGACTCAGTGAGAACAACAGCACCTACACCTTCATATATGTCTTTAAGACAAGGCCGAGGGGAAACCTTTTCTAGCTTTATAGATAAGGTGACAGACGCAATAAACAAAGCAAATGTACCAGACTGGATGAAGGGGGCTCTGCTACGTCAGTGCGCTCTAGAGAACTGTAACTCATCCACCAAAGCTATTCTAGTTACACTCCCTGTGGACGCTACTATTGAGATGATGCTGGAACGTATGAGTAGGGTACCGGTTGGCCTGGATGCCTTTCTAGTGGAGGCAATACAGGAATTAGGAGGGAAACTAATAGAAGCACAGACCCAGGCATTCGCAGCATTGGCCCCACTAAAACCTCCCAGGGAAGTGAAACAACAACCAATCAGGCATAGAGAGCTTAAGTGCTTTAAGTGTGGAAAGGGGGGGCACATAAAAAGGGAATGTAAGGCTAGGGTACAGTGCCAACACTGTGACTCCTCGACCCATGACACTTCGATTTGTCGCGTTCCGGGAGACATATCATCGAGTTTTGATCCCCTTTTGATCGCCGAAGTTGCCTGACTCGGAGCCGTCCCGGCTGATCAGCAGCGACTGACCGCGTGGTTCAAGGGGGATCTCGGGTGGTTCCTTCAAGCAGGGAACCCCCGGGCTACAGGAGCAGCCCGGCAGCTCTCGCGGGAGCCGCTGACGCAGGCGCTGACGCAGCGCGTGGGCGTTGCCTGGCAACGGCGGGAGATTTAAACCAGCACAAGGAGGACAGTGACGCATCGCTGCCCACCAGAGACGGATAGGAGGGGCTAGGGTCCTTGCACCTCGTGACTTCCTGTTTCAGTGCTGGTAAGTATTCTGCTTAGCCATGGTCGTGCCCCGGCGGAAGGCTGCAACCAGAAATACTGCAGAGGCTCAGGCAAGGGTCCCATGCTATCAGAAAAGGGAGGCAGCAACCAAGAAGACTGCGGAGACCCAGACTGAGGTCCTGCACATGCCCGATAGGAAGGCTGCTACCAAGAAGTCTGAGGATACTCAGACTGAGCCCCCAACCCGTGATGCTGGTGTGCAGGTCTCTGGCTGTACTGAGTGCCAGAGCCTGGCCCTTGCAGTGCTGGGTGAGGGAGGCAGTGATTGTGTACACTGTGAACAGGTTAACTACTTGCTCAGCCTCGTAGTTGACCTGAAGGAAGAGGTGGAGAGGCTGAGAAGCATTAGGGATTCTGAGAGGGAGATAGACTGCTGGCACCAAGCCCTATCAGCTCCTAGATCCAGGCAGCCGGATGAAGCTCTGCATGGAGAATGCCACCCCCTGCTGCCTTGCAAACAGGTAATGGAGGGGAACCTACATGTGGATGGCGTTCCTGCTACAGTGAACCCACTGTCCTCCCACCCTCCTGGGAACAAAGGCAAGGAATTGGAGGATGTAGGTCAGTGGCATAAGGCCCCTTCTCGATGATGCGGGCGTGCCCCCCCGGTGAGTCCCCAGCCCCCCCAGCTGCCCCTGCAAAACAGGTACAGTGCTCTGCAGGGACAACTGGATAATAATGGTGATGATGGATCTCATCGGTTGGTGCTTTCCAAGTCTAACCAGCCTTCTAAAATTAACACATCATCAAATAGGAAAACATGACGGGTCATTGTCATTGGTGACTCTCTGCTGAAGGGAACAGAAGGGCCAATATGTAGGCCAGACCCTCTGCATAGGGAGGTCTGCTGCCTCCCAGGTGCCCGAGTAAAGGATATAAAGAAGAAACTTCCTTCCCTTGTCCGGCCCACTGATTACTATCCTTTGTTGCTGTTTCAGGTTGGTAGTGATAAATTACACAGGACTTCCCTAAGGACTCTGAAAAAGGATTTCAGAGCCCTGGGGAGACAGGTGAAGGGTTCCGGAGCACAAGTTGTGTTCTCCTCTATCCCTCCAGCTATAGGGAATAATGAGGGACTTAATATAATAGGCCAGCGGATTAATAACTGGCTCCAAGCTTGGTGTGCTCGGCAGGCATTTGGCTTCTTTGACTTGGCCTCTGTCTGCAGGAGACTGGACCGGCTAGAAACTGATAGGAGTGGCTTCTCCCAGCGTTCAAAAAGGATCTTAGGCCGAGAGTTAGGCAGATTCATTCAGAGGGCTTTAAACTAGGTATGAAGGGGGATGGGTGTGTAACTGGGGTCACTAACACAAAGTCGGTGCGTAGCGACCCGCTGCTTGCAGGAGAGGGACGTGCTTGTACGAACACATGGTCTTGTGCCTTCGTGACAGAGGAGGATGACTCTATGAAGGGGGAAGGGGGTAAAGGCAGGTCTTCTGGGGATAAGCCTGATGAAGTGGTATTGGGATTAGGAGCGAGGCGAGGGGCTCGGCTGAGGTGTGCCTATACCAATGCACGCAGCATGGGCAACAAACAAGAAGAGTTGGAAGCCATTGTGAGGCAGGCAAACTATGACCTAGTTGCCATAACGGAAACATGGTGGGATTGCTCCCATGGCTGGAGTGCTGCAATGGATGGCTACAGACTCTTCAGGAAGGATAGGCAAGGAAGGAGGGGTGGCGGCGTGGCTCTCTATGTCAGGGAATGCTTTCATGCTGCAGAGCTTGCGACTGGGGATGATGTGGTTGAATCCCTATGGGTGAAGATCAGGGGAAGGGCTGATAAGGCAGACATCCTGGTGGGCGTCTGTTACAGACCGCCAAACCAGGATGAAGAGGCAGATGAGCTGTTCTATAAGCAGCTGGCAGGAGCTGCGCGGTCACCAGCCCTTGTCCTCATGGATGACTTTAATTTCCCTGACATATGCTGGGAGTATGGCATGGTGGAGAAGAAGCAGGCTAGGAGGTTCGTGGAATGCATAGAGGATAACTTCCTAATGCAGCTGGTGAGAGTGCCTACGAGAGGAGCTGCCCCGCTAGACCTGCTGTTCACAAACAGGGAAGGTCTGGTGGGAGATGTGGAGGTTGGGGGCTGTCTTGGACAGAGTGACCACGAAATAGTAGAGTTCTCGATTCTAGGTGGAGCCTGGAGGGAGAATAGCAAAACTGCCACCTTAGACTTCCGGAGGGCAGACTTTGATTTGTTCAGAAGACTAGTAGGGGCAGTCCCCTGGCGTTCAGTCTTAGCGAACAAAGGGGTCCAAGATGGCTGGTCGCTCTTGAAGAAGGAAGTCTTAAAGGCGCAGGAGCAGGCGGTCCCCCTGAGCCGCAAAATGAGCCGGTGGGGAAGAAGACCGGCGTGGGTGAACAGGGAGCTGTTCTTAAGGTTGCAGGAGAAAAAGAGAATCTATTGCCTGTGGAAGGAGGGAAGAGCAACTCAGAATGACTACAAAGAGGCTGTTAAGACGTATAGAAGGAAAATCAGAGAGGCAAAAGCCCAGCTTGAATCTAAGCTGGCCGCTGGGGTAAAAACAAACAAGAAACTCTTTTATAAATACATCAACTGTAAGAGGAGGGCAAAGGGGAATCTCCAGTCTTTACTGGACGAGGCTGGGAATGTGATCACAGAGGATAAGGAAAAGGCAGAGGTTCTGAATGACTTCTTTACGTCTGCCTTTAAAAGTCATCTCGGTTATTCTCAGGGCTCCCCACGCTCTGGCTTGGTAGTCTCGGCTGGGGAGCAGACTGAACCCCCTGTGATTCTTGAAGAAGGGGTCAGGGAATTACTACTCCAACTGGACTGCCACAAGTCCATGGGTCCGGATGAGATTCACCCGAGAGTGCTGAAGGAACTGGCGGAGGTGATCGCTGAGCCGCTTTCCGTTATCTTTCAGCGCTCCTTGTTAACGGGTGAGGTCCCAGAAGACTGGAGGCTTGCCAACGTGACTCCCATTTACAAGAAAGGTTGTAAGGAGCATCTGGGGAACTACAGGCCTGTTAGCCTGACCTCGGTGCCAGGGAAGGTAATGGAACAGATTGTCTTGAGGGAGATCACGCGGCAGGTGTGGGATGACCAGGAGATCGGACCTAGCCAGCATGGGTTCATGAAGGGCAGGTCCTGCTTGACCAATCTGATCTCCTTCTACGATCCTGTGACCCATCTGATGGATGAAGGAAAGGCGGTTGATGTGGTCTACTTAGAATTCAGCAAAGCCTTTGACACTGTCTCCCATGCTATTCTCCTGCAAAAGCTGGCAGCCCGTGGCTTGGATGGGTACACTCTCGGCTGGGTAAGGAGCTGGCTGGAAGGCCGGGCCCAGAGAGTGGTGGTAAATGGAGTCAAATCCAGTTGGAGACCAGTCATGAGTGGTGTTCCCCAGGGGTCGGTGCTAGGGCCTGTCCTCTTCAACATCTTTATTGATGACTTGGATGAGGGCATTGAGTGCGCTATTAGGGAAACTAATAGAAGCACAGACCCAGGCATTCGCAGCATTGGCCCCACTGGCACCCCCCAGGGAAGTGCAACAACAATCAGTCAGGCGTAAGGAGCTTAAGTGCTTTAAGTGTGGAAAGGGTGGACATGTAAGAAAGGGATGTAAGGCTAGGGTATGGTGCCAACACTGCAATTCCTCAACCCATGACACTTCGATTTGTCGCGTTCCGGGAGACATATCATCGAGTGCGAAGAGCCGCTGCACGACAACAACAGTCGCAGCTCCAGCTCGTCTGCCACCACATCATCGGGACCGCCCAGCAACTGCCGTTACGACCACAAGCAGCCACAAGCAGCCGCAACCTGACAACGCACCCAAGCTGCGACCGGCAACCAGAGGAAGGCTCGGCTCGGACATGACAACTTATGGGCGAGTCCCAGTGGCTTCGATCAATAGCCGGAATATCCAACGAGGACCTTGAGCTGCTCCGCCCATTGCTACGTGGCACCGATCCTGCCGCTCGCATCTCAGTGTCTTCGGAACAACAGGTTATTCAACGTATCAGACAACAAATCACAGAATGCGCCATCGACCAGCACGATCCAGCCCTCCCCACTGATCTTACTATTCTCTGTGGTGACTCGCAGGTCATCGGTGCGCTGACTCAGTGCAAAAAGAAAAAGGGGGAGGGGCTCAAGGTGCTGGAATGGTTGTTCACTTCTTTGCAGCCAAAAACTGGGTTTTTCTTTTGATGGAGAGCCTTGGGACAAAATTGGCACAAAACTCTGGGGGGCTTCTATTAATAGAGACAGAGGGGCTGCTAAACTTTTTGCCCGCCCTCCCACCCTTCGCCACTGCTCTGAACGCAGCCTTTGCCCAGATTTGATCTGCGGCTCCATTTTTCCCCCCCAGCCCGAGGCTGGGGGGAAGGGAAATTGCAACCCCCCCTCGCGCGCCCCCACCCTCCACCCCGCCCACATTGCTCGCCGTGCCGCTGCCGTCCTCCGCTGTGTCTACATCGTCTGAGCTAAGGAAGTCAATGAGAGACTATGGAATTCAATTTGTCTTTACATACAATCTTTTGGTTGCAGTTGATAACGGTTATGTTATGACCCCTCACGACTGGACAATCTTGTTACGGGGAATCTTGTTACGAACAATTCTGTCTCCCATGCAATACACTGTGTATCGAGATCAGGCTACACATATTCTGTTAAAAAAAAAAGAAAAAAAAAAAAAGGGGGGGGGGGGGGGGGGGAGAGAGGGTCTGGGCTCAGGCCCAAGCACAGATGGACAGGCAATGTCTTGAACAAGTTAAGGTTTTGGTGTTATGTGCTATCGGTCAGATACCTGATATTAATTCGTCTAATGCTTCATTTACATCAGTTAAGCAGGAGGCTGCCCAGCCCTACATGAAATTTCTTGACTGTTTACAAAATATGCTAGAAAGACAAATAGAAAATCAGGCCACCCGGAATGCTTTGCTTAAGTAATTAGCAATAGAAAATGCAAATGCGGACTGTCGAAAGGCTTTACAATCCTTAAAAAATGCAGATCCATCCATTACTGCCACGATTAAAGCCTGTCAAGATGTAGGTTCGGAAAGTCATAAAAATGGCCTTGCTAGCAGACATGCTTGCAGCCCGACACGATGCAGAGACAGATCAAAGAATGAGATATTACAATTGTGGGAAGCCTGGTCATATACAAAGGGACAGTAAACAGCCTAAGTGAGCAAATAAAAATGCTCGTGCTATTCCAACTCGACCCTGTCCCCACGCTATTGGCCTATCAATTAGCCTTTTCTTGATTTGCAAAGACAAAACCTGGAAAGGAATCCCTGGCAAAGGGATGACCCTGTATTATAGAACGATTACCTGTCTTTCGTCCCTCTAATCAGGATTTTTAAAATATGACCATGCATCACTTGAGACAAAGGCACGCTAAGAGAGCTAACCTTGATAGCTTATTCTGTTTTTCTTCAAACAGGTGTTTCCACTTGGGCTCTGTATCACGCACTGGCCACGCGGATGCAGTGTACAAATGGAGAATACCCTGAAAGCAGGAGAGAACCTGTGGTGGGTGAGAGAGGAAAAGTGCACTTTGAAGCAGGGGACGCCCTGCTGGCACTGCCTATCGCATCCACCACCACCACGTTCCTTCTTTCTCCTCTTCTGCAGTTGGTCTGCTGTTTCTCAAGGGTCAGTAAGTAATAATGCCCCTAGCGATACTCTAGCACATTTATCCTCTAATATTGGTTCTATCTGACATACAACTTCATAAATTTGCACAACCATTAATCATTTATTAGTGCAAAGGCATGGTTATGAGCACCCTAAAAGCACTCATTGCACAAATTTTAGTGATCATTTGAAATCAATATATCAGAATATACGAAAGTTGAAGACTTTTCTCTAACCGATTACAGATTAGCACAGAATGGAACCCTCAGGGATTTATTTACCTGTTTTTGTTTCGGAACTCTGTATCAGGGACCAAGCAATTAGCCTGGCTGAAGCAGCAAGCACAGAACATCAAGGTTGATGCTAACCCATTTGACTCATGGTTACGATCCTTATTTGGAAACTTGCCGGCATGGCTCTTAACGCTTGTCAAAGAAGGGCTGCGATGGATACTAATACCGGTTGTTTTCCTAATTCTATAGCGAATCACTGGTCGTATGATGAGGGGAATAGAACGAATAACAGAATACCTTGCTCGTACAAAAAGAAAAAGGGGGAATTGTTGCAGAATGGCCAAAAGACCACAGGCCTCTGGGAGCACTGTACGAGCAAGACAGAGCAGGCAACAGTGACTGCATGGCCGTGGGATAGTACGGCCTGCTGAAAAATACCAGCTGGCTGAGAAAAACAAGGTCAGCCTGGCCCTGCTCTGGTGAGACACAACTAAGGAGGAAACTGAGATACGGGTGGAATGAGGGGGAAGAGCAGACCCCTGAGAACGGTATCCTGATTGTAGCTATGGTGTGTTACCATGGAAGGTAAACAAAGGTGGTGGGTTTTACAACCAATCAATTAAAGCCAAGAGTAATAAAACCAATCAGCTTGAACCAAGTGTGACTTGTAGACTATAAAAGCAGTTTGACCACAAGCAATAAATGGAGTTTGATGCACTCATATTGGGTCCTTGTCATCTCTCCCCCACGCCGATCCATGAACAGCTCAGATTCCGGGAACCCAGCCTCAATCCACGGCACCCATGCTGCGCACATTGGTGTAGAGGCACTTCAGCTTAGCTATTGGCCTCGTTGCCTTCTCGGAGGCACCCTCCCTGATACCTCCAGGACAAGTCTGGGGTTTTCCCTTACTGCCTCCCAAGGTGACAGCGTTCCCACACGCTTCTGTCACCCAGTATACCCCCTTCCCCCATCATATCTAGTTTATAGCCCTGCTAACCAGCGCAGCCAGCTTGCTCCCAAGAGTATCTGTGGCCCTTCTAGTCAGTCAGCTCCTGTATGCCATCAGTGTTCCCCCTTTCTCAAAGCTGTGTCCCAAACCATAGTACCCATCTATCTGTCAGGTCTGTAACAGGGCAGGGTTTCAACCGCTTTTCCAGGGATATCTCCCTGGCACCCTTTCCTCCAGCACACCAGCGAGTCACTCCACCAGTCAATCTCCCACTCACACTCTCTGATGGTCCTTAGTCTCTCCTCCTCCTTGAGCTCCACCACCAAGCTGAGCAGCTCATCCACCTGCTCACACCTCACACAGGTGGAATCCTTACTACCCTCCCCCAGCAACAGCAGGCTCAGGCACTCCCTACAGCCAGAGACCTGAACATCCACATTTCCAGGCAGGCCCTCAGTCGCCCCAGTTTTCTTGGAGCAAATCTGCTGTCTGGTGGAGACCATGATCTCTCACAGAGCCTGTGGTCTTGGAGACTGCCAAGAGGAGAGCTGGTCTCCTGAGCAGAGGAACAACACTTACACACCCTGCCACTTGACCCACCTCCCACACCCATGGCTGCAGCACCATATGGGTATGCTCACTCACTGAACCTTCCCCATTCTCAGTAGGCAGCAACAACAGTTACTCACCTGATGTGCTCTGTAAGCAGAAGCTAGCCTCCTGGAGGCTATTTGAAGTTTATCACCAGGTGCCAAGGTCAAGGGCGGGTGATGACACATTCCTAGGGGTATAAACTGTGCTGTGAATGTGCCAGCTGCACCTCTGCTCACTTAGCAGCCTGTCTGCAAGCTGCCAGCCCTGCAGCACAAGCACAGCACTGTTGCTGGCTTCAAAAATGCCTTAAAAAGAGTTTTTTTGTTGGCCTTTTTTACTCCAGATCCTTTGCCCAGTGCAGTCTACCTGTCCTGAATCTAGTCTCTGCAGCAAAAATGGGGGTGATGGGTTGACAGTTGGATTTGATGGCCTTAGTGGACTTTTCCAACTTTGATGATTCTGTCTTTCTATGAAAATGAAGCCATAACACTGTTGCCCCCTCTCTCCTGACAGCTGCAGAGCACCAGCCAGCTGCTGGAGGAGCAGCTGCCTGAGATGATGACAGAGCTGCTGGCCACAGCCTGTGACAAGATGCTGTGCCCCTCCGAGTCCGTGCTGACACGGTCTCTCCTGCTGGAGGTCATTGAGCTGCATGCCAACAACTGGAACCCACTGACGTCCACCATCACACAATACTACAACAAGACAATGCAAAAACTGATGGCTTGAGGGGCAAGGCAGGGTGGAATGAGAAGGGGCAAGGAGAAGACATGCACTTTAGTGGGATTCTGGTTGATGTACCCAAGCAGACAAACCCCAGCATGCTCAAGAATTACATTTGCGGGGTAGGGAGAAAGAAGCATGTTTCTTTCAGCCTCATCGCCAAGTGCCACCCCTCCTCCCTGCTGTGTTTTTGTTGTAAGGTTTCTTTTCTGAAATCAGCATGTCCCAATGGATTATTGTTTGGCTTTAGAAAGAAAATGGCGAGTCGGAGGAGCGAGTGCAATGGGGCTGGGATCATTTTCACGCTGTCCTCCCACCCTGTCCTGGCCAACAGGCAGCAGACAACGCACAGCAGATGTCCAAGGAGGACAAATTGTGACACACACTGTATAGATGCTCATTGCTGATGGCTTTTGTCCAGTGGAGCTCTTGTTATTTTATTTTTTCCCCTCCTCTTCTCTTCAACTTTCTGTCCCCACCTCCACTCCATCTCCTCCGTATGCTGATGGGTGCATAGGATGGCTTTCTGATTTGCACTGGGTTTTATTTTTTTCTTGTATTTTATTCAATTTTATTTTATTATCAATTGCAATTAATGTGGAAATGGGGCAGTGATGCTTCCCCTCCGGCTCGCAAATGGTTTTATGAAGATGCTGAAGCAAGACTAGGATTTTACAAGAGCCCAAAAGCCACTGTGGAAGCAACATACCCACAGTCTTCTTGTCAGAAACCTCACAGATTTACCCAAAAATGCATGCCTTGAGATGGGAGCTCCGCAAAATGCAGGATGCAGCTATGCTGTGGTATCCCCCATGCACTCAACAATAGTCCTTTTTTTTTTTTTTTTTTTTGTAATTTTACTGTTTTTTTCTTTCCATTGAAAGACTGCTTTACTGTAATTACTGTCATCGTTGTAATTATACATTTAAAAGTAGGCCTGTTATAGTCAGGCCTATTCATGCACAGCGCAAGGGAGAATCAAAGACTTGGTAATCATGGGAAAGGAGCAGAGAGAAGGCAAGAAGTATACGGCAAAAAAAGGGGAGGGAAGAAGAGGAAAACAATGAAAAGCCAAAAAAACAGCTTTCATGCTGCTTTCTCACTGGCTGCATTTCCTATCCAGTTTGCAGGCTGGGGTTCGGTGGGCTAGGAGGTTCCTTCCAACCCAAACATTCCATGGTTCTGTGGTTCGATGGGGAGTTGGAACGGCAGAGACATTCAACATAAATGTGATGAGGAGGTGAGAGTCCTGGTTGGGTGGTTCAGCATGATGGGAACTGTATATTTGGTTGTCAGTTCATTTGGTTGCCTATTGGTGTGTCTCCAAATCTGCACCTGGAACATGAGAGGAACTGGGAAGAAGAGTTTCAGTGGTCCTAAATGCTGAGGAAGCAGAGAGGTGATTGCCTGTATGGAAGAACCAAAGCTGGGATCTGAGCTGGCAGCCTCCCTGCACACCACACCACACCACACCATCTCTTGGAGCCTCCTCTACAATTGGAGAAAAGAAAGGAAGGCAGGAAGGATCCCCCGCGCCGATCCACGAACAGCTCAGATTCCGGGAACCCAGCCTCAATCCGCGGCAACTAGTCACCCTTCTGTCATCTCCAAGGACCCTCCTTCCTCGGTCCTACCGCTGAGGGCTCCTGCAGCTGCACTTTGCGCCCCAGGGTTGATCAGTCCCTCCGCGCCTTCCGCCGCCTTACCGCGGCAGGGACCTGCGTCCATCTCGCAGCCGGCTGTCTCCAAAACACGATCCAGAGCGGACCACGCGCCTCACACGGGGCACCACTTGTTGCCTCTGTTCAGGCAACCCATGCATTGGCCCGCCCGGTGTGCAGTGGCTCGACAGCCCTCGGACCCAGCGCCCGACCCTACCGGTCCCACGCCCCGTCCCGGACCATTCACACGCTGTTTAATACATCGATACGATGAGCGGCAAATGGCATCAATTGCAAGCAACACACTCTTCTTATACCCTTTCTGATATCCTAAAGTTACTTTCCTGCCCAATAGGTGTGTGGCATGAACTGCCCTTTCCTTATTTAGCCTTACTTGCTCTTCTTTCTTATCTTAAGGAATGCGTTGCCATGGTTTTCCAAGGTTGAGAGGCCCCTGCAGACCTTATCACTGTGTATGGCTTTCTCAACCATCCTAGGAATTTAGTTAACAGCTTACTACATCTCCCCCTCCCTATGCTTAAGCGAGCCTACTACTACTCGAGAGGACCCTAACCGCATATACCCGAAATCCCCGCGTTGCGCCTAAACATTCTATTGTCCTCTCGGTTAAGCCTTGCCCCGTTACAGCACTTATATCGCATATTGCCTAAAATCTTATCTAAAGGAAAGGATTATATATTCTACTTTCAATTCTAGATACACGTTTCAGCATTCGCTAAACTCTAACATACAGCATAATCACCAGCAATAAGCACATCACTATTAGGACTACCACGATTAAAACTGGATGTAGCGCAGCATTAAGAATCCCTGTCTCAGTTGGAGACCTTCCAAGAAGTGACTCCCACCAGTGGTGTCTTCCATCCTTCTTCACTCGCTCCAGGACGCGATGTATCTCTGTTGTATCATGGTGAACAGTGACTCACGTTTTCTGTCCATTGTCCCGAATGCATCTCAGCAGCTGGCGTAGATCATCATGTTGTAGCAATTTCTTCACCCAGAAGAAGGTTCATCCCGATGGGAACAGGTGACAAATTCTGAATTAACACATAGTTAGACTGCAACAGCTGATACGAAGTAACTGGAACTGAATAATTGAAATTATAACCTACAATGCTAGTAAAGTTACACACACAAACGTTTAAGCGAGTACTAATATTTACAGTAATATGGGCAATAAGCAAAGAATCACAGAAAGTCCTTACACATGCACATCCTTTCCCAATATATATATAGATAAGCATCGTCTCACGTACCGCATCAGGGTGGATCTCAAAGTGACAGATGTTCTGCTCAGTGTCCAAGCACACATCTTGAGTTCCAAGAGTATTATCTTCGCATATAAACCCTCGCTGTTCTCTTACAGCACAAGAACTAATATCAACAGTTTGCCATTTTGCCCATTCTTACGAGCCCACCTACGATGTTCCATCGGACAAAGCACCGCTCCATATGCCGGTGCAACCATGACAACCAACCTGCAAAGGATGTATTTAAAAATGATGCGGAAGCTGGCTTAATCGCTGAGATATTAGTCTACATTGATAACTTCACACGTTTAAGAAACCATATTGGGTTGAACATCACCTGCTGTTGACCTGTATTCTTAATGGCATACGTCCCAATTTTGTAAATCTCTGGAGATAAGACCCTTTTTATTTTCTCTGTAAAAGTGGAGCTTTCAGAAGGAATTGATGTAAGTGGAGTAGCTGTTGTGTAGGGAGGGTGCTCTCCCCAAGAGTAGGAGACACAAATAATAACAAGGATGTCAGCATTTGAATAGCGCATGACCTTCTCGAAGTAATCAGTGGGTCCTCAGGACCTGGTTTTCCTGGGAGCCACCGCCACAAAGCAAAACCCTACTTATTGTCAGAATTTGCGAAACAATTTACACCTTGTTACTATCTCAACCCGGGTCATGATTGTCGTCATCATCTTTCTTGCGAAGGTCCTGTTTTACTTTCCTTGATGGAACCCACAGGATTTTCATTTGTGCCTGGGCCTGAAGTGTTGCCCAGACCATCTCCCTCCCTTCAATGAGTGTAAAGTCAGTCAAATTATTCATCAGCAAATGCTTTTGGAGTGCTCACAACCGTAATTAATGGTTGTACAACTTTACAAAGTTGCATGTCAGATAGAATTGTCATTAGTGGGTAAATGTGCCAAAAATGCGTTTGCGGTGGATGCGATAGGGAGTGCCAGCAGGGCGTCCCCTGCTTCAAAGTACACTTTACCTTTCTCACCCATCACAGATTTTCTCCTGCTTTTATTTCTCTCAGAGTCTGCAGGATATTTTCCATTTGTACACCGCATCCGCGTGGCCAGTGCGTGATACAGAGCCCAAGTGGAACACCTGCTCAAAAACAAATAAGCTATTAAGATCAACTCTCTTAGTGTGAGCCTTTGTCTCAAGTGATACATGGTCATATTTGAAAAATCCTGATTAGTGGGCTGAAGGAGTAATCATTCTGTGATACAGGGTCATCCCCTTCGCTTGGGATTTCTTCTCAGGTTTCGTCTTTTCAAATTAAGAAAAACTAATTGATAGGCTAATAGCATCACAACCGAACATTACTAATACATCAAAAGGTATTCCCGTAGATTCCAGCACTGGTAACATCAAATCCTGTTTAATTCACATTCGATCTATTACTAAAATAGAAGAAGCACACAACAACCTAGACAATTTAAGTTACGCCTGAACTGCACACAAGAGTCGCAGCCAGAATGAGATCCTGGGTATTGTGTGATTTTTGTTTGAGACTATCCATAATGACCGAATTATGGGCTGCCCTTGGCAAATCTGAGCCTTCCACCGCCTGAATCAATCGATTGGCAAAGTCCAAGAACGACTCAGATGGACCCTGGGCTATCTCTGACCGGGGTGACGGGGGTTCAGCTGTCCTTGAGAACCTTCCAAAGGCTGTCAGGGCTGCATTTGTGGTGGCCAACATCTCCCCAGGGCGAAGATGTCGTAGCTGCCCTTCAGGGGACCCCACCATCTCCTCCGCATGTCCCATTAACCGTATTAAATTAGTCACTTCTCCATGTCTACTGTTAGCCAGGTGTCGTGGGTCACGTGCCGCTGCAGCGACTACGGCCCTAAGCTGTGTCGACCACTCCTCTTTTCCATAACGTATATTGTACCTGCTCAAGTATCACACGCATGAGGCCCTCTATATCATATGGGAGCAAGGGCCCCGGTGCCATGAGCGCCTCTAATGCGGAGAGAGTGATGGGCGATCGTAAGCCCTTCTTCCCAATTGTCTCAGCGAGGCGGGTTACCGCCTTTGGATCCAAGGGAACCCAAACGGGTCCCTCTCCCCGGATTTCCACCGGGAATACCTCAGCTCAGCCCAAAAGGTTTGCCTCCCTCAGCTCTTCCCTTATCTGAGCCCAGTCAGTACGTGAGGGTAACTCCCCGCCTGGCTGACACCGCCCATTGCTCAGCTGGGCTAGATACAACGGGGGCGTGACCATTTCGGGGGGTGCGGCCACGTTGGCTGGCGAGGGCGGTGACACAGCCACCAACTGCATGGCCCCTCCCCCGTCACCTCCCCCTGCATACTCCTCCCCGCGGTGGAGGTCATGCGAGGAAGGATACAAACGAAGATATGGAGGCGGAACCTTCAGCGAGGATGGCAACTCCCTCTCTTTCTTTTCTGGTGCTGTGATTTCTGTCACGGTCAGTGAGTCCAACGCCGTCTTGTCTCGTGGCGCGTCCCTAAAAGGGATAGAGCCTCCCACCCGCGGTAGCTCCCCATCGCCCGAGCCCAGACCAAGTAACTCCCTGGCCAGGCTTTCGGCAGTTTTCTTTTCCCTTGCTGCCTTCAGGGACCCCAGAATTAAACCCCAACTCTTCAGCTCCGCTGCTTTCTGCGATGACATGGCTCTCTGCGAGAGCGCCGCTCTTAACGAATCCCACCTCCTGGGATCATACACCTCATAGGGGGAGCTTAAAAGCCCCTCTTTCTCTAGGAGAGTAAGAACCGCGGCCACTTCCTTCTTAGAAGGAGCAGTCTTCCCGCAATAAACCTTACAGGCTTGAAGTAATACCTTAATGACGGAATCCATTGCGGTCGCCGGGAATCGTTCCCCCCCTCCTTCCTCGGTCCTACCGCTGAGGGCTCCTGCAGCTGCACTTTGCGCCCCAGGGTTGATCAGTCCCTCCGCGCCTTCCGCCGCCTTACCGCGGCAGGGACCTGCGTCCATCTCGCAGCCGGCTGTCTCCAAAACACGATCCGGAGCAGACCACGCGCCTCACACGGGGCACCACTTGTTGCCTCTGTTCAGGCAACCCATGCATCGGCCCACCCGGTGTGCAGTGGCTCGACAGCCCTTGGACCAAGCGCCCAACCCTACCAGTCCCGCGCCCCGTCCCAGACCATTTGCACGCTGTTTAATACATCGATACGATGAGCGGCAAATGGCATCAATTGCAAGCAACACACTCTTCTTATACCCTTTCTGATATCCTAAAGTTACTTTCCTGCCCAATAGGTGTGTGGCATGAACTGCCCTTTCCTTATTTAGCCTTACTTGCTCTTCTTTCTTATCTTAAGGAATGCGTTGCCATGGTTTTCTAAGGTTGAGAGGCCCCTGCAGACCTTATCACTGTGGATGGCTATCTCAACCATCCTAGGAATTTAGTTAACAGCTTACTACAGGCATCGAGTGGGTTTATCATATTCCCTATCATGCACCAGCCTCTGGTAAGATTGAACGCTACAACGGGTTGTTAAAAACCATGTTGAAAGCAATGGGAGGCGGAACACTGAAGCACTGGGAGAAGCATTTGGCAGAAGCCACCTGGCTGGTCAACACTAGAGGATCGGTCAGTCAACATGGTCCTACACAGTCCAGGTCTCTACATACTGTAGAGTGAGATAAAGTCCCTGTGGTATATGTAAAAAGCATGTTGGGAAAAGCAGTCTGGGTTCTTCCAGCTTCCGGATAGGGCAAACCTCTCCGTGGAACTGTTTTTGCCCAGGGACCTGGGTCCACCTGGTGGGTGATGGAGAAAAATGGGGACATCCAGTGTGTACCACAAGGGAATTTGATGCTGGGGGAGTGCCCTTAGTAATTCTATGTGTGTCTAATGTTTGTTAATTATGGTTTGCTCATATATATTAAGCATGATGTGATGATGTGGAATAAGGGGTGGAATGTCATGGTTTTATGGCCATCAGTATTCCACATCATAACATCATGTAGTGCACTGGGAATTAAAGTGTTAATGTCCCAGTTCCACATACTAAAGAGAAGAAACTACGTTCCCCAGAAGGCTGTTCGCTGTGCTGATATCATTCTTGCACAGGGGGGAACGCATATAAGGCGCTGCTGGGTCATCTGACTTCTTTTCGCTTGCTTCGCCTCTCCTCGCTGCTGCCCAACTGTGCGTGCTGCTTCAGCATTACTGTAAGGCCTACAGCTTTTTTTTTTTTTCCAGATACTCTCTCTCATTATATTTAGTAAACTAGTTTGTTCCTCCTCAGATCGTTACTAAAGAGAAGAAATTACGTTCCCCAGAAGACTGTTCGCTGTGCTGATATTATTCCTACACAGGGGGGAATGCATATAAGGTGTTGCTGGGTCGTCTGACGCTCTTTAGATTTCCTTCGGCTTTTCTCTTCGTCGCTCTTCTCCTTTGTCTCTCCTCACTGCTGCCCGTCCTGACTGCACGTACTACTTCCGTATTACTGTAAGGCCTACAACTTTCAGATACTCTCTCATTATATTTAGTAAATTAGTTTGTTTCTCCTCAGATCGTTGCCGCTGTTTTGTTTATTTTTTTAATTATTTTGGGGTCCCGTTTCCCTTTTCTGGAGGCGTGGATTTTGCAAAATCCCTCCGCCCCACTAGTCATGGAACCTGGCCGAACCAGCCTGTAAACCATTGATGATGTCTACAGCCGGTCACATAATACCTGGCTGTGGTTGCAAAAGGCTTCTCACTTCTGTTGCTGGTGCTGGATTGAGAGCTATGCAGACTGGTGGGAGACAGAGGGCTTCCATCTCTGCAAAGCTCCCATTCCCAAATGTCTGTGCCCCACTCAGTAATGGGTAAGAAATGGTTCTGTGAATGACCCAAAATACCCGGAGAGTCTATTCTTGGAAGTTCTGTGTGTGGCTGGGATTTCGTGGGTTCACCAGGAATTATTGCTTATCAAATCTAAGGAATTCCACTGACAGCAGGTTGGTGCGCAACTGTGAATATCCATCAGCAAAATAAAGTAGCAAGCACATACTAGTCTTATTTCTCTCCACCCACCAAGATGGGCTCTGCAGAAGAGCTGTAGATTTTGTATCATCCAGTCCAACTTCCCTGCTTAAGCATCATCCCCTAGGTCACATCATTTGGGGTTGTGTGGATGGGGCCCTGGGCAATCTGGTCTGGTGGGGGGCAACCAGCCAAAGGCATAGGGTTGGAACTGGATGGATTGTAACGTCCCTTCCAACCCAACCATTCTACAGTTCTATGAGTATCCCTGGAATTCTTTCCTCCTCTGCTCCCAAGGGAACATGCTCATGGTGCTCAGAACATCCCTACACTCCTGTTGTCCAGGAGAGGACAAGGAGGCCCCCAAATTGCATCTGGGCTTCATCACATAGAACCAGTTTGCTCCTTCCAAGTGTTGATGGACCCACCTGGATTTGTTGCAGACCACTGGGAGCAAGTCAAGCTCCCCAGTACATTAATACACATCCCCACAATAATTTGGGTTCATTATCCACTTTCTTCTGAGATAACTATGCCGCTGAAGTGCTGATGCAGTGCTCTCAGGGTGCCCACACTGCGAACAGGATGGAGAATCTGCCCATGCACGTTGGGTCATGCTCTGCAGCTCTTCTCATCAGGAGATGCATACATTACCTTCTACAACTGCAATGACACTTTTCCTGTAAGGTATCACACTCATCACTGCATATGACAAAGCCTGCAGAATGGCATAAGCAGCACTGGCCACAAACTACCTCTTAGCATACAGTGCTTTGGGATGCTTCAGTGATGACTCTGGTGTGAAAGCAAAGAGGACTTTCTGACCTCCTGGAATGATCACCCAGAGCCATGGGGTTGGTTGGGTCTTCTTTGGGAACAGCACTGAGCAGGGGTTGGTCTGTCTGGGTGGCACGGGGTACAGAAAACAGCCAGGACCAGGGAAAAAGTTGTCATGAAGTTATCTAGATCAATCTATGTCCGTGACGGGGGGGGGCAGTAGGCCTGTGGGCCCCTCGGCCCCCGACAAATGGGAAGGAAAAAAGGGAAAGGGGTAGGGAGATGGGAGCTGGGCTCAAGGAAACAAACGGAGCAGTGGCAACGATCTGAGGAGTAAAACTTTTTTTACTAACTATGATATCGGAATGCAAGATAACACACTATAATACAATCTAATTGAAATTGAGGCTAATAAATCAAGTGAAATAAGAGAGAGAGTTTTCTGAAGACCGAGACGCCTACTTTGAAATTGAAGGTGCGCGGCTTGGAAGCCTAACCACATCCACTGCCAGGCAGTGAGAGAGAGTGAGCGAGCGTCGCTTCCGTGACGTATTTTCCCCTTTGACTGTGAAGTCCTCTGGGACATGTAGTTCTTCTCTGTGCTCCACATGATGTCATGATGTAGAATACCAATAGCAAAAATTACAAAACCATGACATTCCACCCCTTATTCTACAACACTACATCATGCTTAATATACATATATATATATAGGAATACACAATAATTAAAATGCATTACACACACAGGTCTACATACATATAAATACGTAGAATTACTCACTGCACTCCCCCAACATCAAATTCCCTTGTGGTACGCATTGAACATCCATATCTTTCTGCATCACCCACCAAGTGCACCCAGGTCTCTGGGCAAAAACAGTTCCACGGAGAGGTTTGCCCTTTCCAGAACCTGGAAGGACACAAACTGCTTTTCCCAACATGTTCTTTAGATGTACTACAGGGACCTTATCTCCCTCTACAGTATGTAGGGAGCTGGATTGGGTAGGATCATCTCGTTTGACAGATCCTCTAGTGTTGACCAGCCATATGTTTCAAGCCACCCAGTGGTTGCCTCCACTATGGTAAGCATGTGACACTTACCATTGCGAGATCGTGGCAAGGTGATATAATCAACTTGCCACGCCTCCCCATATTTATACTTTTGCTATTGCCCTTCCCCCCAGAGAGGTTTCATCCTCTTGGATGGTTTAATTATGGCACATGTCTCACAGTCATGAATAACCTGTGCAATAGTATCCATAGTTAAGTCCACCCCTCGGTCTCTAGCACACTTATATGTTGCATCTCTGCCTTGATGGCCCGAGGTCTCATGGGCCCAGAGGGCTAGAAATAGCTCTCTCTTGTTCTGCCAGTCCAGGACTATTTGAGCAACCTCAATTCTGGCAGCTTGGTCTATCTGATGGTCGTTTTGTTGTTATTTAGTAGCCCTACTCTTGGCTACATGGGCATCTATGTGACACACCTTTATAACCATATCTTTTGCTCGGGCAGCAATGTCTTTCCACAGTTCAGCAGCCCAAATAGGTTTACCTTTGTACTGCCAGTTGTTTTGCTCCCACTGCTGTAACCACCCCCATAATGCATTTGCCACCATCCATGAGTCAGTATAAAGATAAAGCATTGGCCACCTCTCCTGTTCAGCAACATCTAAGGCCAGCTGGACAGCCTTTACCTCTTCAAATTGGCTTGATTCTCCTTTTCCTTCAGTGGCCTCTGCAACCTGTCGTGTGGGGCTCCACACAGCAGCTTTCCATCTGCGATGCTTCCCCACAATACGACATAATCCATCAGTGAGCAGGGCATATTTCTTTTCGTTTTCTGCTAGTTCATTGTATGGTGGGGCCTCTTTAGCACGACACCTCTTCTCCTGGCGATGTTCCAAACTTTTCACCTTCAAGCCAGTCCATGATCACCTCTAAAATTCCTGGAAGACTGAGGTTCCCCTTCCAAGCTCGTTGTGTAATCAGCACAATCCACTTGCTCCAGGTGGCATCAGTAGCATGATGGGTGGAGGGAAACTTTCCTTAAACATCCAGTTCAGCAATGGCAGTCGAGGTGCCAGAAGGAGCTATGTTTCAGTATGTTTCGCAGGCAACTGCTGCGTCTGATGCACGGACTCAGATGTGAACGATCCAAATCATTTATTACAAGTTCTCACATCACTTATATACCTTCACAAGTTTTCTTTTCCTAGCTTTCCCATTCGCCCCTACAGGTCAACAGAACATTCCACAAACACTTCTTCAACCGTTCACACAGGAGTTTATCCAATCAGAGCCGCAATCTGTTCTTTCTTCTTTTAGAGGTGTCCTTGGTTCTCATGCTGTTTATCTTGCTCCACAGCTGCTGCTCCATATAGTCCTTCTTGTATTCCCACAGGCAACCCCCATCCCAACCTACCTCGGTTCCCCAGTTCCCTCTGTTTAACTGGTTTGAAGCCCTGAAACTGGAGGGAGAGGTGAGTGACAATGACGTGGGAGCACTACCTCCAAGCTTGCGCAAGGTGAGGCGGTCGGCTCCACGCTTGAAGACTGCCTCCTCCAGAAAAGAAAGGAGGGTGATATTTGTAGATGACTCTCTTCTGAGAGGAACAGAGGGCCCAATATGTCGGCCTGACCCTACCCGTAGGGAGGTGTGCTGCCTTCCTGTGGCCCGGGTCAGGGATATTTCTAGAAAACTCCCCAGCCTGATCCGGCCCTCTGATTAATATCCTTTATTGATAGTTCAGGCTGGCAGTGATGGGATCGCTGGCAGGAGCCTGAGGACTATAAAAAATGATTTTAGGAGAATGGGGAAGTTAGTTGACGGAGCAGGCATACAAGTAGTGTTTGCTAGTATTCCTTTGGTGGCGGGGAAGAACACTGAGATGACCAGGAAAAGCCATCTTATAAACGCATGGCTGAGAGGCTGGTGCAAACGCAAGAATTTCGGATTCTTTGATCATGGAGCGGTCTACTCGGCACCTGGCCTGAGGTCTGCTGATGGGAATTGCCTGTCTCCAACAGATACTCGCCCAGGAGCTGGCAGGACTTGTAGAGAGGGCTTTAAACTAGATATGAAGGGGGAAGGGGATAAAGCCAGGCCTGCTGGAGATCAGCCTGCGGAAGCGGTATTGGGATTAGGAATGAGGCAAGGGGCTCAGCTGAGGTGCATCTACACCAATGCACGCAGCATGAGCAACAAACAAGAAGAGTTGGAAGCCATTGTGCGACAGGCAAACTATGATCTAGTTGCCATAACAGAAACGTGGTGGGATTGCTCCCATGACTGGAGTGCTGCAATGGATGGCTACAGACTCTTCAGGAAGGATAGGCAAGGAAGGAGGGGTGACGGTGTGGCCCTCTATGTCAGGGAATGCTTTCATGTTACTTAGATTGTGACTGGGGACAATAAGGTTGAATCCCTACGGGTAAAGATCAGAGGAAGGGCTGACAAGGCAGATATCCTGGTGGGCGTCTGTTACAGACCGCCAAACCAGGATGAAAAGACGGACGAGATGTTCTATAAGCAGCTGGCACGAGCTGCACGGTCGCCAGCCCTTGTCCTCATGGGTGACTTCAACTTCCCTGACATATGCTGGGAGTATGGCACGGCGCAGAAGAAACAGTCTAGGAGGTTTCTGGAATACATAGAGGATTACTTCCTGATGCAGCTGGTGAGAGTGCCTACGAGAGGAGCTGCCCCGCTAGACCTGCTGTTCACAAACAGGGAGGGTCTGGTGGAAGATGTGGAGGTCGAGGGCTGTCTTGGACAGAGTGACCACGAAATGGTAGAATTCTCGATTCTTGGTGGAGCCTGGAGGGGGAATAGCAAAACTGCTACCTTAGACTTCCTGAGGGCGGACTTTGAATTGTTCAAAAGACTAGTAGGGTGAGTCCCCTGACATTCAGTCTTAGAGAGTAAAGGGGTCCAAGATAGCTGGTCGCTCTTCAAGAAGGAAGTCTTAAGGGCGCAGGAGCAGGCGGTCCCTCTGAGCTGCAAAATGTGCTGGCGGGGAAGAAGACCAGCGTGGGTGAATAGGGAACTATTCTTGAGGCTCCAGGAGAAAAAGAGAATCTACCGCCTGTGGAAGGAGGGACGGGCAACTCAAAATGAATACAAAGAAGTCGTTAAGGTGTGTAGAGGGAAAATCAGAAAGGCAAAAGCCCAGCTTGAATTTAACCTGGCCACCGGGGTAAAAAGGAACAAGAAACTCTTTTATAAATACATCAACAGTAAGAGGAGGACAAAGGAGAATCTCCACTCTTTACTGGATGAGGCTGGGAATGTGACCACTGAGGATAAGGAAAGGCAGAGGTTCTGAATGCCTTCTTTACGTCTGCCTTTAAAAGTCAGACCAGTTATCCTCAGGGTACCCCACACTCTGACCTGGCAGTCTCGGCTGGGGGGCAGACTAAACCCCCTGTGATTCTGGAAGAAACGGTCAGGGACCTACTACTCCAACTGGACTGCCACAAGTCCATGGGGCCGGATGAGATTCACCCAAGAATGCTGAGGGAACTGGCGGAGGTGATAGCCGAGCCGCTTTCCATAATCTATCAGCGCTCCTTGTTGACTGGTGAGGTCCCACAAGAATGGAGGCTTGCCAATGTGACTCCCATTTACAAGAAAGGTTCTAAGGAGGATCTGGGGAACTACAGGCCTGTTAGCCTGACCTCACTTGCCAGGGAAGGTTATGGAGCAGATTGTCTTGAGGGAGATCACACGGCATGTGCGGGATGACCAGGGGATCAGGCCTAGCCACGAAGGGCAGGTCCTGTTTGACCAACCTGATCTCCTTCTATGATCTAGTGACCCATCTGGTGGATGAGGGAAAGGCTGTTGATGTGGTCTACCTAGAATTCAGCAAAGCCTTTGACACTGTCTCCCACAGAATTCTCCTGCAGAAGCTGTCAGCCCGTGGCTTGGACGGGTACACTCTTGGCTGGGTAAGGAGCTGGATGGAGGGCCGGACTCAGAGAGTGGTGGTGAATGAAGTTAAATCCAGCTGGCAACCGGTCACAAGTGGTGTTCCCCAGGGGTCGGTGCTGGGGCCTGTCTTCTTCAATATCTTTATTGATGACCTAGATGAGGGCATTGAGTGCACCCTCAGTAAGTTTGCAGATGACAACAAATTGGCTGGGAGTGTGGATCTGCCTGGGGGTAGCGAGGCCCTACAGAGGGATCTGGATAGGCTGGTGAGCTGGGCCGAAGCCAACGGGATGAGGTTCAACAAGACCAAATGCCGGGTCCTGCACTTCGGCTACAACAACCCCAGGCAGGCTTGGGGCGGAGTGGCTGGAAGACTGTGTAGAGGAGATGGACCTGGGGGTATTGATTGATGCTCGGCTGAACATGAGCCGACAGTGTGCCCAGGTGGCCAAGAAGGCCAACGGCATCCTGGCTTGTATCAGAAACAGTGTTACCAGCAGGAGCAGAGAGGTGATTGTCCCCCTGTACTCAGCACTGGTGAGGCCACACCTTGAGTACTGTGCCCAGTTTTGGGCCCCTCACTGCAAGAGGACCTGGAACGTGTTCAAAGAAGGGCAACAAAGCTGGTGAGGGGTCTGGAGCACAGGCCATATGAGGAGAGGCTGAAGGAGCTGGGAATGTTCAGCCTGGAGAAGAGAAGGCTCAGGGGTGACCTTATTGCTCTCTATAACTTCCTGAAGGGAGGTTGTGGTGAGCTGGGGGTCGGCCTCTTCTCTCGTGTCATTACTGATAGGACTAGAGGCAATGGTTTCAAGCTGCGGCAGGGGAGATTCAGGCTGGACAGTAGGAAATATTACTTCTCAGAAAGGGTGGTCAGGCACTGGAATGGGCTGCCCAGGGAGGTGGTGGAGTCACCGACCCTGGGGGTGTTCAAGGAACAATTGGATGTTGCGTTGAGGTACATGGTTTAGTGGGAGCTATTGGTGATAGGTGAATGGTTGGACTGGATGATCTTGTAGGTCTTTTCCAACCTTGGTGGTTCTATGATTCTATGATTCAGTACCGACTACTTTGGAACAAGCCAGAATCCCCTCATATGCGGCTAAGATCTCCTTCTCAGTTGGAGTGTAGCACTCTTCAGACCCCTTGTATGCTCGACTCCAGAATCCCAGGGGTCATCCTGGAGTCTCTCCTGAGGCTCTGTGCCACAAACTCCAGGTGGGACCTTTCTCTCCAGCAGCAGTGTAGAGGATGTTCTTTATGTCCTGCCCTGTCTGTACTGGCTCCAGGGCCATGGCAAGGGCTGTCTCCTGTTTAAACTGTTCAAAAGCCTGTTACTGCTCAGGACTCCATGTAGAATCATTCTTCTTCCACGTCACCTGATAAAGCGGGCTTACAATGAGGCTGTAGTTTGGAACGTTCGTTATACAAAAGCCCACTATGCCAAGAAAAGATTGTGTCTCTTTCTTATTAGTGGGCGGAGACATAGCAGTGATTTTGTCGATCACATCTGCTGGGATATGACGACATCCATCCTGCCACTTTATACCTAGGAACTGAATCTCCCAGGCAGGGCCTTTTACTTTGCTTCGCTTAATAGCAAAACCAGCTTGCAGAAGTATTTGGATTATTTGTTCTCCTTTCGTGAAAACTTCTGCTGTATTGCCCCACACAACGATATCATCAATGTACTGCAGATGCTCAGGAGCACCACCCTGTTCCAATACAGTTTGGACCAACCCGTGGCAAATGGTTGGGCTGTGTTTCCACCCCTGGGGCAAACGGTTCCAAGTATACTGAACGCCCCTCCAGGTGAAGGCAAATTGTGGCCTACAGTCTGTAGCCAAAGGGATGGAGAAGAAGGCATTAGCAACATCATTGGTGGCATACCATTTGGCTGCTTTTGATTCCAGTTCGTACTGGAGTTCTAACATGTCTGGCACAGCAGCACTCAGTGGGGGTGTGACCTCATTCAGGCCACGGTAGTCTACTGTCAGACTCCATTCTCCACTGGCTATACGCACTGGCCATATGGGGCAGTTAAAAGGTGAGTGAGTTTTGCTTATCACTCCCTGATTCTCTAGCTGACGAATCACCTCATGAATGGGGATCAAGGAATCCCTGTTGGTGCGGTACTGCCATCTGTGCACTGTCTTTGTAGCAATCGGTACCTGCTGCTCTTTCACTTGTAGCAGCCCCACAACAGATGGGTCTTCCGATAGGCCAGGCAAAACAGACAACTGCTTAATGTTGTCTGTATCTACAGCAGCTATTCCAAAGGCACATCGATACCCCTTAGGATCTTTGAAATGCCCCCTTCTGAGGTAATTGATACCAAGTATGCATGGAGCCCCTGGGCCAGTCACAATAGGATGTTTTTGCCAGTCTTTTCCAGTGAGGCTTATTTCAGCCTCCAACACAGTCAATTCTTGAGAGCCCCCAGTCACTCCAGAAATATGGATTGATTCTGTCCCTTCATGACTCGAGGGCATTAGGGTGCACTGTGCACCGGTATCCACCAGTGCCTTATATTTCTGTGGTTCTGATGTGCCAGGCCACAGAATCCACACAGTCCAATAAACTCTATTATCCCTCTCCCTCCCCTGACTGAGGGCAGGGCCCCTCTATTCATTACCTGTGGTAACTGGAGCAGATGTACTGGCGAGTGATCTGTTTTGTAATTCTCTCACCCGTGCTCGTAGTACTGGAGTGGCTTGGTCATGCCACTTCCTCATATCTTCTCCATATTCCCTGCGAGTCAGCATTCTCTGGTTTTGGAGGAGACTTCTGCATAGAACGAATGTATAGGAGTACATTCAGGGAGATTGATAACATGCACATGGATATGAGCACGAGTATGAGTACTAACTCGGCTTTCGAAAAGCGTGTGGCAAACCGAAAAGACAGCCCAGAAACCGGATTGAACATCGTGTACAGGAGTGGCTTGGTCATGCCACTTCCTCATGTCTTCTCCATGGTCACGTAGGTAACGCCACAAGGCAATACGCGATGTAGTCTTACTGTTGTTCCTTGCTTGAGCCAGAAAGTGTTTGCGTTTAATAGCTGAGATTTTTGATGGTACAGGTGAGGAGGAGGATTCATCACCTTTAATTAATTGGGTTTTCATTAATTTGATCAGCTCCTTCATTTGACCCCTTTGATGATCCTGATCTTCGTCAGTCATTTCTGATACTACTGCGGGTTCGTCATGATTAATCAATAGAGACATTTGCTCTTGCATTTCATTCAGTCTGTCCCTTACTTCTGAGATGGCTGAAATGGAGACATGAGTTGGGGGTAACTGTTGTTCAAAGTTTCCAAGTGTAAGAACCAATTCAAAAACTAGGGGTCTTCTCTGTTCTTCCTCGTACCTTTGAAACGTTGCTGCTAGTGTAACATTGTACCTTTCTGGTGCTGTCTTGGTGAGTTTCTGCCATATATCAGGTGTTGTCCTCACTCTCTTGGGATCATGGTCTTGGCAAGGATCGTTAGGATCAAAATTAGGGTCATACAACATTTCCACCACAGCTATTTCCCTCAAATACTGGATACCTTTTTCAGTTGTATCCCACTTTTTCATCACAGGCTTCAGATTGTACTTGAAGGGAAGCTTTTCCTTCACAGCTACTAACATTCGCTCCCAGAGGGTGGCAGCTCCATCCAAATATCTACTAATCCCTCTGTCAGTAGTTGGGTCTCTGGCAATGCCTCCTAGTTGGCGAGCTTCGTTACCATCTAGAGACAAGCTACTGGCCCCACTGCCCCAACAGCAAAGCAACCAGGTAACAAGAGATTCGTTCAGCACCATGCAAACTCCTTTCTTGAGCCTTGGATTTCAGTCATCTTCAGCGGTCAACAAACAGGAATAGAGACTTCCTCCTCATCACTCTCCTCTTCATGCCTCTTAGTTTTTCCTTTTGCCTTTCTTGGTGTTGAGGAGGGCCCCTCGCCTGGATCTTCCTCTACCTCCTCTTCCACTTCTTTTTTCTGTTCTAGACGTGAGGACATGTTTCCATTTCTTGCCTTCCACAGGGGCAACTGACATTGTTACTGGTGTTTCCTATGGCTGATCTGTTGTGCAGAAACAAACTCTATAGCCTGTTAGGATATAAAGCAGGTATGATTTAATAAAGAGATGAGCACACAGCCCCGGCGCAAGGGGTTAACACTCCCAACTTGCGCACCATAAGGAAAAAGCGCGATACAGATATAGGCCAAACTAATTCTTAATCAATAGTTTCCCCCCGAGTTTGGGTACATATTCATTACATACCCCGTGACCCCATTGGCAAACGGTTCCCCCGTTCTCCCTCCGCCAATTTTTTGGGATGAAGGTTCCCCTCTTGCTGCGAGAGCTCCTGTTTTCTTCTGGTGTTAGCTTTTGATAAAGAAGGAGGAGCGACCCCCACACATCGGTGTCATCTTGCCCTGTGAATATCTAATCACCTTGCTGCCAGATGTCTTCAGGCTGTTATTAACCCTTATCTTTATGGCCTTCTTCCCCTTGTTTTCCCAGACTTAGTGTCTACAGTCTCCCTTTTCTCTGTCCCCCCTTAACATAAACTGTTCCCTTCTCTCCCTTCTCTTGGTTTTTGTGAAGTCCTTTTCCCTTTCTGTACCAAGGTGTGTTCCCTTTCCTTTATTATGGAGTCCCTGTCACCTTTCAATTCTCCCCTTTTCTTTAATCTAGCAGGACCTTTTTCCTGCTAGATTATTCTACCTTTTCTTAATGGGTCTCAAAATAAATTCCACTTTCTACCTTTTGTCTTAGCTCATGTCTGTTGCAGAACAGCTAAAAGACTAAGGCGGCCATGGGTCTCTGGGGGCACTGTACGAGCAAGACAGAACAGGCAGCAGTGACTACATGGCCATGGGATAGTACGGCCTGCTGAAAAACACCAGCTGGCTGCGAAAAACAAGGTCAGCCTGGTCTTGCTCTGGTGGGAAACAACTAAGGAGGGAACTGAGATACGGGTAGAACGAGGGGGAAGAGCAGACCCCTGAGAGCGGTATCCTGATCATAGCTATGGTGTGTTGCCATGGGAAGTAAACAAAGGCGGTGGGTTTTACAACCAATCAATTAAAGCCAAGAGTAATAAAACCAATCAGCCTGAACCAAGTGTGACTAGTAGACTATAAAAGTAGTGTGACCACAAGTAATAAACAGAGTTTGATGCACTCATATTGGGTCCTTGTCACCTCTCCTCTGCGCCAATCCACGAACAGCTCAGATTCCGGAAACCCAGCCTCAGTCTGCAGCACATGTCTTTTCCAAACCTCGTACTCCCTTCCAGTACTCTGGTACAGGCACATAAGACACCTTATTACCACACAGATAAAACCTATTAATAATACCAAGATGACTAGGATGATACCGACCAAGAAAAGCTGTTTTATCCATCCCAGATTTGTTAGCCAGCTATTAAGTGCATCCCATAAATCTCCTCCCCAATCTGTGTCATCCTGACTTGCCTTATGCAATACCTTTGTCTGTTCCCAAATTTTCCTCAAATCTGTTTCTATCCTCAGATCCTCCTCTTATCCAACCAGGACACTCTGGGGGGATAAGAGGAGATATAGGTTTGTTTATTGCATCTGGTAAATTACAACACTGGTTCTTCTCATCGGGCTTCTGAGGAGCTCCAACAAGAAAGTAGTCTTTCGAGCATAAATTTGGTAGTCTTATTAGACAGTGTATGCAAGGTACTTATGTATTAGCTCCCCTATGCTTGCTTTGTAATGCTTAAATTTGAAGTACAATTTTCTAAGAGATACTTAACAGCAAATTGCATTAAGGCCAGAGAACAAAGCATGTGCCCAGATGTGGGAAACTACTCCTCCTCCTCCCCACTGCAGACAAGGGAAACTATGAAACACAACTTTCTCCCCGGATCTGGGACAGCAAAAGGGATTCCTCCAAAGATGGAAACCATTAAGAGACAATTACCAGAGACAACTATGAATCTGGTCATTCATCAAGCCAGATCGTGCAACCCAACAGTAGTCCTATTGGGTGGCTCTCATTAGAAATGAAGTGGAGGGCATCGTCCTCACGATGGGGACACGTTCATTGGGATTGTCCGAGCAGGACTAGAGGGACATGTGTGGGTGAGGTGGATAGGGAGAGCCACCCAGACAGCCTCATCCTGCTTGGCTGCAGACATAACAGCCCTGGAAGCAGAGGATGTGACCTCATCCCAAAGGGAAACACAAAATGTGGAAATAAGAAGTGGCTAAAGCATCGCACTGACAGCACAGGGCCCACCCTCAGCCACTGGATGCTTGGTGCTTTCCTGGATCTTCATGTGGCTGTGGACACAAATAACATCACAGAACATCTGAATTTGGAAGGCACCCACAGGGATCACAGGGTCCAACCCCTGGCTCCAAACCCTATGGCTGACAGCATGTCCTGGTTTTATCAGTATTCCATATCATGACATCATGCAGCAAGCTGTTTGATGCTGGAACACAGTGTCAGGGAGCTGCACTTCCTGGGTCTAGCTCCTGGCAATCATCTCAGCTATTCTCACATGGGTTCTGGCTCTCCAAAAGGAAGATATGCTGAGAAGAGACACAGTTCCCAGAAGTCTCCAGTACTCCCCATGTGATTTCCATCTTGGGTGATGTGAGAGCTCTCCTTTCCAGGCTGGCCAGCCGTGAGTGCCTGCTGATAAGGTCTCGGAGACTCTTTTTCACCTTCCCATTTTGGTTCATTTCATTTATTATTCTTAATTGCTCTATATCATCTCACATTCCTTTACCACTTTAGTTCCCTCCTTATCTGAATCACTTTTTCTTTAATTTTCACCAGACTTTTTCCCACTTCTTCCTCCACAGGGAGGAGGGAAGGGGGAAGGCCTCTGCTGTGTGATGTAACCCTTTCAAACTGTAGCAGATATTGGCGCCCAACATGGGGCTACTATCAATTGAGATAATAGATCTGCTAGACCTGCATTATCATTATATACATATCTTACAACCTGGCAAATTGCATACAATTTGGCACCATGCCAAATTTCATAGTGGAGGTTTCTGGTGCAGTGACAACTTGCTATTATTAGCTAAAATAAATAAATAAATAAATAAATAAATAAATAAATTAGACTTTTCTCCCTTTTAATACAACTTACTAAGGGATTACATTCCATCATGTTCCAGATTTTGGTACACAGAATTTTTAGACATTTTTAAGTTTGCCACCACTCTGCTCTTTGGGGCTGTGTGTATATATAAAAATTAGAATCACTGATGGAAACATCTATCTGGTGCCTGCATACAATGTGGTACGGTTTGAACATGAAAAATTACTCCCCAGAGGGTGTTAATTATTTTACAGAATGCATGACTTTTAAACAGGCTCCATTTTCTCCCTTGAATCCTTTACATATTTTTGGAATCTTCTGATCCTGACACACAAGAAATGAATGATTATAGAAGCTCTGCCTCCAGCCGGGGAGGGGAAAGGGACAATTGAGTGTATTGGACTGTGTGGATTCGATGGCCTGGCACATCAGAACCATAGAAATATGAGGATTAGGTACATTCTGGTGCACAGTGCAGTCTGATGCCATCAAGTTATGAAGGGATAGAATCCATCTGCATTTCTGGGGTGACAGGTGGTTCTCAAGAGTTGAATGTCCTAGAGGCCAAAGTGAGCCTCATTGAGAGAGATTGGCAAAAGCATCCTACTGTGACTGGCCCAGGGGCTCCATGTATCCTTGGTATTGACTACCTTAAGAGGGGGTATTTCAAGGACCCAAAGGGGTATCAATGGGATTTTGGAATAGCTGCTTTAGAGACAGAGAACATGAAGCAGCTGGCCTTTCAGAAGACCCTTCCGTTGTGGGGTCGCTACAAGTAGAAGAACAGCAGGTACCAATTGCTACTACAACAGTGCACAGGAGGCGATATTGCCACTGGGACTCTCTCCTCCCCATCCATAATCTGATCCATCAACTGGAGAGCCAAGGAGTGATTAGCAACTCATTCACCTGTTACGAGATCCATACGGCCAGTGCGAAAAGCCACTGGGGAGTAGAGGCTGACAGTGGACTATCATGGCATGAATGAAGTCACACCACCATTAACTGCTGCTGTACCAGACATGCTAGAACTCCAGTATGAACTGGAGTCAAAGGCAGCCAGGTAGTATGCCACAACTGACACTGCCAATCCATTCTTCTTCATCCCTCTGGCAGCAGAGAGCAGGCCACAGTTTGCTTTCACTTGAAGGGGCATTCAGTATACCTGGAACCACTTGCACCAGGAGTGGAAACAGCCCAATCATCTGCCATAGGCCGATCCAGACTGCACTGGAACAGGGTGGTGCTCCTGAACAACTGCAATACATTAATAATATTGTGTGGGGTAATACAGCAGATGAGGTTTCCAAAAAAGGGGAAAAAATCCAAATCCTTCTGTGTGGGAATACAAGAAGGACTGTACAGAGCAGCAGCTGTGGAGCAAGATAAACAGCATGAGAACCAAGGACACCTCTAGAAGAAGAAAGAACAGCTCGCGGCTCTGACTGGATAAGCGCCCACGTGAACGGTTGAAGAAGCGTTTGTGGAATGTTCTGTTGACATGTAGGGGCGAATGGGAAAGCTAGAAAAAGAAAACTTGTGAAGCTGTATAAGTGATGTGAGAACTTGTAATAAACATTTTGGATTGTTCACATCTGAGTCTGTGCATCAGATGCTGTACTTCTGTGAGCCAGTTTTGCTATTAAGTGAAGTAATGTTCAGGAACCTGCACAGGAAATTCAGTTCCTAGGAATAAAATGACAAGATGGATGTCATCACATCCCAATGGATGTGATCAACAAAATCACTGCCATGTCCCCACCAAATAGTAAGAAGGAAACACAGTCTTTCCTAGGTGTTGTGGGTTCCTGAAGAATGTGTATCCCAGATTATAGTGTCATTGTAAGCCCTCTCCATCAGGTGATGTAGAAGAGGAACTATTTTGTGTAGGGCCCTGAACGACAACAAGCTTTTGAGCAAATCAAACAGGAGATAGCCCATGCAGTAGCCCTGGGACCAGTCTGAACAGGACCAGGCATAAAGAACTTGCTGTATACTGCAGCCAGGGAAAAAAGCCCCACATGGAGACTTTGGCAAAGAACATCAGGGGAAACCCGAGGTCGATCCCTTGAATTTTGGAGTCGAGGATACAGGGGGATTTGAAGAGCACTAGACTCCAACTAAAAAGGAGATATTAGCAGCATACAAGGGAGTTCAGGCTGCTTCAGAAGAGACAGGTACTGAAGCACAGCTCCTTTTAGCACCTCGACTACTGGTGTTAAACTGGATGTTTAAAGGGAAGGTCCCCTCTACACACCATGCTACTGATGCTACATGAACTGTGTTGATTACACAACGAGCTTGGATGGGAAACCATAATTGTCCAAAAATTTTATATGTGATCATGGACTGGCCTGAAGGTAAGAATTTGGAACATCACCAGGGGAGGAGGCAACGCGTGCCAAAGAGGCCCCACCATTTAACAGATTACCAGAGAATGAAAATAAATATACCCTCTTCACTGATGGGACCTGCCATATTGTGAGGAAGTGTCAGAGGTGGAAGGCTGCTGTGTGGAGCCCTATATGGTGAGTCGCAGAGGCAACTGAAGGAGAAGGGGAATCAAGCCAATTTTCAGAGGTGAATGCTGTCCAACAGGCCCTAGATATTGCTGAATGGGAAAAGTGGCCAATGTTTTATCTTTATACAGAGTCATGGATGGTGTCAAATGCCCTTTGGAGGTAGTTACAGCAGTGGAAGCAGAACAACCGGCAGTGCAGAGGTAAACCTATTTGGGCTGCTAAACTGTGGAAAGACATTGCTAGCCAGGTAGAGAATATGGCTGTAAAGGTGCATCATGTAGATGCTTATGTACCCAAGAGTCCGGCCACTGAAGAACATAAAAACAACCAGCAAGTAGATCAGACTGCTAGAATTGAAGTGGCTCAGATGGACTTGGATTGGCAACACAAGGGTGAGTTATTCCTATCTCGGTGGGCCTATGAAACCTTGGGCCATCAAGGAAGAGATGGAACATATCTGTGTGTATATATATATATATATGCATATATATGCAACATATATGCTCTACCCTGGTGATGGACCTCAAGGAGGAGGTGCAGAGGCTAAGGACCATCAGGGAGTGTGAGAGGGAGATTGACTGGTGGAGTGACTCTCTGGCGTCCCAGAGGGAAGGGGACCAGGAAGATACCCCCAGAAAAGTGGTGGACCCCCTGCCCAGTCACAGGAGGACAGATCTGACTGACGAGGAGGGTTGGAAGAGAGTCCCGACTCGGTGTCATCCCTGCCTGCCTACCTCGTGTCCACTGCTCCCTCTAAGCAACAGGTTTCAGGAGCTGGAAATTGAAGTGGAGGTGAATGGTGAAATGATGGAGGAACTGCCTAAGAGGGAGCTTAAGGCAAGGCGGCCACACCCACGCCTTGAGATTTCCTCTGCCAGGAAAGAAAGAAGGGTGGTCGTGGTGGGTGGCTCTCTTCTCAGAGGAACTGAGGGCCCCATATGCAGACTGGACCCATGCCGTCAGGAAGTGTGCTGCCTTCCTGGGGCCCTGGTCAGGGACATAACCAAGAAACTCCCAAAGCTGGTTAGGCCCGCTGATTATTTTCCACTACTCACAGTTCAGGCGAGCAGTGATGAAATTGCTCAGAGAAGCCTGAGAACTATGAAAAGAGATTTCAGAGGTTTAGGGCATTTAGTTGAAGGAGTGGGAGCTCAAGTGATTTTTTGTTCTATACCTTCAGGGGAAGTGAGAGACACGGAGCAGGCCTGGAAAGTACAAGCAATGAATAAATGGCTCAGAGGCTGGTGTCAAACCAGAAACTTTGGGTTCTTTGACCATGGGGCAATTTACTTGGCCCCTAGCCTGCTGTCCGTCCACAGAACCCGCCTATCTCAAAGGGGGCAACGAATCCTAGCGCAGGAGATAGCAGGGATTATCAAAAGAGCTTTAAACTAGCTACGACAGCGGAAGGGGATGAAACAGGGCTTACAAGAGATGAGCCTAGGGGAAAAGTGCTTCAGCTGCAGGTGAGGCAGATGACTCGGCTGAAGTGCATTAAACCAATGCACGCAGCATGGGCAACAAGCAGGAGGAGCTGGAAGTAATTGTGCATCAGGTGAACTATGACCTAGTTGCTATTACCAAAACATGGTGGGACCGTTCCCATGACTGGAGTGCTGTGATGGATGGCTACAAGCTCTTCAGAAGGGATCGGCAAGGAAGGAAGGGTGGTGGTGTGGCTCTTTACATTAAAGACTGTTTTGATGTTGAAGAGCTTGGGGTTGGGAATTATGAAGTTGAGTGTCTGTAGGTAAGGATCGGGGGGAAGGCCTGTAGGGGCGACATCTTGGTGGGGGTCTGTTATAGACTGCCTAATCAGGATGAAGAGATGGATGAGGAGCTTGTGGAAGCTACGAGCAGCTTGTGGAAGTTGCATGTTCGCCAGCACTCATTCTCTTGAGAGACTTCAACTTCCCTGATATATGTTGGGAATATAATACAGCGCAGAGGAAGCAGACCAAGAGGTTTCTAGAATGCGTGGAAGATAGCTTCCTTACATAGCTGGTATGAGAGCCTACCAGGGGTAGTGCTAGACCTGCTCTTCACTAACAGTGAAGGACTGGTGAGTGATGTAAAGGCTGGGGAATGTCTTGGGTAGAGAGACCATGAAATTCTAGAATTCTCTGTTCTTGGAGATGTCAGAAGGGTGACTAGCAAAACTTCTATCTTGAACTTCCAGAGGGCAGACTTTGACCTGCTCAGGATGCTAGTTGCAGGGGTCTCTTGGGAGTTGCTCCTTAAGGGTAAAGGGGTCCAAGAAGCCTGGACACTCCTCAAGATGGAAATCTTAAAGGCACAAGAACAGGCTGTCCCTGAATGCCGTAAGGCGAGCCGTAGGGGAAGAAGACCGGTGTGGATGAACTGGGAACTATTGTTGAGACTCCGGAAGAAAAAGAGAGTCTATGTCCTCTGGAAGCAGAGACAGGCTACTTGGAGAGATTACAAGGAAGTTGCTAAGTTATGCAGGGAGGAAGTTAGGAAGGCAAAAGCCCGACTCGAATTTAGGTTGGCCACTGCAGTAAAAGGTAATAAAAAATCCTTTTATAAATATTTCAGTGGTAAGAGGAGAACCAAGGAAAATGTCCACCCCTTACTTGATGCAGTGGGGAATGTGACCACTGAGGATAAGGAGAAGGCTGAGGTCCTCAACGCCTTCTTTACATCTGCCTTTAATGGGCAGATCAGTTATCCTCAGGGCACTTTACGCCCTGATCTAAAAGTCTGGGATGAAACACAAAATATACCCCCAGTGATTCAGGTGGAGACAGTTAAAGAGCTCCTCCTCCACCTGGACTGCCACAAGTCCATGGGACCAGATGGGCTCCACCCTTGGGTGCTGAGGGAGCTGGCAGGGGTGATTGCTGAGCTGCTCTCTGCCATCTACCAGCGCTCCTGGTTAACTGGAGAGGTCCCGGAGGATTGGAGGCTTGCCAATGTGACTCCCATCTACAAGAAGGGCCGTACAGAGGATCCGGGGAACTACAGGCCCGTCAGCCTGACCTCGGTACTGGGGAAAGTTATGGAACAAATCACCTTGGGTGAGATCACACAGCATGTGCGTGGCATCCAGGGGATCAGGCCCAGCCAGCATGGGTTCATGAAAGGCAGGTCTTGCTTGACCAACCTCATTTCCTTCTATGACTGGGTGACCAGACTGGTAGATGAGGGAAAGGCTGTTGATGTAGTCTACCTAGACATCAGCAAAGCCTTTGACACTGTCTCTCACAGTATTCTCCTGGGGAAACTGGCTACCCATGGCCTGGACAGGTATACTCTTCTTTGGGTAAGGAACTGGCTAGAAGGCCGTGCCCAACGGGTAGTAGTTAATGGAGTTAAGTCCAACTGGCGACCTGTTACAAGTGGTGTCCCCCAGGGGTCAGTACTAAGGCCCATCTTGTTTAATATCTTCATTGATGACCTAGATGAGGGGATTGATTGTACCCTCAGTAAGTTTGCAGGTGACACCAAGTTGGGAGGTGGTGTCGATCTCCCTGAGGGTAGGGAGGCCCTTCAGAGGGGTATTGATAGGCTGGATCTCTGGGCTGAGGTGAATGGGATGAGGTTGAATAAGGCCAAGTACCAGGTCCTGCACTTTGGCCACAATAACCCCATGCAGCACTATAGGCCTGGGGTTGAGTGGCTGGATGACTGTGAAGAGGAAAGGGACCTTGGGGTGTTGGTCGAAGCTCATCAGAACATGAGCCGACAGTGTGCCCAGGTGGCCAGGAGGGCCAATGGCATCCTGGCCTGTATAAGAAATAGTGTGACCAGTAGGAGCAGAGAGGTAATCATCCCCCTGTACTCAGCATTGGTGAGGCTGCACCTCAAGTACTGTGTTCAGTTTTGGGCTCCTCACTACAAGAAAGACACTGAGGCCCTGGAATGTGTCCAGAGAAGGGCAACAAAGCTGGTGAGGGGTCTGGAACACAAGTCTTATGAGGAGCGACTGAGGGAGCTGGGATTGTTTAGTCTGGAGAAGAGGAGGCTCAGGGGAGAAGTCATTGCACTCTACAACTTCCTGAAGGGAGGTTGTGATGAGGAGGGGCTTGGCCTCTTCTCCCAGGCAACAAACAGGACCAGAGGAAATGGCCGCAAGTTGTACCAGAAGAGGTTTAGACTACACATAAGAAGGAACTTTTTCTCTCAGAGAGTGGTCAGGCACTGGAATGGCCTGCCCAGGGTGGTGGTGGAGTCGCCATCCCTGGCAGTGTTCAAGAGGCGTCTGGATGAGGAGCTACAGGATATGGTTTAGTGGTTTGTTGTAGCAATGGTAATGGGAGGATGGTTGTACTAGATCATCTTGTAGGTCCTTTCCAACCTTGTGATTCTATGATTCTATGATTCTATGATAAGCGGGCTAGAGACGGAGGGGTGAACTTGACCATGGATGCAATTGCGCAAGTTATTCATGAATGTGAAACATACTGCAATTAAACAAGCCAAGAGAATAAAATTTCTCTGGCATGAAGGGTGATGGCAGAAGTGTAACTATGGAGAGGATTGACAGGTTGATTATATTACCTTGCCATGAACTTGCAATGTTATGTACTTACCATAGTGGAAGCAACCACTGGGTGGCTTGAAACATGTCCTGTGCCTCATGCTACTGCCTGAATTGCCATATTAGGCCTTGAAAAGCAGGTCTTGTAGTGATGAAGGATGAGAGAAGGTCCCCACAGTAAGGGAGAGAAAGGGACTTCACAGAAACTGGGACTGGGGTAGTGAAAAGGGAACACACCTTGTTACAGAAAGGGAAAAGGACTTCACAGAAACCAAGAGAAGGGAGAGAAGGGAATAGTTTATGTTAAGGAGGGACAGAGAAAAGGGGGATTGCAGACACTAAGTCTGGAAAAACTAGGGGAAGAAGGCCATAAAGATAAGGGTTAAGAACAGCCTAGGCAAGGTCACCTGATTGGGCTCTTCGCTTCTTCGCTCTTCGCCTCTCCTCGCTGCTGCCCATCCCGACTGCACGCATCACTTCAGTATTGCTGTAAGGCCTACAGCTTTCTGATACTCTCTCATTATATTTATATTTATAATATCTCATTGTATTGATCCAGGTAATTACAGGCCGTCAGCTTAGTTGGGAAAGTTTATCTCATTCACAGGTGCTCACTGAAAACTTGACCTTGAAAATCCAGGCAGACTGCCAATATTCTGTGATATTTGTAAACTTTGAGCACTGCTATTTTCCTTCTGTAAAGAGAAAAAAATGATTCCATTTTCTCTTTTACACCTGTTTGCAGAGGGAGCTTCTAATTTTACAGAACTTGGGATTTTTAAGCAGGCTCCCAAGTCTCTCCTTTAAATCCTTTGTGCATTTTTTGAATGCTCATCTGATCGCGTTGTTAATTTCCCTGAATGCACTACTCATCATTTCACTCAGTATTTATATTTATCATATTTTGAAGAAGTCTTCTTAAAGACTTCAGGGGAATGGGGTGGGTAGTTGAAGGAATGGGTGTGCAGGTAGTTTTTTCCTAATTACCTTCAGTGGCAGGGAAGTATACTGAGAGGATCCAAACAACTCACCTCATAAATAAATGGCTTAGGAGTTAGTGCAAACATAGGAATTTTGTTTTTTTTTTACCACGGGGCAATTTACTCAGCACCTGGCATGATGGCTGCATATGGAAGTAGCCTGTCTCCAAGGGGTAAGAGGATCCTAGCCAAGGAACTGGCGGGACTTATTGAAAGGTCTTTAAACTAGGTATGTGTTGCCTCTGTTCTGGCAACCCAGGTACCGGTCCGCCCGGCGTGCAGTGGCTTGACAGCCCTCAGACCCAGCGCCCGACCCTACCGGTCCCGCGCCCTGTCCCGGACCATTCGCACACTATTTAAGACATCAACATGATGAGCGCAAATGGTATTTATTGCAAGCAACACACTCTTTTTATATCTTTTCTGATATCACAAAGTTACTTTTCCTGCCCAATGGATGTGTGACACGGACTGTCCTTTCCACATTTGGTCTTCCTTCCTTCTCTTCCTTATCCTCGGGAAATGTGTTGTCATGGTCTCTCAAGGTTAAGAGACCCCCTGCAGGCATTATCACTGTTCCGATGACGGTGATGATTACTACACCCTGCAGGCCTTATCACTGTCCGATGACTAATACAGCCATCCTATGCACTTAGTGAACAAGCTTACTACAGGTATGAAGGGGGAAGGGGACAAAATGAGGACCACTGGGGTTGAGTGGGTAGTTAGAGGCTCAAAACAGAGCTTGATGGGTGAAGAGGGTGGAGTTCAAAGGGATGGAGAGGGGCGGGGGGATGCTGCTCCACTGAAGTGTCTGTACACTAATGCGTGCAGCATAGGAAATAAACAGGAAGAGTAGGAGATCTGCGTGTGGTTGCAAGGCCATGATCTCATTGTGATCACGGAGACGTGGTGGGAAAGCTCGCATGACTGGAATGTTGTCATGGAGGGCTATGTGCTTTTTAAGAAAGACTGGCTGGCAAGGTGGGGTGGTGGAGTTGCTCTGTATGTGAGAGAGCAGCTAGAATGTATTGAACTCCACCTGGAGGAGAGTGATGTAACAGTGGAGAGCTTGTGAGTGAGAATCAAGGGGCAGGCTGGTAAGGGTGACAGTGTTGTGGGTGTGTACTACAGGCCCCCGATCAGGAGGAGGAGGTTGATGAGGCCTTCCATAAGCAACTGGAAGTAGTGTCACGATTCCAGGTACTGGTGCTTATGGGGGACTTCAATTATCCAGATATTTGCTGGATGACCAACATGGCTAGGCATGCACTGTCCAGACGGTTCTTGAGGTGTGTTGAAGACCAGGAGGTGCAGGTGGTGGAGGAACCGACGAGGGAAGGGGTGTTACTGGACCTTATTCTCACTAAAAAGGAAGGACTTGTTAAGGAAGTAAAGGTCAGGGGCAGCTTGGGTTGTAGTGACCACGAGATGGTGGAGATCAAGATCCTGAGTGGAAGAAGCAAAGCAAAAAGTAGGATTGCTACCCTGGTCTTTAGGAGAGCCAACTTTGATCTCTTCCGGGACCTACTTGGAGCTATCCCGTGGGCTAGGGTGTTAGAAGGAAAGGGGGCCTGTGAGATCTGGTCAGCATTTAAAAAGCTCTTATTCCAACCTCAGGATTGGTGCGTCCCTGTGAGCAAGAAATTGGGAAAGGGTGGCAGGAGACCTGCGTGGATGAGCAAGGAGCTCATGCTGTCACGGAGTTATCTAGATCAATCTGTGTCTGTGACAGGGGGGGCAGTAGGCCCGTGGGCCCCCAGCCCCTGACAAAGGGGAAGGGAAAAAGGGAAAGGGGTAGGGAGATGGGAGCTGGGCTCAAGGAAACAAACAGAGCAGCGGCAACGATCTAAGGAGTAAAACTTATTTTACTATAATACAATCTAATTGAAATTGAGGCTAATAAATCAAGTGAAATAAGAGAGAGAGAAAGAGAGGTTTCCGAAGACCGAGAAGCCTACTTTGAAATTGAAGGCGCCGCGGCTTGGAAGCACACCCACCCACGCTGCCAGGCCGTGAGAGAGATAGAGCGAGTGTCGCTTCCGTGACGTATTTTCCTCTCTGACCGCGAGGTCCCCTGGGATGTGTAGTACTTCTTCTCTGTGCTCCACATGATGTTATGATGTGGAATACCAATAGCAAAAATTACAAAACCATGACACATGCGCAAACTCAAAGGGAAAAAGAAGGTCCATGAAATGTGGAAAAAGGGTCTGACCACTTGGGAAGAATATAGAAATGTTGTCAGGGCCTGCAGGGATGTGACGAGGAAGGCCCACCTGGAATTGAATCTGTCAAAAGTGATAAAGGATAATAAAAAAAGGCTTTTTAAATTATGTTAACAGTAATAGGAAGACTAGGGAGATTGTGGGCCCCCTACTAAGTGAGGAGGGTGTTCTGGTAACGGGGGATGCTGAGAAGGCCTAGATACTGAATGCTTTCTATGTTTCTGTGTTCAGTGGAAAAGCTCTCCCTCAGGAATCCCAGACCCTAGAGGTTAGTGAGAGGGTCTGGGGAATGGAAGACTTCCCTTCAGTCAAGGAAGAGGTGGTCCATGAGCGACTAGGCAACACCAATGTTCATAAATCCATGGGACCCGATGGGGTGCATCCACGGGTGTTGAGGGAGTTGGCGGAGGTGATTGCTGAACCAATCTCTATCATCTTTGAGAGGTCTTGGAGAATGGGGGAGGTGCCTGAAGATTGGAGGACAGCCAATGTCACTCCAGTCTTCAAAAAGGGCAAGAAGGAAGATCCAGGTAATTACAGGCCAGTCAGCCTCACCTCTGTCCCCGGAAAGGTGATGGAACAGCTTGTGCTGGATGCCATCTCCAGACAATTGGAAGGAAAGGAGGTTATCAGGAGTAGTCAGCATGGGTTCAACAAGGGGAGGTCATGCTTGACCAACCTGGTAGCCTTCTATGATGTTGTCACTGGCTGGGTGGATGGGGGGAGAGTGGTGCATGTAGTCTCCCTTGATTTCAGCAAGGCATTTGATACTGTCTCCCACGACATCCTTATAACAAAGCTGAGGAAGTATGGGATAGATGAATGGATAGTGAAGTGGGTTGAGAACTGGCTGGCTGGCAGAGCACAGAGGTCATCGTTGGCGGTGCAGAGTCTGGTTGAAGACCTGTAACTAGCGGTGTTCGCCAGGGGTCGGTGCTGGGTCCGGTCTTGTTCAACATCTTCATCAATGACCTTGACAAGGGGATAGTGGCCACCCTCAACAAGTTTGCTGATGATACGAAGTTGGGAGGATTGGCTGACACGCCTGAAGGCTGTGCTGCCATTCAGCACAACCTGGACAAGCTGGAGAACTGGGTGGTAAGAAACCGGATGAGGTTTAACAAAAGCAAGTGTAGACTCTTGCACCTAGGGAGGAATAATTGCATGCACCAGTACAGGCTGGGGGATGACCTGCTGGAGAGGAGCTCTGCAGAGAGGGACCTGGGTGTCCTGGTGGACGACAGGTTGGCCATGAGCCAGCAGTGTGCCCTTGTGGCCAAAAAGGCCAGTGGCATTCTGGGGCGCATTAAAAAGAGCGTGGCCAGCAGGTCGAGGGAGGTGATCCTCACCCTCTACTCTGCCCTAGTAAGGCCTCATCTGGAGTATTGTGTCCAGTTCTGGGCTCCCCAGTACAAAAAAGACAGGGATCTCTTGGAAAGAGTCCAGCAGAGGGCCACAAAGATGGTGAAGGGCCTGGAGCATCTCCCCTATGAAGAAAGGCTAAGTGAACTGGGTCTGTTTAGCCTTGAGAAAAGAGTGAGAGGGGATCTATTCCAGGTCTATAAATATCGAAGGTGTAGGGGGCAGAGTGGCGAGGCCAGACTCTTTTCAGCGGTGTGTGGAGACAGGACAAGGTGAAACAGCCAGAAACTAGAACATAGGAAGATCCGCACAAATGTGCGCAAGAACTTCTTTATGGTGAGGGTGACGGAGCACTGGAACAGGCTGCCCAGGGGGGTTGTGGAGTCTCCTTCTCTGGAGATATTCAAGACCCGTCTGGATGCCTACCTGTGCGACCTGCTGTAGGGAACCTGCTTTGGCAGGGGCGTTGGACTCAATGATCTCTGGAGGTCCCTTCCAACCCTTACGATTCTGTGATTCTGTGATTCCCCCAAACCAGAGAATACTGAGTGGCAGGGAGTGTGGAGAGGCTTGGGAGAGACTTTAGAGAGATGGACATCCTTGTTGTCATGGAACTTTACTCCTGAACACCTGAAAGACCCTGAGAGCTTAAACAGATATTTGAGACAGGAATGTTGCAGCTCAGGCAGATCTGAGGTGGCACAAATGATTTGGGGCCTGGCTTAAAGGGCCTTATTCAATACTATCCCAGTAAGGGAGAGAGTTTCTGAAATTGAGAGAGAGTCTCCAAGCTAAAAGAGAGTGTCTCAGAGCTGAGAGGGATAATCTCCAGGCTGAGTGAGAGGATCTCCTAGTCGAGAGAGACGCCCTCCAATCTGAGCAGGACTCCCTCCAATCCGAGCGAGATGCCTGCCAGTCTGAGCGAGACACCCTCCGGTCCGAGAGGATCATCCTCAAGTTCAAATAGGACGTATTCAGAACTGAGTGAGATACCTTCCAGCATGACAAATTCAGTCTCCAAAATGAACTAAATAGAATTCAGTCTCATCAAGCCATGCTCGAATCTGAACTAAATATCCTCATAATTGAACGAGAAAGACTCCGAACCAAGCTGGAGAGTGAGAGCATCAGAACTGACTGACTTGATCAACCACAGGAGGCACCAGATTCAATGTCAGTTGCCCCTGTAAGAGGACAGAAAATGAAATGAATCTCGACACAGTTAGAACAGAAGAAAGAGGAGGAGGGGAAAGTAGAAGAAGCAGACACTGTAAGAGAAGAGGAGGAAAGAGGTCCAGAGGAACGGCTCCAAGACCCAGGGGAAGCGCCCCTGAGTCCAGGGGAGAGGCCCTCAATAAGATTGCGGTGACCAACTCCCAGGAGGGTAACAAGAAGTCCTGAAAGAGTAGGAGGTGAGCAAGACATTGTTCCTAATGCTGATTGATCTCTGAAAATGAGTGAAATTAGAGGTCTGAGAAAAGACTTTTCACGCTACCCAAATGAGCCTATTGTCACCTGGTTACTTCGATGTTCGGACAATGGGGCCAACAGTGTGTGGCTAGATAGTAGAGAAGCTCGCCAACTGGGTGGCATTGCTAGGGACTCAGCCATTGATAGAGGTATTGGTACATGTCAGAATGGGTCTTTCACCCTCTGGAAGCGGATGTTGTTAGCCATAAGAGAAAGATACCCCTTCAAAGACAATCTGATGCCTGAGAAAAAGAAATGGACTGACAAGAAAAAAGGCGTATGTTATTTGAGAGAATACGCTGTGGTGGAAATGTTACATAGCCCCACTTTCATTCCTGATGAGCCAGAGCAAGAGCATGATCCTGAGAGAGTCAGGTGTACACCAAATATGTGGCGTATATTCACGAAGACTGCACTGGAAAGGTATGCCAGTACATTTGCAGCAATGTATGGCAGAGGAGAAAGAAGACCCCTTATAAACGAACTGATTAATACCTTCAAGACTTTGAGTTACATTTAATCCCTCTAACACTTGCTCGTGCAGGTGACAACAGTAAGACTATGTCGCGTTTTGCCTTGTGGCATTACCTACATGACCATGGAGAAGATATGAAGAAGTGGCATAGAAAACCTACTCCTGCACTTCAAGCACGGGTAAAAGAATTGCAAGACAGATCTGCCACCAAGGTGAACTTCTCCAAAAAGGTGATTGCTCCAGTTGCTACGGGACACGGCAATAACCGTAAGACCAACAGAGGTAACAAATAGAGGGGCCCTGCCCCCAGCCAGGGGGGGGAAATGGATAATAGAGTGTATTGGACTGTGTGGATTAGTTGGCCTGGCACATCAGAACCACAGAAATACAAGGCCCTGGTGGACACTGGTGCAAAGTGCACTCTAATGCCCTCAAATCATCAAGGGACAAAATTGATTTATATTCATGGAGTGACTGGGGGTTCCCAAGAGCTGACTATGTTGGAGGCTGAAATAAGCCTCACTGGTAAAGACTGGCAGAAACACCCTATTGTGACTGGTCCAGGGGCTCCCTGTATACTTGGTATCGATTACCTCAGAAGGGGATATTTCAAGGATCCCAAAGGGCATTGGTGGGTGAGCTGCTGTAGACACAGAAGGTGTTAAGCAGTTATCTGTTTTGCCTGGCCTATCAGAAGATCTGTCTGTTGTGGGGTTGCTTCGAGTGAAAAAGCAACAGGTAGCAATTGCTACCAAGACGATGCACAGACGGCAGTACCACACCAACAGGGATTCCTTGCTCCCTATTCATTAGTTGATTTGTCAACTAGAGAATCAGGGAGTGATCAGCAAAACTCACTCGCCTTTTAACAGCCCCATATGGCCGGTGTGTAAAGCCAGTGGAGAATGGCGGCTGACGGTAGACTACCGTGGCCTGAATGAGGTCACACCCCCACTGAGTGAGTGCTGCTGTGCCGGACATGTTAGAACTCCAGTATGAACTGGAGTCAAAAGAAGCCAAGTGGTATGCTACCACTGACATTGCCAATCCCTTCTTTTCCATTCCTTTGGCCACAGAATGTAGGACACAGTTTGCTTTCACCTAGTAAAGGGGCATTCAGTATACCTGGAATCTTTTTCTCTCAGAGAGTGGTCAGGCACTGGAATGGCCTGCCCAGGGAGGTGGTGGAGGTGGTGGAACACTGCCATCCCTGGCAGTGTTCAAGAGGCGTCTGGATAAGGAGCTAAGAGATATGGTTTAGTGGTTTTTCGGTAGCTATGGTAATGGGAGGACGGTTGGACTAGATGATCTTGTAGGTCCTTTCCAACCTTGTGGTTCTATGATTCTATGATTCTATGAATCGTTTGCCCCAGGGGTGGAAACACAGCCCAACCATTTGCCATGGGTTGATCCAAACTGTATTGGAACAGGGTGGTGCTCCTGAGCACTTACAGTACATTGATGACATTATTGTGTGGGGCAACATAACAAGGAAAGCTTTTGAGAAAGGAGAGCAAATAATCCAGATCCTTCTATGTGCTGGCTTCGCTATTAAGCGAAGCTTAGTGAAAGGACCTGCCCAGGAAATTCAGTTCTTCGGTGACATAGCCATCAATAACCTGATTGTTCCAGAACCTCGACAATCCGGGAAAGAGAGACATAAACACAGATGCCGTGGGGTTAACACTCTCTTCAAATTTGCTACTGCGTCACACGGCTTACATACTAGCATGCGCGTCCCATACACCTGCTACACAACCCCACACACACATGACCCTTCCCACTCACAGAGTTCTCCCTTGCATAAATCATGTTATCATGGGGCATCCGGCAAAGCGCTTCTTCTTATCCCTGTTCCATGGTTCTGCTTCAGCTGCTTTGGCTGTTGTTATCTTAGCAGTTCTTTACTCAGGCTCATCCCCCCTTTGACCTTATTCCCCAACAGGCCACCATCCAGGCTATGAATAATTTGACTAACTTAAATCATATTGGCATGGCAGAGGGGATCCAGGCAACACTTCAGGTCTGGGCACAGATGGACAGGCAATGCCTTGAACAAGTTAAGATGTTGTGTGCTGTCCATCAGATACCTGATACTAATTTGTCTAATGCCTCAATTATATCAGTTAAGCAGGAGGCTGCCAAGCCCTACATTAAATTTCTTGACAATTTACAAAATGCGCTAGAGAGACAAGTAGACAATCGTTATAGAATGCAGATCTATCCATTATTGACATGATTACAGCCTGTCAAGATGTAAGCACAGAAAGTCATAAAATGGCTTTGCTAGCAGATGTGCTGATCAGCCCGACTCCATGCAGGGACAGCTCAAAGAATGAAGTGTTACAATTGTGGGGAGCCTGGTCATGTACAGAGGGACTGTAAAGAGCCTAAGCAAGCAAATAAAAATGTTCGTGCTATTCCAGATCGACCCTGTCCCCTGTGCAGGAGGGGGCTACACTGGGCGATAGAGTGCCAATCCAATCTCCCTGTTGCTGCATGGCCCTGCAATCTGCCAGGAAACAGGAAGAAGGGTGAGTGACTGTGTGCTATGACAGCAAATATGGTCCTGAATCGGTCGGCCACTGCCTGGCCAGCTCACTCAGACCAGCCACCACCGGCAGTGCAGGAGTGGATTTGACCACCACCCAGTGAGTGACGCAGACTGACAGCACCGTGACTCATTCCAACAGGCATCATGGGTGTCCCTTGGAGACGGGCATAGCACCCTCTTATTGGGAATTTCTTCTGTTACACAGATGGGAATTTTTGTTTTTCCAGGAGTTATAGATGCTGACCACACTGGGGTGATTAAGATAATGGTATAGACACCCTCACCCTCTGCTTTATTTCCAAAGGCCAAAAAATAGCGCGATTAATCCCTTTTCATTCTTTGACTGAACCTGGCATCGGGGACCAAACTGGTGGATTTGGGACAAACCTGCTGTGTTATGGACTACACAAATGACAAAAGACAAACCATTGTTACCATGCTTAGTAAACGGTTGACAGTTATTAGGCCTAGTGGACACCGGTCATATTTGCTGTCATAGCGCGTGGTCATGCACTCTTCCTTCCGTTTCCCAGCAGATCGCAGGGCTATGCGGCAACAGGGAGTTTGGATCGGCATTCTCTCGCCCAGTGTAGCCCCCTCCTGCACTGGGGACAGGGTCAATCTGGAATAGCATGAGCATTTTTATTTCCTTGCTTAGGCTCTTTACAGTCCCTCTGTACATGATCGGGCTTCCCAGAATTGTAACAGTTCATTCTTTTAGCTGTCCCTGCATCATGTTGGGCTGATCAGCATCACCCCGTAATACTGGATCTTTTCTGCACTGCTCAAAAGCACTGTGGTACACTATAGGAAAAACCTTCTTTCCTGCATCCTTCAAATCATCATCATGAGGGAAAATGATTGGTTCGTCCTCCAGATCTCCTCCAGATCCAAAAGTTCCTCTGTTTCCGGTCCGCCCCTGTCTTTAACCAAGTTATATGCAGGCTGCAGAGACGCAGCAACAGACAACGTAGACACGGTGCAAGGAGGCAGCGTCACGGCGAGCGACGTGGGCGGGGAAGAGGGCGGGAGCGGCGCGGCCAGCGTCGGGGGCGGAACGTAGGACAGCAGCGCGGGGCGGGTGGGGGACTGAGCTGCGGATCGAATCTGGGCAGAAGCTGTTTTTTGTACCAAGAAGCAGCGACGAGGGTGGGAAGGAGGGCAATAGGGAACAGTCAGAAGAAATTCTTCCTTGTCGAATTTGTTTAAGCCCTTGCATTGTTTAGTGCCAAACAGACAAAAGTTTAGCAGCTGTTCTGTCTTTTGCAATAGAAGCCTCCCAGAGTTTTGTACCAATTTTGTCCCAAAGCTCCCCATCAAGAGAGAACCCAGGTTTCAGAAATTCGGAAACATTTTTACTGCAACCTGGAAATAAATCCCAAAGGGGTCCCATTCTGTGTTAATCTGTAACCGATTAGAAAAAACCTTCAACTTTCGTATACTCTGATATATCAGTTTGAAGGATCACTAAAATTTGTGCAGCAAATGCTTTTAGAGTGCTCACAACCATGCTTTTGAACTAATAGATGATTAATGGTTGTACAACTTTATGAAGTTGCATGTCAGATAGAATCGATATTAGAGCACAAATGTGCCAGAACATGTTGGCGGTGGATGCGATCACAGAATCACAGAATTATCAAGGTTGGAAAAGACCTAGAAGATCATCTAGTCCAACCATTATCAATACTTCCCAGCTAAATCATATCCCTCAACGCAACATCCAAACGTTTCTTGAACACTCCCATGGTCGGTGACTCCACCACCTCCCTGGGCAGTGCATTCCAATGCCTGACTACCCTTCCCGAGAAGTAATACTTCCTAATGTCCAGCCTGAACCTCCCCTGGCGCAGCTTGAAACCATTCCTTCTAGTTCTATCATTGATTACATGAGAAAAGAGGCCGACCCCCAGCTCACTACAACCTCCCTTCAGGAAGTTATAGAGAGCTATAAGGTCTCCCCTGAGCCTCCTCTTCTCCAGGCTGAACAATCCCAGCTCCCTCAGCCGCTCCTCATAAGGCCTGTGCTCCAGACCCCTCACCAGCTTTGTAGCCCTCCTCTGAAAATGATTCAGGGCCTCAATGTCTTTCTTGCAGTGAGGGGCCTAAAACTGAACACAGTACTCGAGGTGCGGCCGCACCAATGCCAAGTACAGGGGGACAATTACCTTCCTGTTCCTGCTAGTAACACTGTTTTTGATGCAAGCCTGAATGCCGTTGGCCTTCTTGGCCACCCGGGCACACTGTCGGCTCATGTTCAGCCGAGCATCAATCAGTACCCCCAGGTCTGTTTCCTCAACACAGTCCTCCAGCCACTCCGCCCCAAGCCTATAGTGCTGCCTGGGGTTGTTGTGGCCAAAGTGCAGGACCCGGCATTTGGTCTTGTTGAACCTCATCCCGTTGGCTTCGGCCCAGCTCACCAGCCTATCCAGATCCCTCTGTAGGGCCTCGCTACCCTCAGGCAAATCGACGCTCCCTGCCAATTTGGTGTCAACCGCGAACATACTGAGGGCGCACTCAGTGCCCTCATCCAAGTCATCAATAAAGATGTTGAAGAGGACAGGCCCCAGCACCGACCCCTGGGGAACACCACTCATGACTGGTCTCCAACTGGATTTGACTCCATTTACCACCACTCTCTGGGCCCGGCCCTCCAGCCAGCTCCTTACCCAGCCGAGAGTGTACCCATCCAAGCCACGGGCTGCCAGCTTTTGCAGGAGAATAGCATGGGAGACAGTGTCAAAGGCTTTGCTGAAGTCTAAGTAGACCACATAAAATAGGGAGTGCCAGCAGAACACCCTCTGCTTCAAAGTGCACTTTACCTTTCTCACCCATCACAGATTCTCTCCGGCTTTTATTTCTCTCAGACTCTGAAGTGTATTTTCCATTTGTACACCATATCCACGTGGCCAGTGTGTGATACAGAGCCCAAGTGGAATACCTGCTTGGAAAACAGAATAAGCTATTAAGATTAGTTCTCTTAGCGTGCGCCTTTGTCTCAAGTGACACGTGGTCATACTTTAAAAATCCTGATTAGTGGGTTCAAAGAAAAGTAATCATTCCATGATACAGGGTCATCCCCTTTGCCTAGGATTTCCTTCCAGGTTTCGTCTTTGCAAATTAAGAAAAAGCTAATTGATAGGCTAATAGCATCATAACTGAGCATGACTAATACATCAAAAGAACTATTCCCATTGATTCCAGCATCGGTAAAGCAGGAAATTCTCCCACTTTGTCATGCCAATACTAGCGTTATTTGCAATATAACAAGTTACAAAGCAATACCAGTAAGTAAGAAGCACACAATCCCAGTCACTATGAAAGCTGGATGCTAGTTTCTGCCTTGAGATGACACTGAACATATCGTACTGGAACCCACGTAGGGCCAGTCCCTGACAGTTTTGAGACACCGGACAGACCAGCAGCTCAGCACCATCTGCCAGGCTTAAGAACACATCCTCTTCAAGAGCGCAATTTTTCATTATCAACCGACAGTGGTCTATCTGGTCTGTCGGAGTAGCCCCCTGAGTGCTCTGACTTCTCCTTTCCATAGTTTGAGCCAAGTTCTTAGAATTAA